>JAJPGS010001419.1:155000-577500 GCA_028654335.1 Alnus rubra | reverse complement strand
CGTGAAAAATCCACTAAAACCGTACGGGGCGGGTGGGGATGGGGCAGGGATAAACGGGGCGGGGATCCCCGCGGGTTTATACAATTTTTTTTTTTTTTTTTTTTTTTAGGAGAATGAATGGTCTCAAAGACGCCATTGTCATTGAGCTTGGGTTTGAGAATGTTGTCGTAGAAGGATTTTGTGTAGAGTTGATAGCAAGGCCCTCCTTCAACTGGGTCTGCTAAATCTCCGACTATGATATCGAATTTCTCATTCCTCTTCTCTAATTCAGCCCTTTAACAACAACAATTGCTCAGATACAGTTAGTTTCCTTTATATCATAACAAGTGACAATGCATGGGATGTTGAACAAAGAGCAAACTACTTACTTGGCATCGTTAATAACAAGATTAAGCTTCTTGTGGGAAAAAGTCTCCTGACAATGCATGGGATGTTGAACAAAGAGCAGGTGGCCGGCGTCGCTTTCTTCAAGGCTTCACAGACTTGGTGCTTTGTGACTTGTGGGTGGCGGCTTGTGTGACTCAGAGACAAAGAGGCAAAAGGGCTTAGGTTTAGAAAATCTGAAAGTTAGCCATTGGTTAGAAAGTTTTAATTTTTTTTTTTTAATTTTTTTTTAAATATGCGGGTGCGGGGCGGGGACCCGAGATTTTTCAAGGGTCCCCCCCACAACTTTAAACTAATATACATGTTACCTAATAAAAAGAAGTATCATTACAACAATGGTTCAAAATTCATGAACAACTTTAAACTAATAAACTCCATCTTCACACAGTTCAAAAAATCATAATCTACTCACTTACAAATTGCTGGCTAAGATCTCACATGTTAGAAATGATGCAGTTTGATATTAACATACAATTATGGAGCTTTCAAAGAATATAACCTACATACATGCTCCAGTGTCTCAAAATTCTTTATATCTCTCGCTAGATGGAATAACTAAGGCATAGACATACTTTAAAATTATTTACATTATTTATTATGGTTGTGCAATGCTTAATTCCTTTAAGCTTCTAAATGACCTATGTACCAAGTGTTAGGCCAGTGACTCCCAAACCAGATGGCTTTAGGGCACTAGATGTAAAACATCCCTAAGGACTTAATAACTCAGGTAAAAAAGAACTAAGAAGTCAAACTAACCATTTATTATTAACTTGCATCTTTTGACAGGAACACTCACTGCTTAATGAGGCAAGAGGTCCGGTTACTCAATGAAGTTTATATATATATATATATATATATATATATATGCCCACATCATCCATCTAACAAGTAATCTTGGTTTTCCGAGACACTAAAAACAAACATGCAAGGTATTAACTTAAGTACATACCCCACAAACAATATGCTAACGTATGTCATGATTTTCAAATTTATACATGTGAAATTCATAGCCAAAAGTAATTAGCAGACTTAGACTCTCTAATTATGTGATCATGTGTTTAAAATTGTCAATGAAAAGCAAATCACAATTATAAATCAACTAATTTCTCCAAAACAACATTGATATTCACAAAGAAATTTGAAAAAAATTTGTACAAAATTTAGACTAAGTGTATTTCTATACCTCAAAACATAAAATAACACATTGTCCCCAATGTGTACAAAATAAAAGCATGGTTAAGGGATAAAGAAAACTTGAATGGGGAGGTATGGCTTATAGCATACCCTCAAACTTAGAGGTAAAAACACTTAACCTGAAAAACAAAACTAAAAAGAAAGTAAAAGATTACAAATATCAACATGAATGGAATATAAACAATGGAACAGAGTGAATGGGGTGCTTCCTAGGAGCGCTAAGTTTAACGTCTTCAGCCAGACCCTTCAAAATTCACTGCTAATGAATGGATTTGTGTTGGCAGTGGTTGGAAAAAATTTATTGTTTCGTGCCAATTCTGATCCTTGAGACATAGTGGATATGGTACTTCAGTTTTATAGTGGGTCTCAAGGAAGGGAGTGTTTGAATGCGGTGCATCAATTTGCACTCCCTTGCCGTTGGCAAGTTTTTCCTTTTCTAGTTGCCCTATTGGTTCAGTCTTTGTCTCTCCCACCTATGGTTTAATGACTATCCCTCCACTCCTAGGATTAGTAACAGGCTGACTAGAACACTTCCCTATCTCTCTCTCTTTAAATGACTTCACTCATTGTCCAAGTTGGACTTCTAACTTTGCTATAGACTGAGAATAGGCTTGGCAATTTTTGACACGACCCGCGAACACGACACGAAAAAAACTGGGTTTGGGTTTAGCATTATCGGGTTCGGGTCATAATCAGGTCAACCCGATTATGACCCGTTTATAACCGTGTTTCACGGGTCAACCCGCGGGTTGACCCGCGAACACGATTATGACATGGATCTTTAAAATAAAAAATAAAAAAATTGAGACTTTGAGTCGTAATGATCACGCACAGTGCATCAAGATTCACGCTACGAAGCATCTGACAGCAGGCATGCGTTTGGAAAAAGCGCTTCATTTTACAAGGTCAAGCTAGCCATTCGATTAAAATTCAAAGAATTTGCAACCGCTGGATTTAAACGTGGAATACAGCTATAAGGCATGATTGTATAGGCTTGAATCTGGTGTTTCGCATGTCACCAAGAGCTCACTAATCCAACGATCTGATTTGAATTAAAAAAATATTGTATATTTGTAATCCTAATCGACGGCCATGATAATTATTGATGAAGAGATGACACTGGTTTCACCTAGAGATGCACATGGAGTATAATTTTTTTCAAATCTTCATTTTTTACGCATCTTCTCCATCACTAGATTCACCACTTTCAATGTCTGATTTGGGCCATTCAAAATTTAATCCAACGATGCATACTTTTTCAAAATCTTGTCATTGTCCCTCAACCCCTCAATCTGCCAGTCTTTCATTCAATGAAGAGCAGGCGACTGAGGCAAGCATTGAAAGGCTTGCTTTGCTTCCTGAGTCTTTGAGGCTTTGTGAAGTAAAAATGCTCCCATATTCCATTCAATGCATCGCCCCACCTCTAGTCTCAAGTCCTCAACCACCTCTCAAGGCTTGCTTTGCTTCCTAAGTTTTTCCTCTATTTTCTTCATCAGCCATTCTGAATCAACGCAAGTATATGAAGTTCAAGAAACCTTGAGAGTTTTTCCATTTCATTTTGGTCGAGTGACTTGAGTCCATACCAGAGGAAGATAGTCGACGATCAGCCAT
This sequence comes from Alnus rubra, assembly GCA_028654335.1. Classification (NCBI taxonomy): domain Eukaryota; kingdom Viridiplantae; phylum Streptophyta; class Magnoliopsida; order Fagales; family Betulaceae; genus Alnus; species Alnus rubra. The sequence continues at coordinate 574,311 of JAJPGS010001419.1, read as the reverse complement.
CACATCCCACCCCTTCCATCTTGCCGCAAACTCCAAATTGCCCTTCCCGGTGAGCCGTGAAGGGCCTTAGAGTCCTAGACTATAAGCTTCAAAAAATCCTTTCAAATAAATCGGGTTTATCGGGTCGTGTTCGGGTTACCCGATTATTAATCGGGTCGGGTTCGTGTTGGACCCATTTGCACAATCGGGTCAGTCAGGTTGACACGAACCCGACCCATGAACCCGAATTGCCAAGCCTAACTGAGAATGAGAATTCAAAATCTAAGTCTGTGACTCAAATTTACTGAGACTAGTCAACACCTTTTCCTCAAAGGTAGAATTACTAGGAGGTGGAAGGGCTAATTGCTATTATGGGTTGGGAGGATGACTATTAGGTGGCGGCTGATAAAATTGATGGTTGGACTGCTGATAAGCTTGGTTTTGCAGTCCATTGTATTCTGAAACATTAGGCCGCCACATATTACTATTGTTTCTCAAACCTGGGTTATAAGAATTATTAAAATGATCACTACCCAGTCTAGAGAAAGTTGCGTTCATTTGCTTAGCTGGAGGCTCAGAAAACTGTCCAACAATAGGATAATTTCCGGCCTGATGAGATTGGTTGGAGCAAAATGAACATGCATCATGTGGAGTATGTATGTGAGATGCAGTCGTAGGAACAAAACCAGATGCAAGTAATTGATCTAACTTTCTAGATAAAACATCCACTTTGGCATTCAAGTCCAAAGGTTGGGATGCCTCATAGAGAGTTTGGCTCTTAGCATTTGTCCTACGACCGGATGATGAATGGTGTAAAAAGTTTTCCGACAAATTTTCAAAAAGTATCTATGCATCATCCTCACTCTTTAACATAAACGTACCCCCACATGAGGCATCTATCATCTGTCTATGAGGCTCAGTTAACCCATCATAGAAGCTTTGTACTAACTGCCACTTGGGAACAGCATGATGTGGACACTTTCGTAAAAGGTCATTCATCCTCTCCCAAGTCTCTTGGAATGGTTCTCCCTCTATTTGCGAAAAACCAGTTATGGCTTTTCGTATTTGATTTGTTTTCCCTATGGTAAAATACTTCTTAAGGAACTCGTGTTACATCTGAGCCCAAGAAGTAATAGAGTTGGTCGCTAAGGAATTTAACCAATACTTCGCTTTATCTTTCAAGGAGAACGGAAACAGGCGCATCCTTAAAGCATCCTCTGAAAAATTCTGCAACCTTATGGTGGAGCGGATTTCAATAAATTCATCTAAATGCTTATAAGGGTCCTCGGTATTAAGTCCGTAAAATAATGGAAGAATTTGAATGAATCCGGACTTAATTTCAAAATGAGCTGCCGTAATGTCCAGAAACTGAAGGCTTGAAGTAGGTGTGTATGTCGAGGGAACATAGTGGTCCCTCAACAACACAGGCTTTGGTTCTTCAGCCATTGGTGATTTAGAATGGGCTCTTAGACGTGAGTTCCGTTTGGATCTACTTCGTCTAGAAATCCGCTCTAAGTTTGAGTCGTATGGAAAAATAGGCAATGACAATGAACGACGACCAAACATACACCAACAAAAATTTAATCTATGTATACTAGGTACAGAAAATAAATAAAATGAAAAAGGAAGAAAAACTAACCGGTTCTGCAGTGAGGCAGTGCAGCAGCAGCTAGAGTGCTACTGCAAGAAAAGTCGATTGATCGAAATAAAATTCGATCGATCGATTCTCTGCAGAAAAGAAAATGCAAGAAAAATGCAGAAAGATAAATATGAACAAAATTAAAAACTAAATATGCAAAGGACGGTAAGAAATTAAATGTAGGTTCGGTCTAGAGACAACAGAAAAGCAGTGCTGCTCAAAACAGAAGTTGATCGGATTTAATGTCGATAGATCGAAAGTTGATCGATCAAAAATTTTAGTTCACTGAAATCGATCGATCGATTTTTCTGCAGAAACAGAATTCTGCAGAAAACAGACATAACCGAATTTAAACACCAAAAACTGCAAAAACAGTTTACAAACAAAAATAAAACCGTTTATGGACAGAATTTACAATATGTACTAAATCAAACTAAATACAATCCTAAATATCCCATTAACAACTGTTACTGTTGGGGATAAATCCCACTCAACCCGATCCAAAGAGGAGTCAAATAAGGTCCAAACAGATAAGGTGATATCAGATCAGAAGTCTAAGAAGATATCCAATTAGAAGTCTAGTAAAGGATTAAAGTCCAATTAGAACTCGGACAGCAGTTCTAAATCAACAAGGAACAGGAGTCCTAATCCAGGTTTGACTCCACCTCTATGCCTATAAATAGGCTCATACCCCAGGTATAAACTAAGACTCAATTTTATGCATAAAGCATTATTTTCTCACAGAATCTAACTTAGGCATCGGAGCGGGACCCCCGGAAGGGTCCTTAGGTTTTGTTGTTTTGCAGAGTTATTGAGAAGCGTGAAGAACATCAAAGGAACGTGCAGATTTACACCATACCGGAAACTGTACAAACAGTTTGGCGCCGTCTGTGGGAAACGATTTTTCGTTCCTCATAAAAAAAAAAAAAAGATCCAGCATGGTGATGAACACACGTTCCGAAAGCCAGACCAATCGATAGCCCATGGCCCCACAGGAACCGGCTATTCAGAATAATTTGCAGCCTCCACCGAACCCTCCCCCGGGGGGTGGAGATCAAGATCGCATAGCAGCATTGGAAGCCCAGATTGAAGACTTAAATGCAGAATTGTTACGCATGAGGCAGAGACAGCCCAATCCCGAGATGAACAGGGATGAGCGTGAGGAAGAAGATCACAATAGCAACATTAATCCTCGGAGGGAGGATGACCGCCAAGGAGATCTGAGCAGAATTATTGCCGAGCTGGAGAGAAGGTGCACAGACATGGAGATGGAAAGAAAGGACAAAGGCAGATCCGTAATGGTGGACAAGCTCCTAATGGGTACAGACTCACCCTTCACCAGACGGGTGGCAGACTATCAGCTTCCCGATAAGTTTAAGGTACCCCAAATTCTAAGTTATGCAGGAGACAGAGATCCCTTGGATCACCTAGAGAATTTCAAAGCTCATCTAGACCTTCACGGGACACCCGATGAAGTAGCATGTCGGGCCTTCCCTCTTACTCTTGCGGGGAATGCCCGAGACTGGTTCAGGAAGCTGCCCCCGAATTCTATTGATCAGTTCACAGAATTGTCCAAGATATTCCTAACGGAGTTCTTGGCTTTCCGGACAAGGAAGAAGCCTTCGGGATATTTGCTATCATTGCACCAGCAGGGCAATGAGAGTCTTAAGGAGTTTATGGCTCGGTTCAACCGAGAGAAGGCTACGGTCGAAGATCCGACCGAGGATATGGTCTTTGCTGCCATTTATCAGGGAATTTCACCCGAGGAGCCTTTGATGAAGAAGTTGATCCGGAAGCAACCGAGTACCTTGCAGGGCCTCATGGATAAGGTAGAAGAATTCATTAATCAGGAAGAGACGCTGAATTCTATGGCCAGTTCTAGACTACCCCGAGAGACAGCCCCAGAAAAGAAAAGGAAAGAATTCAGGAAAGCTGATTGGGAAGAGCAGAGGCAGGTAAAGAAGTTCAAAGATTACAACTTTACACCTCTCAATGCCGAGATATCAGAAGTCCTCATGGAGATCAAGAGAGATCCGGCGTTTCGGGAACCACAAAAGATACCAGGTAATCCTCCTTATAAGAATGCAGGGAAGTATTGTGATTTCCATAAACAAGCAGGTCACTACACAGAGGGGTGCGTAACCCTAAGGTTGTTAATAGAAGAATTCATAAAGAATGGCAAGCTAGTTCGGTTCTTGGGAGAGCGACGGAACCATCCAGGAAATAACAGGCCTCGGAATCATCAGGACTATCAGTCCCGAGATCAACAGCCACGGGATTACTATCCCCGAGACCGTCCTCAACTAGACGAAAGGCATCAAGAGAATGCTCCCCGAGATGACGTAGAAAGAAGAGAGGACCGAAGAAGCAGAAGCCCACAGCATAGAGAGCCGAGGCAACAACAGTATCTGCCCGTGATCCCATAAAAAGGACTCTCGGGAATTTCAGGCTTGCTTTTATTTTTCAGTATTTATATTTGCAAAGAACTAGACTTTTATTTTTAATTCAGACTAGACAGAAAATTCCCCAGATTTTGGGAATAAGTATTTTCAGAATAAATGAATAAAGCTGACTTAAGCATCGGAGTGTTCCCGGTCTAGGGACCGGGAACCCGTTGATGTTGCTTCTTTTGCAGGCAAAAACTCTCAGATCAGTCCTTGCCGAGAAGGAGCCTCTCGGATCAGTCCTAGCCGAGAGCAAGACAACTTCTCAGATCAGTCCTTGCCGAGAAGGAGCCTCTCGGATCAGTCCTTGCCGAGAGCAAAAACAACTTCTCGGATCAGTCCTTGCCGAGAAGGAGCCTCTCGGATCAGTCCTAGCCGAGAGCAAGAACAACTTCTCGGATCAGTCCTTGCCGAGAAGGAGCCTCTCAGATCAGTCCTTGCCGAAGAGCAAAAACAACTTCTCGGATCAGTCCTTGCCGAGAAGGAACCTCTCGGATCAGTCCTAGCCGAGAGCAAGAACAACTTCTCGGATCAGTCCTTGCCGAGAAGGAGCCTATCGGATCAGTCCTTGCCGAGAGCAAGAACAACTTCTCGGATCAGTCCTTGCCGAGAAGGAGCCTCTCGGATCAGTCCTAGCCGAAGCAAGAACAACTTCTCGGATCAGTCCTTGTCGAGAAGGAGCCTCTCGGATCAGTCCTTGCCGAGAAGGAGCCTATCGGATCAGTCCTTGCCGAGAGCAAGAACAACTTCTCGGATCAGTCCTTGCCGAGAAGGAGCCTCTCGGATCAGTCCTAGCCGAGAGCAAGAACAACTTCTCGGATCAGTCCTTGCCGAGAAGGAGCCTCTCGGATCAGTCCTAGCCGAGAGCAAGAACAACTTCTCGGATCAGTCCTTGCCGAGAAGGAGCCTCTCGGATCAGTCCTTGCCGAGAGCAAAACAACTTCTCGGATCAGTCCTTGCCGAGAAGGAGCCTCTCGGATCAGTCCTAGTCGAGAGCAAAACAACTTCTCGGATCAGTCCTTGCCGAGAAGGAGCCTCTCGGATCAGTCCTAGCCGAGAGCAAGAAGAAACTTCTCGGGGGGTCGGATTTAACCCTCGGGTTTTGCAGGTTTTTCAAGAGACAGGGAGAAAACCCTAAGGAAAAACAAGAAGGTAATGGGGGGGTAAGATTTAACCCTCGGGTTTTGCAGGTTAGCAGGTTTTCAGAAGGAGACAAAGATCGGGTTTCCTTAGACATGGAATTCCCATTATTCAAGCAAGCTTCGGATAAGGGAATTGGGGGGTAACTGTTGGGGATAAATCCCACTCAACCCGATCCAAAGAGGAGTCAAATAAGGTCCAAACAGATAAGGTGATATCAGATCAGAAGTCTAAGAAGATATCCAATTAGAAGTCTAGTAAAAGATTAAAGTCCAATTAGAACTCGGACAGCAGTTCTAAATCAACAAGGAACAGGAGTCCTAATCCAGGTTTGACTCCACCTCTATGCCTATAAATAGGCTCATACCCCAGGTATAAACTAAGACTCAATTTTATGCATAAAGCATTATTTTCTCACAGAATCTAACTTAGGCATCGGAGCGGGACCCCCGGAAGGGTCCCTAGGTTTTGTTGTTTTGCAGAGTTATTGAGAAGCGTGAAGAACATCAAAGGAACGTGCAGATTTACACCATACCGGAAACTGTACAAACAGTTACAATCCCCGGCAACGGCGCCAAAAATTGGTAGTCAACTCAACTACGTGGATTTTAAATTTATATATTAAACCACTTCGCAATAGTACGAATCAATTGTACTATAGTAAGGGTAATCAAACCACAGAGATTGGGGGTTGTTTTGCGTAACGGGATACTTAAAGAGTGTATTTAACTTAACTTAAATATAAAAACAATGTAAAGGTTGTAGAATTGAAGCTACAACAAATCAAGTGATTAAAAAATAGAAAATGAAACAAACTTAAAAGAAAACTGATAAAATGATCTTATCAAATCCTCAACCAATGGAATGCTTAAAGTCTAAACGGATCTTCATAATATGCATGATATGAGCGCGTAATGGGGGTCAACCATTATGACGACCTCGACATGAAAATACTTTAGTTAAGATGTAATGATAAAGCCCCTAATTTCACATCAATCACTTACCACATAAAGATTTAAACTACAATGAAAAAGCAATTATACTACCAAAGGTGCAGGGGATTGATGCTCCCTAGCTTACTACTTTATAAAACATCTTAATAAGCATACACGATACATGAACACCCTAGTTAGGCCACAATGATAAGGTATCTTAGTTTCACACCAATCTATTCCATGAAAATGTTAAACTACAATGGAAAGACGTTTCACACTACCAAAGGTATGAAATAACCAATGCTCCCTAGCATACCGTACAAGGTGACTCTAATGAGTAAACACATAACATGTCAAATAGAACCATTGCAAAAGACATCGTTCTCTTTCAAGAACGTTGGTTTTATTCAAGAAATCAAGAAAACTCATAGACACGTATAACTCTTTTTCATGAATAAATGGATTGGAATATTGAAGAGAAAACTTTTTAGCATGAGTTTTGAAAACCTCTAGCCTTACACAAACATCAAGAACACTCCATGGTTTTGGAAGAGATTTTGATCAAACCCTAAGGTAGAATTTAGCTAGACATGAAATAAACTAACCTGAGCATGAAAATTAATGAAAAAAATAAAGGAACAAGAAGAAAATGAACTAAAACAGTAGATTAAAACTTCTAAAATTCGGATTACAAAAAAGAAAGGAAAAGAAAAACAAACTAAGCTAAGAACATGAAATGTAAAGAATAAATACAAAGGAATTAAGCTCTCCGGATTTTGGCCCAGAGAGTTGCATCAAAGTAAACTAAAAACGCAAAAAATTAAAGTGATACACCTAAGAAAATCCAAAACCCCCAAAAAGGTGCATCCCTAAACCTAAATCCTAATTCCATATATATAGGAATTTGGATTTACAAAAGACTAATCAAGAATCAATTCTAGCCGCACAAACAGAGCTGGTAGCCGTCCATTTCTGTCCATAAAACCCAACTTTCAATTTGGATCGCACAAAGATTTGAAAATATCTAGACCTTCTGGAAGATGCGAAGTCGATCGATCGAAAATGAATCGTTCGATCGAAAGTATGTTGCTCTGAAAATCAATCGATCGCATCTGGATCGATCGAAGTTGAGTCGACTGAAAGTCGATCGATTGAATTATTGGTTGTACAAATAATCGATCGATCGAAATGCCTTGGACTATTTTTCATCTTTTCAGGATCAGCCTCGAACTCTAGAATGACCAAATTGCCCTTGATGTATTTTCAGATCTAATTCATTTTGAACTAGATTTCAATTAAGACCTGAAAATAAGACAAAACACAAAACTACAACAAAACGTTATATTTACAACACAAATTAGGTATAACATATGTAAATTAAGGGGCCTTGAATCAAATAATTCAAGACTTATCAAACGACACACCCCAAACGACACAATATTGTCCGCTTTTGGCTCCCCTGAACCAAACTTCTCAGGAGGTCACCCATCTTGGTACTACTCTAGCAGAAGCACACTTAACGGTTGAGTTCTGATAGGCTCATGGCCATCACGGCTTTAAAACGCGTTGTATCGAGAATGGGGTGTTTGTGGATATAAGCACATCCCAATTCCCATACCCAGGTTGAAAATATTTATTGACTTCTAATTTAAATCAAGTGTGTGTGTTTGTGTGCAAACAAGTATCTTAAATGCGGAATTTAAATAAGACAAGATATTTTTTCAAAAGTGGAAACTCTGTGAAGAGAAAAAACTACTCCGGGGCAGCCAAACCTAGGAAATCCACTATCCAAAAACAAAGCTAGTTACAAGACACTCGTACTCACATAACCCTATGCAGTAGTCATACCTTTAACTCTGACGTGTAACCCAACACGAACGCTTCCCAACCAGATCTTCCACCTGAAGGGGTTTTTGATGGATTCATTTACCCTAGGGCCAACCCTTAAGATAGACTTCACACGAACAACTGAACACACACTGGCACCGGCTTGAGAGCTAGCGGATCTTCGATTCTCCCTAAACACCCTCTCAAAGCACTATGGAATTCAATGTCGAATTCAGTACAAAACACTAGCCTAGAGCCCCCTATGTATAGGCTTCAAGAGACCTCAAAAACTACTGAGATTCAGACTCTGGCTAGTGAGCGTCTGGACAGAAAATAGCCTTGTCCGGACGATTTTCTGCGATATCCTTTCAGAAACAGCGCAATCTTTATTAGGTTCACATCCGAACGGCTTGATCGAGCGTCCGGACAGTCTTCGCTAAAACATTTTCGCGTTCGAACGAAACTCTGGAATATTCTGAACTATTGGACATCGTCCGAACGTGTTGCCACGTCGTCCGGACAGCTTGTAGAAACTTCACAAACAGTGTCGACTTCTTAAATCAGACTCCTTGTTGAATATTGATTGACCTAGAGTCCGGACGTTGTTGCTTTGACGTCTGAACGTCTTCAATGTTTATCTATGAGACACTGCGGGTATTTGATGAGTGCCAAATATTGTGTATTTGGACCCCTTGATTTACATTAGATAGACCTTTAGCCCTGTTATTTTCTGATGCTTTGGTTAGTTTTTGTGTTTTTATGTTTTTGTAGGTCAATAAGTGAGGAATGGCAAAATTCATGAGGAATTGCTTGGAAAATTTGAAAGTTCTGAAAAAAACTCGATCGATCGAACTTAAAGTCGATCGATCGAATTTTTCCCAAAGTCGGTCGATCGAATATAAAATCGATCAATCGAAATTTCCAGAACTTACTTTTGCAGAAGCACGCCAGAACACCCAATCAGGAGCTTCTCCATGAAAAAAAGCAGTTCTCCCTCTGATTTTCGCAGCAGAACATGCTGGTTTCATGACCTTGGTTGTCTCTAGCAAGAGAGGAACCCTAGAGGGGGTTAGAGAAGTCATTTTACATGGGTTTCTAGCCCTAATTTCCTTCTATAAAAGCCATAGCCATACTTCCTTGTTGGGAGAATTCAGAGAACAGTAGCTAGGTTTAATTTCGTTCATTTCATAGTGTATTTCAGTAGCTTTTGTTCTTAGACACTTTCTCTTTGTAAAACTTTTCTTTCATTTCCATGTTTGTTCTTCATTTCATTGTGGTGTTCTTAGTCATGGAAGGCTAGTAACCTCAACTGAGGTTGAGGATGAAACCTTTCCATTGATGACACTCACACTCTTGTTATAATACTTGCACACTTGATGATATATCATATTTGTTATTCAAGTTTCATTCATTTAAATGCTTTATCTTTTGCAATGAATGTGGTTGTTGGTAGATATAGGACATTTAATGTGTTTCAACCGATGGATACATTGTTTTATCGGTTTGAATGATGATATCCATTGTGATTTGTTCATTGAATGGATACATTGGATGATTTGATTTCAAATGGGTACTCATTGTGATTTATCTTTGAGTTGGATTCATTTAATAGTTCTAGAGTATGTGGTTGAGAAACTTGAATGACACCCTAAGCTTAATGTTCTTTGGGTGTTCAAGTAGAAACCAAGAAGTGTGAGTTGTTGGATTTGGTTTGGTAGATTCCTTAGCCTTAGTTCCTTTTAATTTGCATATTTCATTTCATCTCTTTTGTTTAGTCTTTTACTCTTGAATCAATCCTCAAACCTTTGGAACTAGGTTAAAATGAAGTTGATTAAACAAGACACCAATATTTGACCATTTCCCTGTGGATTCGACCTCGCACTTGCACACACCATATTGCAAACGATTTGTGCGCTTGCGAGTACTCATTAAAACACACATCAATAACCCTAAGAAAATGAGAGAAAATGGTGTGAGAGAGGAAGTAATTTCAAAGAAATGAGTCTAAAAATCACCATTGAGCATTTTTAACAAAGGCCTGTCCGGACACATAAGTGGCATGTCTAGACACGCGTGCATGGATTCGCAAATGGGAACTTTTTGTAATTATGACATAACAAATCACTCTCCTAAAGAAAGAAGGATCGCTTATCAAAAGGAACCACCTAAAGTAACAAATCCTTGTAATTATGACATAACCACTAAATTAGCAATGCTTGCCTTACTAGGCATCCAATCAAGCCAAAAACACAATTATATAAGGTTTGGGGTGTAAATCCGACTGGTTATAAATGGTACCGAGAAACCGACTTGGTACCAAGTTGGAAATAACCAGTAACTAGCTCTACCGGAGCGGTTTTCGGTTTTAGCAATTATATATATATATATATATATATAATAAAATAATAAAAATATATATTAAAATAAGAAAACGGTCTCTGTTTTCTACATCTTCCTTTAGATTTGTTTTTCATTTTCTTTCCCTCTGGAATGGAGCATCATGTCTGCCTTTAGCTTTCCTTGTCTTCGCATTAAACAAAATACTCAACAAAGTAATCTACTTTTTCCCCTTAAGAGCATTCTTAGTAGCCTCATCAGAATAGCTTTTTAGCTATTTTGGTGAGCTAATTTGATGAAAACACAAAAAATCCACTCCCAACAACCTCACCACTTTAACCAAAAAGTTTTGGTGAGTGAAAATACTCACCAATTTTAATGAGTGATATTCACTGACCAACTCTCTCACCAATTTTGTTTCTCATTTCTCTCTCACATGATCAACACACTTTTTTTCTTTTTTCTCCCATTTTCTTCTCCCATCTCCCATCTCTCTCACACGATAATGTTCTTATTTCGTGAACATGAAGGGTTCTTTGTCCCTGACATAACTTTGTGGTTCTTTCATTTATCTTTTCTTTCTTTCTTTCTTGAATTTGATTGAGAAGCAAATGAAAATTTCTGTAAATTTCGTAGCAATGATCTAATCTCAAGATAAAGGTATATGGTAGCTTGTTGTATAAAAAAATTAAATATCTAGAGAAAGAATAAAGAAATCTGAAGAAGAAAAAAATGTATATATATATATATATATTATTTAAATTGAATAGTTAAAATGGTGAGACTGCTGGAGAAATTTTTAAAAAGTGGCTAACCAGAATAGAGAAAAGTAGTTTTTAACTACTTTGGTGAGTAAAATTTAGTGAGCCTACTAAAAATGCTCTAATGTGACAGATTTCACAACATGATGTGGAGAGTTTAGGAACTGGTTATTTCTCCAGCCATTGTTATATTAGACCTTTAGCAACTTGATCGTAATTTCTAAGTTCCATGAAATGTTTCATAGCTGCCAAAGCAGCTAAAACGATTCTGGCATTAGTCCTCCCGCATCCCCTCCTTGCTCAGCACTTACTCTTATGATATGAAAGCCCTAATTCTAGCAGTGCTACGGATTCTGTTTTTGAAACATGGCATTAGAAGTGCAAATATTGTAGTCGATTTCACAAGAATTTAAAATTAGATGGCCCAAAAATTCAAATTTTTTTAAAATTTCAGTACCCGGTCTGAATAATCGGGTATCAACCTGTAACCGCCGGTTATTATCAACTCGGTTAACCGGCTACTCTAGATTCGGTTACCAGTTTCCGGTTTTAGTCAATAATACAAGTTTTCGGTTTTAGCCAATAATCGATAACCAGCTCCAGGTTTTCACATTTTGGCCAACCAGCTCTGAATTTTCATCCTTATATAAGATTGGCCAAAGGCAAGACACAAGTATGCTCTCATGTTCTAAACCTCACCTATCTCTTTCATTATCACATTTATACTTTACTGACTTTAGAGTCAAAGTGGTGCCGCCGCCCCCTCCGCCTTTGTGGCACGCCATTCAGGTGTTTGGCTGTCTAGCCTGTCTTGCATGGATCTCAAATCAAGGATTAAGCATGTGTAGTCACTATTAATTTTCAACATTAACAATTATAATTATTGATAGGACGACAAAAGCTCGTAAAAAAAAAAAAAAAAAACTTATCGAAAGTCCCAAATGTGCATGCAACGGTTCGCGTCAAACCGTTCCACTAAACACAAGGCGTCGCCCATTACTTGTGTGTATGTGTGCGTGGGGTGTAACTGTGAGTATGCTAGCAAAGCACCCGCAACTCTGACGTGGCACATATCAGTTCCTTCTCGCCAACTGTCAAGCCTTTCCAATCGAACGTAGAACAATGTCACCCCCGTAATAAACCTCTGAACTAGGGGCATTTCCGCTCTATTCAAATCCAATCTATCCAAATCCAATCAATTTAGTATTTACACCGTTCCAGGGTGCTTCTACTATATATATATATATATATATAAAAGATCGAAACAGTTACAACCGTAATACAACTCTCTCTCTCTCTCACCAAATTTAATATTCCCCTGAACTGAAACCCGAAATCCCAATCTGGTCGATCTCGATGTTTCGCATAAGCAACACTGTGGTGGGACTTCTCAACTGCTGCACTCTACTGGTGGGCCTCGCGGGCATCTCCGCCTCCATCTACCTCCGCCTCCACAGCGGCGCCACCGACTGCCAGAGAGTCTTAGAGACGCCTCTCCTGGCGATAGGCCTCGCCTTCTTCGTGCTCTCCCTCCTGGGCGTCGTCGGCGCTTGCTGCAGGCTCAACTCCGTTCTCTACGTCTACTTGGCCCTCATGTTCCTTATCATCCTGGGCCTCATCGCTTTCACCGTGTTCGCGCTCTTGGTGACCAACAAAGGGGTCGGGCAGGCGGTGTCGGGACGAGGGTACAAGGAGTACCGCCTGGCGGACTTCTCTCACTGGTTGCAGCCCTACGTCGTGAATGCCAACAACTGGGATCAGATTCGAAGTTGTTTGATTGATGCCCAGGTTTGCAAGCGTCTTGGGAATCAAAAGGCGTCGACAATATTAAACAATTTATCTCTTATACAGGTATATATATATATATATATATGAATTTGTGTGGTCCCATAAATCCAATGTCATATAATAATAAAGATAATAATAAATAATATATTGGTTAATTTTCTATTTTTGTAATTAGTCGGGTTGCTGCATGCCGCCACCCTACTGTAAATCAAAATCGGCGGGAGACGAGAGGGAGTGCAGTAGATGGAGCAATGAGAAGGAGAAGCTATGCTTCGATTGCGAGTCGTGCAAGGTAGGAGTGCTGGGCAACATCAGGAAGGAGTGGAGGCATTTGGCCATATTCAACACCTGTCTCCTTCTCCTCCTCACCTTCGTCTACTGCATTGGCTGCTGCGCCACCAGGAACAACCGCTCCGAATCTTCTAAGTTCTAATTAAGTACCCAATTACGCATATATATATATATATATATATATATATATATATATAGATCAGGAAACCCTTAATTTGATTTAATTATATCCTACTTTTTCTTCTTTTTTTCCAATTAAGTTATGGTAGCTAGCTTGTGATTTCGAGTGGACATTTGAGAGTCGTTGTTTCTAGAAATGAATATATATGCCAAACAGCTATATACAGATGTTTGAGAAGATCTACTTCCCCTACCTAGCTACCTATATATGCACCCTTTTATTCTATTATACTAACCTGCGCGCCAAGATGTCCCAATATCCATTTTCATTCAAAGTAAATCTGAACAGTAGGCAAGATTAAATATCGAGGATAATATTCAAAAAAAGTTTCCAACTGAAACTTGTAGTAGATTCTGATTGTGTATATAGCTATCTTTGTAACTAATTAAATTTCTTATAAATATAAAAACTCTAGCCCAATTCATTCAGACAAAATTAATCCGTATTGGTTTATGGTATCAGCAAACTCTTAACTCTATTGTTCATAAACCATTTGATTAAGATTTCGTTTGAAATTGCGCCTCTGCTTGTGTTTATGCCGCCTTTTATATATGTTTGGGTGCTGTTGTTGTTGAGCTGCCACCTCTTTATGGTTGTTTGATGTTTGAAATTGCATTTGTAAACCATATGATTAAGAATCCGTTTGAAATTGTGCTTAGGAGTTTAAAAATTATTTTTAGCTAAAAAAAAAACGAAAAAAAAAGCTCTGCATGTGCGTTTGGTATATATTCTTCTATCTGATCAACCCAACTTTTGTCACAGTTTGCAAATTTTTTATAAAATTAAATCCTAGACTATTTTTCTGCCACCTCCTTATATATAGTTTTCTTAGAAAATTCACAACTTATCTTCAATTCTTTACACCACACGGCCAAGAGAATTGAGATCCAAGTACAATATTATCATCAAGTTTTCATATTTCAACTTTAAGTATTCTATCTCATTCAATCAAAGCTAGCTTTCTTCAAAGTTCATGTTATTAGTATGCAACAATATGTGATTTTTGCATGAAGTTATGATTTCTATGATTGCAGCATACATGAGATATCTTGTAGATATTTAAATTTTTAATGACTTATCACTTATCAATGATCTACATCATATAAACTAGTTTCACATACTGTTGCATGTAAACTATGCATAGATTAGAAGTACGTACGACGTTTAATTTATATAATCTTGTGAAAACATGATTACCTGATTTGATTTCATGTAGATGAACCAAGAACATCCATCATGTAGAATTCGTTCTATAAGCCTGGCCGAATCATATAGTGCATAAATAGTTTTTATATTAACACAAAGTTGATGGTAGCAATTGTACCTGATTAATGTTTTTATCGCAAAATTGTTTTCAAAAACTGATTTAGATCGAGGGCAATATTTCAGTTTGGGCAGAAGTTTTAGGGGTCAAAATTTTTATATAAATGTCCTCTAATTATTTCAAAAACTCAATTAAACATTTACTACATGTTTTAGGTGAAAATTGGTCGGGTTCATACTCATACAACCACCCTTTATAAACTAATCAGAGTGAAAGATCGAAAAATGAAAAATGGAACAATGTGAAATATGAGAATCTAAAACTAATTAAATCTTAAATAATGCTGTCATCAAATATAGACCAAGAGTTATCCAAAATTGATTTCAATCTAAACAAACCCGATACTAAGGGACCGTTCACTTGGCGTCTTTATCCTTGCGAACTTCCCAACTCTAACCAAGGTCAACCTGATATATATCGACATATAGAGGGGGGTTCGAGATAGTCGAGAACACTGAGTAAGTCTATAATAATCATTACAAAGACTGGTAATGAAATAAGCCTTAAGAACCAACTTTTAATTGCGGAAGCATAAACATGAGTATTTTAAAAAAGTGACGAATATTACCTCAGTTATAATGCTCTCATTAACAAGTCATGGTTTGTTTTCAAATATTTACAGAGACAAAATTCCTATGACAATACCTAGAGTTTAATTCTTGAGGAAATCATGCTAAAATATATTTTGTATACATATATGTCATAGTTCTTCTCATAGGGTCTACCTAGGATATTAATCCCTTCCAAGCAGGGTTGGCGTTGTCTCGTGAAACCTGTAATACAACACTGATGCCCCGGATATTACGCATATTGTCATATACTAGCAACCCAACCGAGTCCGACTTCAGATAGCCCACACTACTCGCAAAGCCATAATCATGAACCCTATTCATGCATGGTGCGCCGATCACAAAACAACCATTGGATCAAAGGCTCATCATAACATATTGTAAACTTTTGACCATAAAGAATAACTTGTATAATAGTAAGCCCATAACCATTGTACCGCACATACCGGTGTACCATGTCATACAATGCAATAGTATGGTTCATGTACTATTTTTATAAAATAGTATACTGGTCTTGAAACAGTTATCAAATACTTATTAAAATTTTGAAGGCTTATAACATATCATTTAAGAAAAGTAAATCATGCTCAGTTAGCTGACATATTGCATTTATTATGAACTTTATTTTGTAAGTATTTACTTACCTTGTCTGCTCATCCATAAACTGGGACATCCTATGTTCTTGCTACTACGAAAATAACCTAAGATTAATAACAATCTTTAATCTATAATTAAACCTTATTTTCAGCATTTCTGGCATGCCTCGATCGTTCATCTCGCGAGTGACGAACGTTCGTACAAGGCTTAAGGAACATTCAGCGTCACCAAAATGCTTGAAATATAAAGATAATTTAAACCCAATGTGCTAGCTCTTAATAACATAACAAAAGCAAAATAAAACATGTCATCGTGACCATTTATGAAACTAATAGTGGATATTAACTTATATTTTGAAAATGACATTTTCTTTTGAAGTGGAAAAGAATAATTCTTTAAAGTTTGCATGAAATGAAAATTGTAAAACAAATAATAAACCAATAAAGATGGAACATTAATGATTGTGAAAGAAGGATTAGGCAACAAGGGTTACCTCGAATAAAGGTGAATTATCAACGAAACTCCTATTCTCACTCTAGAACTTTTTTCTAATTAAAATGCATGTGTGATAGAATAGGTGTATGGAAAATAAATTGTGCTAAAAGACTTAGGGAAAGGGGTATTTATAGGCAAGGAATGCAAAGGATAAGGATTAACTGATTTGGCCATTTGGCAAACGTTCCTCAAGTGAATAACGAATGTTCATGTCATTTTAAGGGTTAGACGATCGTTCAAAGTATGGCCGCAATAGTTTGTGGTACAATCTAACACACGCGCTAAAAGCGTAGGATGTAGCTTTCGACATACTGTACAACACATCAATGATCATTCGTGAGGGGGCCCACCAACGTTCCTGGTGGGAACTACGAATGTTCTTAGTAGGGACCACGAACGTTCATAAAAGGGATAAGGATGCATGACTGGCTACATCAGCTAGGCTTTCTTTGATCGTTCGTGAAGGAACGACAAACGTTCGTCGAAGGTGCATCGAACGTTCCAAGAATAATGAAGAACGTTTAGGGATCGAGGAAAATAAATAAATTTAAAAAACATTCCATTTTGTAAAAATATTTTTGATGGTTATGATTGGATTAATCGTTTTATAAAAATACTGATATACAGGGCATCACATAAAAGTACTATACAAAAGCAGACTATCTACAAGTCCAACCCATGCAACTGGTGCGAATAGCCTCAGACATAATGATTCAAATACAAAGTCACAAGGTCTTCATCGATGTCTGCAGTACCTGATGAGTGCAAAATATTGCATATTTAAACCCCATAATTTACATTAGTTAATTCTTTAGTTGTATCTTAATCTAATGTTTTGTGTTAAATTTGTGTTTTTAGTGTTTTGTAGGTTGTCAAAGGAAAATGGCAGCTTTAAGGTTAAAAATGCAAAGCTTAGAAGAAAGCACAATTTGAGAAGACATAAATGATGTGGTTATGTTTAACCAAATTAATGAAATAATTAAATCGGAATTTCTCTAATTTGAGTCAAAATCGGATTGGATTAAATTTCAGATTCTGCATATGTCATAGTATTTTTACCATAACTTTCTACTCAAGTATTGGATTAAAGTGAAACTAGAGGCGTTAGAAAGTTAACTCAAAACAATACAAATCATTGTGAAATAATATTTTCCTAATTCGGAGGTCTGCTATGCTAAAAGTGTCCCGCAATCTAATAACGCAAATCTGAACTAATCCTATCCCAATTTGTACTAGAATTGCTTCCTAATTTGACTAGGAGATTGAAGTACAATTTTTATGGGATCTCTAAGGCTTCTAGGGTTTGTTTGCTCCCTATAAATAGACTGCTAAGCCTCAAGAAAATAGAGAGAAGGAGCTAGAGACCAGAAATATTTTCTCTTTTTAGTTTAGTTTTTCTTTAGGTATAGGTTTTATTTTTCATAATCATGTGTAGCTAATTTCTCAAATAAGGTTAAGGATGAAGCCTCATCGATGAAGAACAACAATACTTCCATGTAAGTCTTTATTATCCGATTTTATTTTGTTTAATTTTTCTAAAGTTTTACTTCTTTTCAATGTGTGGAATGATTCTTGAATATCTTTTGTGATTCAATGATACATTTGATAATTTGAGATAATTTTACATAATTGATTGCTTAGCTTTTATTTATAAAACAATTGGATATCCCTTATGATTTATTCTACAGATACAATTGATGTTTTGATTTAAATTGGATATCTTGTTGTGATTTACGGATACACTTGATGATTTAATTTAAATTAGATTTCTTAATTTTGTGATTTGTGTACAGAATTAATACATGGGATGATTTTGATTAAATATTTGAAGCATAGTAAAACATACCTAAGATTTTAATTGTGAGAACTTCGGATTAATATTAATGAACATAGAGTATGTTATGATTCGAGGAGTGTGGATTCCAAAACTTTAGTACATTTTCTTTTGTTTTATTTTATTTTCTTTTATTCACCAAAATCAAACATTTTTTGGAACTAGGTTAAGAGTTAATTAGTTTAGAAACAAAATTGTTCTTCAAAAACACAATTGCCTGTGGGATCGACCTCGCACTTGCAATCCATTAACTACAAACGATTTGTGCACTGGCGAGTACAATTAAAATTCATAACAAATTTTTGGCGTCGTTGTCGGGGAATTGTTTGATTTTTGAAAACAATTTATTTCTAAATTGTTCAATGAATTAGATTCACAAGAACTACTAAATAGCTTTTCAATACAAAAAAAGTGAAGCATTTAGGTCGTTTTTAGCCCATTCTATTTTTTGGTAGTTTGATCGTGAAATTTCATTGTTTCTGTATTTTCGGAATATGAGTGTCTTTTCTGTATACTTTCCCCGGTTCCGTTGCTACCGTGGGATTTATGCAATCAATTGGATCATATAGATATCCTTCAACACAACATAATTCATCGAAAGGATCTTGGAGACCCACCAAAGCATGAAAGTCAGGATCTTTCAGAAAATGAATTCCTATTCGAAGAGTGCATATGGAAATAAAATCTTTTTTTTTCTATTATTAATATTATAAGATTTTATATTTCTACTAGTTATAATTAGGATTTTTATTTACAAATTAATTTTGTTATTCCTTTTTTTTCAAAAAAAAAATTATTTTCTCTATTTTGTTTATTTTTATTTTCTTTTTTTAAAAAAAAAAAAAAAAGTAATGGTTGATGTTTTATGTGGGATATTTCCATGCTAAAGAGTGAGAGTGAAACATGGATTTTTCTTTTGATAATTATGGTCATTTTTATGCACAACATGCTTCGCCTAGTGATAGGACACCTGCTTCAACCAACTACCCTCACAATTTCTACCCACATAAACCATGTTCATTTTGCTCCTATCTTTATCATAGTTCTAGTAATTGTTCATCATGGGGACAACTCTCCAATTTCTCATATGAGCAATTGAACATCAATTTCTCCAGCCCAGGGTTTGAATCAAATTCTAATTTTTACAACTCGGATTGGAGCAACCATTCTAATTTCTCGTGGCAAGCTCAAGCCACGGAAAATTATGCTCCCCAATACCATGAATTGCACCATCTGAATAGTCACAGTTCAATCACTAATCTTCCCATCATTGATCCTACAATTATCTGGCACAAGAATTATTATTGAAAGACACACTCAAAGCTTTCATACAAGAAAGTAGCCAAAATATACAAAAGCTTCAGAGTGTCACCATGAGCAATAGCCAGAATATACAAGAGCTTACAAATAAGACCAGGGATTCAATTCAGTTCACGCATCAAGCTATTGTCAAGATGGAATGAGAAATCGATTATCTAGTTGTTGAATTTAACATAATAGATGAAGAAGAGTTTCAAAGTCAGCTGATGGCTAGAGGGCACTACATGATGAGGATGATGCTAGCAATTTTTGTCATGAGCTTGTCCCTGCCACCACCATACTTGAGAGTGAAGAAATTGTGCTTAACAATGAGGAGGAAGAGCACATAGAGCTAGTTAAGCCCCCAGCTGATACAAGTTTGTCCAATGATAAGGAAGTGAGTACTGAAGCTCATTCCTTCATTATTATCCCTCTTGAGACACATCATGAACCCAAAGCTTCAGTTCTTCAATGTCTCAAAGAGCCATACCAAAATTCTCAAGGATTTATGCACACAAGCGTGCAAATCTAGGAATCGTCATCCTAAGAAAATCTTTCAAAGCAAGCAAGTTGGCTACCTAAGATGGCAAAACATCCTTCCAGAGTGCTATCAAAGTTTAAAGAAGAAAGGGTATAAGGGATTGGTTGGACATCCACATGATCGGGGAAATTATGGTAATTTTTTCTTTTTTATTTTCCGCACTTAATTTTCGAGTTCTTTTTCCTTTTTCATTTATTTCTTGTCATTTTATTTTTGTTTCTGACAACAATTAACCATTTGATGTTTGTTTCTATGAGAAAATATTGTTGTTAGTTTTGTTGACATGTGTTTTGGTGTTTAAGTTTGGGGGACACCTTGGCCTTTTTCACACATTGATGTTTCCTTACTTCTAATAATGTATTTATATACTACACATTGAGGGCAATATGTAATTCAAGTTTGGGAGTATGAAAAAACACTGTCTATTTGTCTTTTTGTTCTAGAAAATTTTCAAAAAAATAATAATAATAAATAAATAAATAAAAATTGTGTTATGTTGTTGATTGAGCATGATTACATCGCAACTATGTTTGTATGTCATTGGTTTGTTTAACATGTTGAACACTGTATGTCATTAAAAATTTGAATCTTTTGACTCATCTGTTGGATTAGAGAAACTTCACTTGTTTGAATTATTTTCACAAGCACATTAACATAGGTTATGTGAGGTATAAGATTTGGATTAAGGAATGTGTGTCTTGAGATTTGTAGGATGATTTGTTGATAAAACCTAGCCTGGGCTTAAATTCAAAAATAATAATAATAATAATAATAATAATAATAATATCATCAGTTTGAGTTTTCATTGATTAACAAGGCATCTTGCCTCACTAAGCATTAAGTGTTCACGTAAAAAGATGAGAAATTCAGTTTGGCTGATTGTATGACTAGTTTAGCTTCGTAGCCTTTCTGACTTAAGTAATTAAGCCCTTAGAGGTGTTTCTACATCTAGTGCCCTAAAATCATCTGGATTGAAAGTCACTAGTCCAATACTCGTTACATAAGTCAACTAGAAAGCTTAAGGGAGTCACGCATTGCACAGCCTACACCCAAAAAAAATGCATATTTTGATTTAAGCCTTGGTTGTTTTCATCTGATAAAATTCCTCCGAATTTTTGGGTACACAAACTTTAAGAAAAATTGAAACCTCATGAGTCTATGTTAATCTCACTTTGCACTCATTTAAGCATGAGTTGTCTCAGTTTTCCAGTTATGAGTTGAATGATTTTTGATGTTCTAATGATGTGATTGCGATGTTCACTTTGTTAAACCGGCTCATGATGTATGAACTATGTGCTTGTGCGAAAGTCATTGTTTGTCAACAACATAGTGTTTTAAAATGTTTGTGGGTATCATTCCTGGCAAACCCTCACGAGACTTCACTAGTCCATAGGGAGTCTTAGGGTTTTAAAAGGCTTGTTACATATGCTAAATACAATCGTCTCTCCCACGAAAGAGGATTTATGTTTCATGCTTTCATTTTATTTTTTTCGTTTTGTTTTGCTAAGGGACTAACAAAATGTAAGTTTAGGGGTATTTGATAAATGCAAAATATTGCATATTTAAACCCCTTAATTACATTAGTTAATTCTTTAGCTGTATCTTAATCTAATGTTTTATGTTAGATTTGTGTTTTTAGTGTTTTGTAGGTTGCTAAAGGAAAAATGCAGTTTTAGGGTGAAAAATGCAAAGCTTGGAAGAAAGCACACTTTGAGAAGACCTAGATGATGTGGTTATGTTTAACCAAATCAATGAAATGATTAAATCAGAATTTCTCTAATTGGAGTCAAAATCGGATTTGATTAAATTTTAAATTCTGCACATGTCATAGTATTTTGACCATAACTTTCCGTTCAAGTATTGGCTTAAGGTGAAACTAACTGAGTTGGAAAGCTAACTCAAAACAATACAAATCATTGTGAAATACGATTTTCCTAATTTGGACGCCCGCTATGCCAAAAGTGTCCCGCAATATAAAAATGTAAATCTGGACGAATTCTATTCTGATTTGTACTAGGCTTGCTTCCTAATTTGACTAGGAGATTGAAGTACGATTTTTATGGGATCTAATTAGCGTCAAATGTTGCACATTCAAGCCCCTTAACTTATATATGTTAACTCATTAGCATTGTTATTTGTTTGATTTTGTGTTGTTTTAATGTTTTCAGGTTTTAAATAAAGATGCAATTAATTCCATTAATTTTGGGCTTAAAGCACACTTTGAGAAGACTTAGAAGATATGTTTAAGCTTAACCAATCATAATAGAATACCTATATGATGTGGTTAAGTTTAATCAAATCAAGTGAAGGATTAAATCGGAATTTGTCCAACAAGAGTCAAAATCGGATTTGATTCAAATTTGGATTCTGCATATGTCTCAGTGTTTGGATCATAACTTTTGCGTCAGATATCGGATTACAATGAAATTGGTGGAGTTGGAAAGCTAATAAAATATTCAACAAATATGTCAGAAATAGCTTTTCTCTATTTCGAACGTTTACTATGCTAAAATTTCCTCGTAATAAAAGACCGCAATTCTAGCCGAATTTGGAATCCTTTTCCTACTTGGATTAAAGTTTCAATCTCCTACTTGGACAAGAAGACTCAAGAGACGATTTTTCTGGAATTCCAAGGGCTTCTAGGACTTGTGTGCTCCCTATAAATAGACCCCTAAGCTTCAAGAGAATGTGTGCTTGGTGCTTGGTGCTTGGTGCTTGGGCTTGTGCTTAGCTTTAGACAAAATTCTTCTCGGAGGCCTGACAAGTTGAAGAGGAGAAGAACATGGCAGGAGGCCATCCCAGCACTACGATGAGCGGTTAAATTCCTAATAGGGTGTTGATGTAGCCCTTTCCAAGTAACAATGGTTTAATTGTATTTTAATTTGGGATTTTCTCTATGCATGATGGTTGTATAACTGTGAGAATTGATTTTAATGTTTATATTCAATCATTATGAATTTCTTATCTTGTCTTAGAAAGTCTTTTATATTGATTGAACTCAATCCTTCATATTTTTTGTGATTATGTGAATGATTGTTATACAACGGTTTTAATTGATATATGATCAAAAGGATTAGATAGACCATGCCTAGGAAAGACGGATTGTATTACACCCTAGTTTAGTGTAATTTAGGTAGATAGTCTGTGCCAACCGAAGATGAGTTATACTATTCCATTGATTGTGTGTATATCCTATTAAAAAGGTAGCTAGTCCATGCCTAGGGAAGACGGGTCGTTACGCATCTTAGTGGTTAGGTGGACGGTCCGTGCCAACCGAAGATGGATTATACTTATTCTTTAGAGGTAATTTCTTGACTACTCGAGTGAGACGAGCCATTTATCATGCATAGTATGAATTTTCCTTGTTAATTTATTATTGACCATTGTTATGCGGTGAGTGGTGAAATCAATCCCCTATTCTTTATCTCATCCCTACTATCTTTAAATTTATGTCTTTTACTTTTATGTATTTCTTTTTTATAAAACAAAAACCAAATCAAACATCTTTTTAATTAAGTTATATTTAATCTCGATAAGCTTGATAATAATACCTACGCAGTCCTTGAGGTTCGACACCCTCAACATAATCCTATCCTATAAGGATTCGTACTATTGCGAGTGGTAATTTTATTATTGATATATTTTGGTAAACAAAAGACCACATCAATTTTTGGCGCCATTGCCGGGGACTGCTTAACGGTAGCGTTATTATGTTTTAAAGATTGAATTTAACTTGATTCTTTTTTGTTTTTATTTTATTTTATTTTAATTTTGGTTTCTTTATTATTATTATTATTATTATTATAATTTTTTTTTGCTTTCAATTTTGTTTTTATTTTCTTTTGTTATTTTGTTTTATTTTTCTCAATTTAGTTCATGTGGGGAGGCATTCCAACACCCCATGAACCATGTTTATATTGCTATAGTATTTATCATCATGTTAAAGATTGTCCTACTGCAGGACAATTTTCTAACTATTCTTATGAGCATATGAACACACAGTTCTCTAGACCGAGGAATGAGCCTTACTGTGATTCCTATGACCCGGCATGGAGTAACCAGTCTGATATCCCATGGCAAGCTCAAGCTCCTGAAAGTTATGCTCCACAATTTCATGAACTGTACCATCAGACATATCCGCAGTTCAATGATCAAGCGGCCTATCCACCATCTAACTTCCATCCTCCCCACCAGCATTGGCAATCATCTCCATATTGTGCTAACTTTGAGGATAACTGGCAACCTTCTTCTCAGGCCACACCACCGCCTCGGTTTGATTCGGATTTGCAAGATCAGCTGTTGAAATTTATGAATGATATAGCGACCTCTGTCAGTCAGACATGGAACTCTCGCTTTGAATCCATTGCTAAGATAGATGCTGACGAAGATGAGCCATCTCCCATTGACTGGTCTCCACAACAACAATACCATGCCGAACCACCATCTACTCAGTCAGGTTCTGACTTTCAAATTCAGATGCTGAAACTTATGGGTGAGATCAATCAGGATTTGAAATCTCAGGGTCAAGCCATTGCCAAGTTAGAAGCTCAGATGGAACATATGACAAAGCAAATAGAAAAAGAAGAGCTTCAAAGACAGTCGGTGGTCAATCTTGATGGGCACTACGTGGTGGATGAGAATACTTATCATGAGCAAGCCATCACCACAATGAATAATGGAGAAGTGGTCGACACTCACGGGGAAGAGAGGAAGGAGGAGCAAATTGAGGCCCCACAAGCTCTACATCGGGCAAAAGGCGAGGAAGTGAGCACTGAGGCTCTTTCATCACCCACTCTTATTCTCGAGACGCCATATGAACCCCGAGCCCATATTGCTTGTGATGTACCAAGAGGTCAAGAGAGTAGTTTGTTAGGGATATTAGAAGAGAAAAAAGAGACCATTGAGGTAGAAAACTTCCCTGTGTATTCTCCTCATTCTATTACAGTTCATGATTCCCTTCTGAATGAGAAACTGTTTGAGAATACTCATAGGGATCTACCTCGATATGCGGGCATTCGAAATTACCTTTCTGTAGGTAAAATTTATTCTCTTTGGTCAAAGAGAAGAAAAGATTGGTGCTTCAAATTTAAACTTAAATGTCAGAGAGCACTGAGCGCATCAAGGATGTGGATTCCGTTGGCTTGATGGATTCTACATATTTTGACTAAATGAGTCAACTTCATAGATTCAAGCACAAGCACTGTGCACTAGAGTCCTCCATCAGGCCAGGTATTTGGTTGGAGTATCATTCTCTTTTTCAAGACAAGTGTTTTTGCAATCAAGTTTGGGGGTATGATATACCCCGCATCTGCTCATTCAGGTATTCCTATCCTCTTACGGTTATGTTCAATTCTATATACACATTGGGGACAATGTGTGATTCTAGTTTGGGGGTATGGAAGAACGAAACACTGTCCAATATTTTGCTATGTTATTGCTAAGAATTTGGTTGAACTTAAATTCTGATTTGTATTTCATTGGTGAGCTTAACATGATGAACACATGATCACTTGACTAGGGAATTAAGAACTTTTGTTAATTTCTTTGGCAGCATGAGATATTACTTGTTTCAATTTGATTCTCACAAGCAAACTAGCACGTAGTCTGTGGGGTATGAAATTTGAAATCAGTTATGTCTGTTATCAATATCTTGGATGCAGCTGGGTAACTTATTGGAGGAATAACCTTGGCATAAAAAAATAAAAAATAAATAAATAATAAATAAATAAAATAAAAAGAAAAAGAAGAAAGAAATAAATAAATAAAAGAATAATAATATTGATTATTTGAGCTTTTCACTGAGTAACCGGATCTCTTGCCTCATTAAGCATTGAGTATTCGCGTCAAAAGGTGGAAGTTTACCTTGATTGATAAATGGCTAAGTTTAGCTTCGTAGCCTTTTTGACTCGAGTTAGTAAGTCTTTAGGGTGTTTTACACCTAGTGCCCTAAAACCATCTGGTTTGGGAGTCATTGACCTAACACTCGTTACATGGGTCAATTATAAAGCTTAAGGGAGCTAAGCATTGCACAGCCTGCATATATAAAAATAATAAAATATATATATGCCTTGGTTGTTTTATCTAATGGGGAGTCCAGCGAATTTTGAGTGTTGAACCATTCATGATTGAGATTAGTTTTGAAACCTCATGACTATGTGTTAAGTTCACTTTACACTAGTTGAATCTTGTGATATCTCATAATGCCATATTAGTAGCTTAATTTTTAATTCCCTGAAATTGTGAAGATGAAGTTTATTTTGTTAAGCTTGCTAATGAATGAGAACCATTATTTTTATGATGCTGCACTCTTGGGGATAACATGGTAAGAAAATTGTTTGTGGGTATCAATTCTGGCAAACCCTCACGAGACTTCACTCATCCACTAGGGAGTCCAAGAGGTTTAAAAGGCTTGTTGCATACGCTAAATGCAATCGTACATCCCACGAAAGAATGATTTATTCTGTTGTTTTTCAGTTTTATTTCTTGTTTTGTATTGCTAAGGGACTAGCAATATGTAAGTTTGGGGGTGTAATAAGCGTCAAATGTTGCACATTCAAGCCCCTTAACTTATATATGTTAATTCCTTAGCATTGTTATTTGTTTGATTTTGTGTTGTTTTAATGTTTTCAGGTTTTAAATAAATATGCAATTAATTCCATTAATTTTGGGCTTAAAGCACACTTTGAGAAGACTTAGAAGATATGTTTAAACTTAACCAATCATAATAGAATACCTATATGATGTGGTTAAGTTTAATCAAATCAAGTGAAGGATTAAATCGGAATTTGTCCAACAAGAGTCAAAATGGGATTGGATTCAAATTTGGATTTTGCATATGTCTCAGTGTTTGGATCATAACTTTTGTGTCAGATATTGGATTGCAATAAAATTGGTGGTGTTGGAAAGCTAATAAAATATTCAACAAATATGTCAGAAATAGCTTTTCTCTATTTCGAACGTTTACTATGCTAAAATTTCCTCGAAATAAAAGACCACAATTCTAGCCGAATTTGGAATCATTTTCCTACTTGGATTAAAGTTTCAATCTCCTACTTGGACAAGAAGACTCAAGACACGATTTTTCTGGAATTCCAAGGGCTTCTAGGACTTGTGTGCTCCCTATAAATAGACCCCTAAGCTTCAAGAGAATGTATGCTTGGTGCTTGGTGCTTGGTGATTGGGCTTGTGCTTAGCTTTAGACAAAATTCTTTTCGGAGGCCTGACAAGTTGAAGAGGAGAAGAACATGGCAGGAGGCCATCCCAGCACTACGATGAGCGGTTAAATTCCTAATAGGGTGTTGATATAGCCCTTTCCAAGTAACAATGGTTTAATTGTATTTTAATTTGGGATTTTCTCTATGCATGATGGTTGTATAACTGTGAGAATTGATTTTAATGTTTATATTCAATCATTATGAATTTATTATCTTGTCTTAGAAAGTCTTTTATATTGATTGAACCCAATCCTTCATATTTTCTGTGATTATGTGAATGATTGTTATACAACGGTTTTAATTGATATATGATCAAGAGGATTAGATAGACCATGCCTAGGAAAGACGGATTGTACTACACCCTAGTTTAGTGTAATTTAGGTAGATAGTCTGTGCCAACCGAAGATGGGTTATACTATTCCATTGATTGTGTGTATATCCTATTAAAGACGTAGCTAGTCCATGCCTAGGAAAGACGGGTCGTACCGCATCTTAGTGGTTAGGTGGACGGTCCGTGCCAACCGAAGATGGATTATACTTATTCTTTAGAGGTAATTTCTTGACTACTCGAGTGAGACGAGCCCTTTATCATGCATAGTATAAATTTTCCTTGTTAATTTATTATTGACCATTGTTATGCGGTGAGTGGTGAAATCAATCCCCTATTCTTTATCTCATCCCTACTATCTTTAAATTTATGTCTTTTACTTTTATGTATTTCTTTTTTATAAAACAAAAACCAAATCAAACATCTTTTTAATTAAGTTATATTTAATCTCAATAAGCTTGATAATAATACCTACGCAGTCCTTGAGGTTCGACACCCTCAACATAATCCTATCCTATAAGGATTCGTACTATTGCGAGTGGTAATTTTATTATTGATATATTTTGGTAAACAAAAGACCACATCAGGATCTCTAGGGCTTTTAGAGTTTGTTTGCTACCTATAAATAGACTGTCAAGCCTCAAGAAAATAGAGAGGAGGGAACTGGAGACCAGAAATATTTTCTCTTTTTAGTTTAGTTTTTCTTTAGGTGTAGGTTTTATTTTTCATAATCATGTGTAGCTAATTTCTCAACTACGGTTGAGGATGAAGCCTCATTGATAAAGAACAACAATACTTCCATGCAAATCTTTATTATCCGATTTTATTTGGTTTAATTTTTTCAATGTTTTACTTCTTTTCAATGTGTGGAATGATTCTTGGATATCTTTTGTGATTCAATGATACATTTGATAATTTGAGATAATTTCACATAATTGATTGCTTGGCTTTTATTTATAAAACAATTGAATATCCTTGTGATTTATTCTACGAATACAATTGATGTTTTGATTTAAATTAGATATCTAGCTTGTTGTGATTTACGGATACACTAGATGATTTTATTTAAATTGGATTTCTTTTGTGATTTATGTAAAAAATAGATATATGGGATGATTTTGATTAAATATTTGAAGCATAGTAAAACATACCTAAGATTTTAATTGTGAGAATTTTGGATTAATATTGATAAACATTGAATATGTTGTTATGATTCGGTGAGTGTGGATTTCAAAACCTTAATACCTTTTATTTTATTTATGTTTTCTTTTATTCACCAAAATAAAACTTACACCTAAAGAAAAACTAAACTAAAAAGAAAATATTATGGTCTCTAGCTTCCCCCCTCCTTATTTTCTTGAGGCTTAGCAGTTTATTTATAAGGAGCAAACAAACCCTAGAAGCCCTAGAGATTCCATAAAAATCGTACTTCAATCTCCGAGTCAAATCAAGAAACAATTCTAGTACAAATCGGAATAGGATTCGTCCAGATTTGCATTCTTATATTGTGGGACACTTTTGGCATAGCAGACTTCTGAATTAGGAAAATCCTATTTCACAATGATTTGTAGTACTTTGAGTGAGCTTTCCAACGCTGCTAGTCTCACCTTAATAAAATACTTGAGATGAAAGTTATGGCCAAAATACTATGACATGTGCAGAATCTGGTATTTAATCCAGTCCGATTTTGACTCCAATTAGAGAAATTTCGATTTAATCATTTCATTGATTTAGTTAAATATAACCACATCATTTAGGTCTTCTCAAAGTGTGTTTTCTTCCAATATATGCATTTTTCATCTTAAAGCTGTCATTTTCCTTTAACAACCTGCAAAACACTAAAAACACAAATTTAACACAAAACATTAGATTAAGATACAGCTAAAGAATTAACATGTAAATTAAGGAGTTTAAATATGCAATATTTTGCACTCATCAGTACATGCATCCAAAACATCATCATCTACACAATCATGGCGTTTGCTACGTTCGCATATGTGGAATAATGAGTCCACAGTCTCAATAGTATAAAACTCATTAAGTTTTCGTAATGAGCCGACATTTCTTTTCTTCTACCATACGTTTACAATACCAGCTACTATTTAGTAAGATATTTCCTTTTAAAACATTTTGTAGCTAGTAAGGTAAACACTAGCATTTTATAAACAAGTGAAATCAAATTATGTAAATGTGAATATATATATATAGGGAAAAATATATATTAACCCCCAAACTACCACCCTTTCTCCAGATGGCACCCCGAACTACCAACCCTTGTACTCCGACCCCCCAAACTACCAACCTCTCATTTTTTGGCACCCTCTGTCAGTTTAAGTCGTCAAATTGGATGGAAAGAAGTCACCTGCCGTGCACGTGATATTTTTAGCCCCAAAAGCCCGAATATGCCCCTCTGTACAAATTCAGATTTACGAAAATGCCATGCTTGCCTTAAACACACGTATGAGGTGAAAAGTGGCAAAATATTACAATTTTGCCACTTTTCACCATATTGAACACTGACTTGTCTTATTATTGAACACTAACTTGTCTTATTTTAGGGTTAGTCAAATATTTTCCAGCTTCTACAGGTTTGCAATCAGGCCAGGCGGAGGTAGAACCAGTCGACCGAGTTCACGGGGGTGTCGATCAGCCGGGCTTCGGTTTTCGGGTAGGACCGAAATCAAAGGCTTGGATCTAAAGCTCGCAGGCGTCCGGGGTTCACGGGAGTTGCGTTGCTCGGACCTTGCACTGCGTCACCGGACGTGGGTTGCTGGAGGTGCGTCGCCGGATGTGGGTTGCCGGAGGTGCGTTGCGTTGCCAGAGGTGTGCTGATCTGCGTGTTGCTCTGCATTTTGGAGTTGGGTTTTTCGGACACTAGAGGTAATATAGACAGTGTAGCCATTTTTTATCTCTACGTGATTCTTGTTTTGGGTATTTTTATATAGGGTACTGAATCTTCATATTGTTGCCAAAATTTAGAAATAGGGAAAGTCATAGGGCATTTTTACTGGTTGGGATGTTGATTGTTTAGTGTTTGATTTAGTGGTAGGGCCATATGTCGAGTGAATTGTCTGGCTTTACAGGAATGCTTGGGAAAAAGTTTAGTAGATTAATGTCTGCCTTTACAGGATGTTGATTGTTTAGTCTGGTTGGTTTTGTTGTGTAGTGGCCGAGTGGGTCTAAATGGTATGTGGTCCCCTATTAAATAATGCAGCTTCTCACTTATAAAAATAAAAAAATAGAAGGCAGCTTCTGTTGTGTTATTCTGACTTTTTAAAGTTGGTCTGGTCCCCTATTGATGAATATTCTATTATGTGAGGGCCCATAGTGGGAATTGGTCATTGTGCACTATATTCTATTATGGTTAGCACCGGATTTGTGCACTATATTCTGTTATGGTTAGTGGGTCATTGTGCATGCATGCATGACACTAATAATGCACTGCACAGCATGCACGTTTGCTTATTTCTTGCTTATTTATTTATTTGTACTTATTTCTTGCATTGGATTATTTACTTATTTTTTGCACTTTCTGTTTTTTTGTGAAGATGACTAGATGAGAGTTTGTTTTTTAGGTGCATTATGGAGGTCACATGGACAGACGGTTCATGAATACCTATGTCGGGGGTAATATAGATGTGTACACGGAGGCCATTGAGCATGATAAGTTGTCATTTTCAGTCGTTCAGGGTATAGCAAAAAATTATGGATATCAATCTGGTGACCTAATTTATTACTTACTACCGGGTTGTACACTGCGTAACGGATTGAAATTAGTTACATCCAACTTTGATGTACGTGAAATGGTTGAAGCACACGCAGGTCTACCAATTGTTGAGTTGTACATAAATTCATTCAGTGAGTCCATTCCTGACAATAATGAGGAGAATTATGATTATGATTATAGGGATGACGAAGGGGGTTGTTCTAGGATCGATCGAGACGATCTATATTGGGATGAGGTGAATGAACCTGATCTTTTTGTTGAGAATAATGATGTGACTGGGCCATCTACTGGGGGGGCATGAGAGAGGGTAGTGAAGATAGAGATGGTGGTAGGAAGGGTGAAGATAGTGAAGAGGGTGAAGAGGGTGATAAGAGTGAAGAGGAAGGTGTTGACAGTGGGTCTGATGATGATGATAATGCCAACTCAGACATGGCACGCAGTGACATTCTTACATATCCTCCCAAGAGTGATGAGGAGTACGAGGTAGCCTCCCAGAGTCGGGAAAAACATGTGACAAAGTGGTCTGAGTTCCATCTGACTGACATGGGTAATCCAGAGTTTGTAGTTGGTAAAAAATTCTCGTCGATACAGGTTTTTAGAGAGGTGGTTAGAAAGTGTAATGTAAAAATGGGAAAGGATGTTAAGTTCAAGAGGAATTACCTTGCCAAGTGTGTAGTGATATGCAGGGATGAACATTGTAAATATAGGATTTATGGGCGCAAGTGCAAGGATGAGGAATCCTTTGAAGTAAGATCATTTCAGCCAAAACACAGTTGTAGGGGGAGACATGAGAATTCGATTCTGAAATCGAATTGGATTGCAGACAAGTTAATAGACAAGTTCAGAGCACAACCAAACATGCCTGTAAAGGCAATTGTAGAGGAGGTGAAGGATAGGTGGGGTGTGGATGTCAAAGAGAACAGGCTGTACAGGGCTAGAAGACTTGCAAAAGAAAAGATCCGTGGGAAAGTGAATGAACAGTACAACAAGTTGTGGGATTATTTAGAGATGATAAGAAGAACAAACGCTGGCAGTTGCGTAATGATGAAGATAGAGAGGTCGTTACCTGATATTCCAGGAAAATTTCAAATGTTGTACTTCTCTTTAGCTGCCATGAAAAAAGGTTTTCTTGCTGGTTGTAGACCAATCATTGGCCTGGATGGATGCTTCTTAAAAGGCCCGCATAAGGGCCAACTATTGGTCTCGATTTCGAGGGATGCAAACAACCAGATGTATCCAGTTGCATTTGCAGTTGTGGAAGCCGAAATTAAAGATAGTTGGACCTGGTTCTTAGAAGCTTTGCTATCGGACCTTGGCACTCCTCCCGCAGAGGGATGGACATTTATTTCTGATCGCCAGAAGGTAAAGTACCAATTAAAAATATTCCTTCATATTATTAATGATGTATATGTGAATGTTTGACATATTAATTTTTACTTTGTGCAGGGTTTGGTACCGAGTTTAGATTCGGTTGCTCCCAATGCTGAGCACCGGATTTGTTGTAGACATTTATACGCAAACTACAGAGATGCAGGTCATAAAGGTGTGGCGTTGAAGGATAAGCTATGGAGCGCGGCTGGAGCATACACAGAGGCTGAATGGAGAAGGGAAATGGAGGAACTAAACGAGATAAGCCCCGATGCGTACGATTACTTGTCCAAGATTGAGCCAAGCACGTGGGCGAGGTCTTGGTTCGGTACCTTCCCCAAGTGTGACTTAATTGTGAACAACCTGTCGGAGTGTTTCAATTCTTGGATTTTGAAACAACGTGACTTGCCAATTATATCGCTGCTTGAAATGTTGAGAACGAAATTAATGAAGAGATACCAGAATAAGCGGGAAGGCATCAGTAACATGGAAGGAAGGATTTGTCCCAAAATTATGGCGCAGTTAGATGAACTCTCACATGATGCTGGTCATTGCTACGGCTTGTATGCTGGGGATGGGTTCTTTGAAATCGCAGACAAGCATAAACAATATGTCGTGAACCTAGTGAGAAGAACTTACGGATGTAAACAATGGGATATGACAGGTATCCCATGTGCACATGCAATATGTGCAATATGGATTGATGGTGTTGAACCTATAGATTATGTTTCTGATTGGTACACTGTGGATATGCTTAAAAAGGTATATGAACCTGTTGTGTATCCCATGCCTGGAGAAGAACAGTGGACAAAAACAAACGGCGAGCATGTAGACCCACCACTAAGTAGAATACAACCTGGGAGGCCAAGAATAGTAAGGACTAGAGGACCAGACGAGCCCAAGAATCAATACAGGATAAGGAAGGGTGGGGTTGTCATGAGATGTTCCAGATGTAGGGTGATTGGACACAATGCAAGAACATGCCCCCGTATAAGAACAGAAGCAGTGAATTACTAAGGACAGTCTAGGAGTGAGGTAAATACCTTTCACATTTTTTGGACTTTTTAATTGTGTGTTGCTTTAATTTTTTACTTGAAAATTGTTTCTCTAATGTTCTAGGTACAATCTGCAGTTGATAGTGAACCGAATCCCCAATCTACAGTTGATACTGAATCGGTAGCTTTCAACACTCTCACTACTTTTTTGGAATTTTTCACTACATTTGACACTAATACTCAAACTCTCAACTACATTTTGCAGCACTCAATTCCCCCTAATATTTCCCCTGATACCCCACAAGCCACTATTGCATCGTCTAGAGGTAGAGGTAGAGGTAGAGGTAGGGGGATGGGTATGAGTAGGGGTAGGGGTAGGGGTAGGGGTAAGGGTATTGGTAGCAGGGCTATTGGTAGGGGCAGGGGTATGGGTCCACTAGCCCCACCAGGGCTTACATCTTCAAGGGTTTCAGGCAGAGGTAGAAGTCAGTCTCAGCCTCAGACTCAGCCTCAATCTCAGCCTCAGACTCGGAGTCGAACCAATGCTTGGGTTAGCACTGAAAACACTCATAATTTATGTGTTGTTTATTTATTTGTAAACAAACTAATGTGTCTTAACAGTCCCAAGGTACTGTCAACACCGTAAGGTGGTATGGGCCTCAAGTAGGACCGCAAGCAGTAGGTCAGTCTACTCAGTTGCAGCCTTGGACCCAAACCAATGTCATTGTGAGCACCCAAAATATTTATCTTTTATATTTCATTACCTTTTTAACTTAGCTAGTTTATGGATAAATTATAATTAGTTGCTAATTAATGTGTCTTGATAGTCCCAAGGTACTGTCAACACTGTAAAGTGGTATGGGCCGCAAGTATGACCTCAGGCAATAAGTCAGTCTGCTGAGTCGCAGCCTTGGACAGTAGAGCATCCTCAGTCACAACCTCAGCATCATCAGTCAAATGCTTTTGTAAGAACTCACAACATTTGTTATTTATGTGTTTAATTTTATTCTTATTTTTTACTCACAACATTGCTTTACACTGTAATTACAGATTCAAGGTACTGTGAATACTGTACGACTGTATGCACCTCCACGACGATCAGAGTCTTCACAGCCTGTAGGGCCTATTCAGCCAACAGGGTCCTCTTAGGAAGTATGTTCTTCTCAGCCAGTAGGGTCTTCATCAAAGCCTGCAACAAGAGCCTGTAATATTGTTCCAACAGTTGAGAATGCAATTGAAGTTCTTGAGGCTAACCAAAGAAAGAGGAAAAGAAGCCCGAGTGGAAAAAATATTAAGTCATTCCCGTAGTTTTTTGTTTATTATTGGTTAAACAATCTATTGGGTTGCGTTGTTATTGTTATGTAATTTGATGACAATTTAATGTTGGATTGTTGCTTTTGTTGGATGACATTGTAATGTTGTTGTTGCTTTTGTTGTTTAATGACTTAATTGATTGCTCTATGTTGGGTTTTAAGTAAGTGATAGATATGTTATTTGAGGACTTTTAATTAAGTGATAGATATGATATTTGAGGTTGTGTTTATTTGATTGCACATAGGTGGGGTTGCCATGTTTATTTCACAATGTTGATTGGCCACAGGTGGGGTTGTGTTTGTTGACCACTTTTAACAATTTTGAATGTACAGAAGTTGGGTTGTGCATAACATTTCAACAACCCATTTGATAAATAACACTACAACAGCTAGAGATATATAACATTTCAACAAAATATTAGATGTTGCTGTAGGTACAAGTGAACTGTCTCCATTTGGTAAATAACACCACAACAACGAGAGATACAAAACATTCCAACAAAATATTACATGTTGCTGTAACTACAAGTGAATTGTTTCCATAATTTCAGTTCAACATCAAGTTAGTACCTCTAGGTCCACTATAACCACAAAAGTAAAAGACTAAGAGCAAAATGATTACTAACGACGTAGCTCGAAACATTCTCCCATTATTTTGACCCAACCCAAATTCTCGACATAGTTTAGCATAATGTTCATTGCATTTTCTTTCAATCATTTTCTCAACTTTGTCATTATCATCGTGTCTCCTTTCCTCCATTTGTTGTAGATATCCCATTAAACCTTTTTCGTAAGCGGACATCTCCTTATCAGCCCATTTAAAAAAGTCACAGTCACCAACTCTCTGCATGAAGAAAAAAAAAAAGAAAAAGAAGGCAAATATCTCAAACTACTAACAACAACATATAACACAAAGCTAATTTCAAGATTTACCTTGTAGTTAATACATCCATACCACTTTCTAGTGGGATTAGTCTCAGTCCAAGAGTTCCTAAGACGTGCAGGAACACCACAGTAACATAAAGGGGGACCACTTGACAAATCACTGGTTGTAGACATTTGGTAATGCCTACACAAAATATTGCATGCAACAGAACCAATGAGACTTTTAATTGATTGCAAATAATCATCAAAATAAATCCTAGTTGAACTCCCTGTAAAACTCCCTATGACTTTTCATATTTTTCCCTAGCTGGCACCTTGTAAAACTCCATATGATAGATTGTAAAACTTGGGGTCTCCTTGTAAAACTCCCTATGACTTTACAAATTGAACTAGCTGGCACCTTTGATGAAGTTCACTTTAGATAATGAGGACTGTGACTTGGTTGCGGGTGCTCATATAAATCTGCATTGGTTATATACCTTCTTCTAAATGACTGGTTAGTTTCTTATTTGGGCTCTGCTGATATTAGAGCTAGTAAAAAACCATTAGTTCCCAGACTACTTATCATTGGCAGCTACCCTGTTGCTTTTCTGATTTGGACTTTGCTGATTTGGGCTCTGCTGATTTGGAAGTCTATCAATACAATGGTAAATACACAGAACATCGGGCTGCTTTAGATAGCTCAAATAGCTGGATGAGATTGATGTTAGATCAATTGAATTCCACCCATGGCAGTATGGTAACTTTTCTGCCGAATGAGGTATTCTCATTCTATGTTTGCTTGTTGAGTTCTGCAGTTAATTGATGGAGCGTTTTGAAAAACTTGCCTTTATATATATATAACAAGGTTTTTTAAGGAGAAAAAACTGGAAAAAAATCTCCAATATAAGACATATTTATGATGTTCAAAGACATATTACAACAGAACTCATGCATTCAAACATTTCATCAAACACCCACCCATTTAGGCATTTCATCAAACACTCATTGTGCATCACAAAAATCTCAACAAAGACAAACCCCATCAAACACCCATTCGTCCACAAACTCAAACTCAAATAGAACCCTAAGAATTGTTCCAAATTAATCAAATAAAAACATAAAATTGAAACAAAATAAAACCTAAAAACCTGACCTTGTTTCGGGTTGTCAAGGGTGGCGAGCTCGTCGGCCTCTGTCAACAAAGACGAAAACGGCGCCGACCTTTTGGGGCTGCCGGAATGCGTCGACCTTCGGGGGCTGCCGGAATGCGTCGACCGGTGTCCTCCTCCAAGCTTCTGCTTTGGAATGCGTCGTCGGCGTGTGGAGAGGTGACCTTCAGGGGCTGCCAGAATGCGTCGACCGGTGTCCTCCTCCGAGCTGCTGCTTTGGAATGCGTCGTCGGCGTGTGGAGAGGCGACCTTCAGGGGCTGCCGGAATGCGTCGACCGGTGTCCTCCTCGGAGCTACTGCTTTGGAATGCGTCGGCGGCGTGTGGAGAGGCGACCTTCAGGGGATGCTAACACGACGACGTCAACCGGTTCCACCTGAAGACGAGATCGAGCGTAGGGTGTGGGGAGTGAGGTACCTGCAAGTGACTTAAACCATTAGAACCATTTGACTTGTACAGAGGGGCATATTCGGGCTTTTGGGGCTAAAAATATCACGTGCACGGCAGGTGACTTCTTTCCATCCAATTTGACGACTTAAACTGACGGAGGGTGCCAAAAAATGAGAGGTTGGTAGTTTGGGGGGTCGGAGTACAAGGGTTGGTAGTTCGGGGTGCCATCCGGAGAAAGGGTGGTAGTTTGGGGGGCTAATATATATATATGTCATGTGACTCAACCATACTTGCATATAAGCTTTCCAAATCTTTAAAAAATACAAGCATATGGGCTCATCTAAGCATGAAATCATATAAATAAATCATCATATGTAATTCAACCGTAATGACATACATATGTTCTATTCTATTCAAACTCATAGGCATATTGATACGTTTAGTAATGAAATACCACATAAATCATTTTTTGCAACCTAGCTGTAACAGTATACATATGTTCTATTCCATTAAAACTCATATACGTATTGATACATCTAACATGAAAATTATAATAAGTCATGTCATACATCATCATGTCATACTTACCTTTCATCTGCTTTCCTTATATTGTTGCTAATACCGGTGTGACTCTAACCCCCGGTCTTACATTTAATGCCGGCGGAACTCTAACCCCCAATCTTAAGTTGCATTGTGCCGATGGGACTCTAACCCCCGGTCTTAAGTTCAGTGTTCATAATTTCGTTCCATGCTCATGATTTCATGCCATATCATCATCATGTACATGCTTTCACACACTTATGTATTAATTAACAACATATACTTTTCGTGTCATTTTCAAACGTACCATGAAATCCTTAGCTCATCTCACTTTCATCTTCATAAATGTACTTGAAGCTCATAAAATATTATCAAATCATATGTCAACATAATTCAAAGTATTGAAAGCATTCTTAAAACACATATCATCACAAAACGTTATCG
Source organism: Alnus rubra (assembly GCA_028654335.1). Lineage (NCBI taxonomy): Eukaryota > Viridiplantae > Streptophyta > Magnoliopsida > Fagales > Betulaceae > Alnus > Alnus rubra. The sequence continues at coordinate 535,977 of JAJPGS010001419.1, read as the reverse complement.
ACTCGAATTAAAAGAACTATAGTATTTTGTAACATCATGAAACCACAAAACTTAGAATATTTTCTCAGTGAGTTAAATACTCACCTAGGCTGCTAGAAGGAGAGTTCTGTGCCACAACATGTCATCTTTATTTATTTATTTATGTTATTATTATTATTATTATTATTATTATTATTATTATTATTATTATTATTATTATTATTATTATTATCACTACAATTATCCCAACTCCTTCCCAACCTCGGATCATCACGAAATTTAACGAGCATGTAAAACTCTTTGACCTGAATGTTTTGGCACATGGCGTGAAGTAATTTCAGTCCGTTTTGAAAAATAAAATACTCCTAATTTATCGTGTGTGTGATCAATTGTGCAATAAAATATTTAAATGTGGAATTTAAATGAAACAAATATTTTGTTAATGAAAGAGAAACTCAATTAAAAGAAAAAACACTCAGGAACAGCCAAACCCAGGATATCCACTATTCAGAAAACAAAGCTAGTAATACTCACATACGCCTGATGCAGCGTTTGTACCTTGCACTCTAACATGTAACCCAACGTGAATGCTTCCCAAACAGGTCTCCTACCTGAAAGGGTCTTCAATGGAATCCTTTAACTTAGGGCTCCTCCCTAAACTAGACTTCACGCGATTAAATCACATAATGGACAACTCTTAGAGAGCTAGCAGATCTTCACAGTTTCTACCTAAACACCCTCTCTAAGCTCAAATAAATTCAATACCGAATTCTGTAAATAATACAAGCCTAGAGACCTCTATTTATAGGCTTTTGAAAACCTAATTCAACACTGATTCGAAGTTCTCTAAGCGACGTCTAGATGTAGGCATAGAGCATCCGGACGGCAAGCTCAACCGACTTTCATAACGTACTTCACACGTTTCCATATTAAGGATCAGTCTCCTCGTCCGGAAGGTGTTGCCCTAGCTTCCGGACAGTGTTGCTCTAGCGTCCGGACGGTTGCTAGCTATCTTCACCAAACGTGTCTGCTACGTAGTTCAGAATCTTCTCGAACACTGAGTATTGTCCAGACGGTGTTGCCCTATCGTCTGAACAGTTCATGCTGTCTATGCTGAGCTATTCAAAATCTTCTCGAATATTGATGGGTGTCTGGACGCTTCCACTAGGCCGTCTGAATGTTCAACTGAGGATTTGACTTTTGCTGAGTTGTAAATTGTACAGATTCTTCCAAGAGTCTGGAAATTGCCTTCTTGATACTTGTGACACTGATACTTGTCATATTAAGGCATTTCCATAGTTGAGAATTAAACTCTGAATATTCTGAAAAACTCTGGATAAATACAGCATTCCTATTTCAACAGTACACTTACATGGTAGTGATTTTGTCAACAGAATGTAGCCAATAAAACTAACATGTTTGATCCAGATTTTCAGGTCCTGAAAAATTCCAGTCCAATTTCCATTTTATTTAATTGGAACCTAAAATGAACTCTGGTTGACTCTAAATTTTCAACACATGCTCTTGACACGTGAAATATCATAGGGTGATTTTTTCAATGAAAAGATCACCTGAATTGACCTCCAATTTCTGAGTCACACTCTTATCACGTTTAATGATAATAAAAATAATAGTATTTATTTATTATCATTTAATTCGCTCTTTCATTTTTATTTTTAGAAGATTAAATTTTCTTGGGCATTACACTCCCGATCCTCCCCAGTAACTTCTTCCTCTTCACGAACCGAGTTTGTACATTTGTCATGCCAAGAGGACTTAGGGATGAAAAGGCGGGCCGTTAATAACCGCCTACTAATTGCCTAACCGCTTTTGTAGGCGGTTGGAAAAAAAATCGCTAACTACCTAGGGAGTGGCGGTTAGTAGTTTTAGTGGTAGACTGAGGCAATTACTAACCTCTAACAACTAACCGCCTACCCATATATTATATATATATACACACTCCAAAATGACGTCGTTCCATATGGAGTTCTAAAAGACACCATACTAACAGCTTACCCATATATATTTTATATATTAAAATAAATAAAAAAATTATATATATACACGAAACAACATCCTTTCATATGAGGTTTTAAAAGACACCATATATACAACAACAACAACAACAACAAAAAAAAAAGGGGCGCCTAAAAACATATAAAATAAGCCCAAAATAGAAGTCTAATGAAGGCCTAACACCCACAAATATGTTCAAAATGCCCCAATTTAAAAACAGTTATGTAGTGCGGTTATAGCTTTAAATAACCACTAAACGTCAAAGGTGGGGGCGGTTCCAATTATAAAAATAGAATAATGCCTAATGCAGTTACAATTAGTGGTTAGAGGCAATAACCACTAACCGTAACCGCATTTCTCCTTTAAGAGGGCTCATGGTCCCTCTGGTTGTGTTGAATCCGCTGCATAATCTCCAGATTCTATTGCATCAAGGCCTCCATATTATGCGATTTTTGCAACAAATGGGCTTAAAGTGCCGCAAGGCGCTGATCTTGAAGGTTAGGCACGTTTAAGCTCTAGCTCCGAGTAGGACAAATGTCCAAGTGCCGAGGTTGGTTGTTTCACCATTGTTTCTAGTGCTCCTTGATCTAGTTTTCAACATTTGGATTTTTTCAAGAAACGATCACTCATTTTCACAAACAGCACTAAACTGTTAGGAAAGTTTTTCTCGTGTTGAATACTAATCAATTTGCACTTGCAAAAGAGAAAATAAATAAGCAATGGAGAGTCTGACGGAGGGTGTTACGTGAATGATTTCTCGATCACGCAATATGATAATTTGTTAGGTTCTGAGGGAACTTAAACCTTTTCAAACACAAAGTTTGGGATTAAATTTGCATGCTTTATTCATCCACCGACAACTCTTTAAATAGAGATTACATCATGAGTCTTAATTGGAAGATAACACTAAGCGATAACTATCCCCTTCTACTAGCCAAGATAACACTAGCAATTTTGAAATAAAAGATAACACTGTCTATGGCAACAACAACTAACCTACTGGCGATGGACATTTGAAATTAAGATAGATTCTGCTGCTACTCAACTACTAACAACAATAAAATAGCATAAAATAAACTAACACCAATAAGATAGATAACGATTAACTCGGCATGTATTCTAATCTTGTGGGTATAGTATCAGAGGATGTCAGCGAAGGTAACTCCGATGTCTATGTTAGCAAAGTATTTTGAAAAGGTAAGAGACAAACTACTAACAGAATTTTGGGCAGAGACCAAAAGTCCTTTTTTCCTGGCCATGAGTTACCTTTTGTAGTGACTCGTCTTCAATTACTTCCCGTCAATTTCTGCACGAGCCCTCTCTCTAGGGTGATTTACCCCATGTCTATTTGCATTAAGGCACGTCTTCTCCTTGATGTTAGGGGCACACAGTTTAGTTATAGGTGGCCTAGGTAGCAGTTAAGCAGCCCTCATGGTGTGGGAATGAATTTCCTGCTGCTGTTTGGTAATTCTGGATTAATGGGATGATGTCCGAATTGAATGAGCTTTGTGTTTGGGTCATGTGGACTTGCCGGCCGATAAACCAACGAGTTAAATACCAAATTGTCATACGTGGTTTAAAAATTTTATTTTTTGCTCTATAAATTTTTATTTTTATCATAAGTGGTGTATCTGTGGTATGGAAAAAAATAGAAATGATACCTCCGTCAATTTTTCCATCCAAAACTAACGAAAATTCACGTTAACGCCACGTGGCACCATTCAAAATGCGACATGTAGCCACACTATTTTTGAAAAAAAAAAAAATTAGGGCTTTTTTAAATATAAAAAAATTGTAGAACCCACCCTTTTTGGGCCACATGGAGGTGGCTAGCCACCCCCATTTGGCCTGGGGGTGGCCGAACCACCCCTCATAAGCCAGAGGGGTGGTTCGGCCACCCCTGTGTGGCCCAAAAGGTATGGCTCAGCCACCCCTACAATTTTTATTTTTTTTAAGCCTTAAAAATTTTTTTAAAAAAAAAAAAATGTGGCCACGTGTCACATTTTGAATGGTGCCACGTGGCACTAACGTGAATTTTCGTCAGTTTTGGATGGAAAAATGGATAGAGGTACCATTTCTATCTTTTTTCATAATACAAGTATCACCTATGATAAAAATTAAAACTCAGAGGATAAAAATAAAGTTTATAAACCACAAAGGACAAGTAGGTATTTAACCGTAACCCAACACAAGGTGTTCTAATTTTTGTGGATTTGTATATTTTCATTTTGGAATGCTATGATGTAGTGTTGAAACATGATAGCTACGAAAGTTGGGCCCAATTCAAAGTTACGGTTACATTTCCCCCCCCCCCCCCCCCCCCCATATTAATTACCAGTTAGCTATCTTGGTAAAGAGAAACATGATGGTTCAGTCAGGGCAATTATGTATATCATGGATTATTGACCACTCAACAAAATTACAATTTTGGTAATTGATGAATTATTAGACAAGTATCATGATTGGTGCAAGATTTTTTGTAAGCTGGATTTGCGTCCAGGGTTATCATAAAATCAAACTACTCCTTGCAGATATATCCAATATACATCATGAGTATACCAATGTTTAGGAATACCATTTGGGGAATAATACTACGTATCATTTTTTATTTTTTTTTAATCTTTTAAAAGTTGATATGATATTTAAAATCAGTAATAATATGTGCATTTTATGAAAGAAATATGTTAGCTACACAACAATTGCATAACAATGTTGATGTATCCAATATTTTCATTTATTTTATTAAAAAAATATATATATATTTGACACATTAGCATTATTGTGCAATTATTGTGTAAATAAAATATCTCTTTGTGAAAAGCCATCAACTACTAAGAATATTGAGGACTTTGCTATAGAGACCTAAAAGGGTAATTTCTAGTACAAAATCAGATATCTTCCCATAAATTTTGATAAATTGACGGGTTGTTAGCTCATTATAGAATACTTGGGCCACCAAAAGAATTTCTTGTCACGAAATTCACTTAAATACCATTAAATTTACTAAATTTACTTAAAAACCCTTAAATTTAAAAAGTTAAAAATTAAAAAAATAAAAAATAAAAAGCCACCGAAAGAATTTCTTTTCGGGAAACATTCGGGAGGAGAGAGAAAGTTCTACAATGACCCATCCCATTCAAGCATATTTTGTACGGTTCAAATCAAATAGAGTTTTAAGAGATCTAAAACCCTTGTAACTGATCGATCTTTTGAAGAAAAGTGAAACAAAAACGCAAGGAAATTCAAGACAAAAATCAAAGAAAAAAAATGTTTTAAGTATAAAATTTTGTCCGTTGAATTGCATGTAAATTTTGCAGTTTCTTTTCCATTTTCCCAAGATTTCTATGCAACCAAACTAAATGTTCAAGAATTAACCTCGTCTTTATGATAAAACCCATGAAAAAATCCAACCTTTCAAAAAATCCGTGAAACAAAAAACCCACGAAAATTCGACATGCTCCTTGATGCAATCAAATAATAATAATAAAAATAAAAAACCAAAACAAAACAAAATGATATGAGCTACTTCGAGAGATCCGTGATCTCTAATGACTACTTCGAGAGAGTAGTGACCTCCAAGATACCAACAAGGTTCTAGGTTTTCATAATATTCAGCATGATATTTTATTGGTTATGGTTACACTTATATAGAAGACAGCTAGGTCATAAGACATAACCATTAGGTCTAATCGTCATTACATCATGCAGGAAAATAACTAGAAAGAAAATAAACTAATGGAAAATACATTTCTTATTATATAAAACACTTAGGAAAATAATATATGGAGAATTATACTCCTTATTCCAGCCAGCTGGGGGCTGCTTGGCGGCTAAGGCATTGCCACCAAGCCCTAGGAAAATTTGAACGAATCATTCCTCCCCCCTAACAATTTCTTTGTCCCCAAGGAAGAGTTCCGATTTTGTACAATTCACTCTCTGCCCTTCCAACCTTGGCTCCACTCTTCTTCCTTCTTCCTATTTGGATTCAATTCTAGTTTTGTAAAAGTCACTTCATGCTCTTCCAACCCATGCTTCCTCTCTTCTTCTTTTCCCTTCAAATTCTGCTCCAGCATCTCCTTGCTGTTTTCAGCTGCTTCTGGATAGAGGGGCAGGAATTCTTTTGACCAACACGACTTACCCTTAATGCCATGTAATATTATTAACACCTTATCCCACACAAACTGCATCTCTAAAGTCTCAAAATCCTAGGTGATGGGTCCCAAAATTCGTAACTATTGAGTGCCTAGCACAACTTCATAATCTTTCAATGGCAAAATATGAAAGTCTATGGTAAAAGTCATGCCTTGCAATTCTACCGGAACTTGATCACACTAACGGGGCTGTGGCTCTTTTCCCCTGAGGCGATGGTCACGTCCATCCCTCCCTCCTCTGCAGGTTGTAATTTTAACATGCGGGCAAGGGATAAACTCATGAAATTATGAGTGCTGCCCGAATCAATGAGTACTAAAAACTTTGACAGCCCAATCCTCCCATAAGTCTTCATGGTTACTGTGGGGTCCTTACCAGTAATGGCAGGCAAGGAAATCTCTGGAGTGTCCTCCTCCGATGCATCTTGTGCTATCCCATCCCCATCTTCATCTTCTCTCAATTATTCCTCAATCATGAACAGCTTCTTGCAGCGATGCCCGGGACCATACTTGTCGTTGCACTTGAAACAAAGACCCTTCTCTTGTCTCTCATTAAGTTCTTCCGGTGTTAACCTCTTGATGGAAAGCGAGGGCTGGCCCATTGTGCTTCGAGGCATTAATGGTGGTTTCCGCATGTCCGAAGGAACGATTTTTGCAAGAGCCATGTTACGAGCCTCATAGACTCTTGCTAAGCTGATGGCTGAAGTGAGATTAAGGGGTCGTCCTGCAGTGACATCCGCCTTGATTTCCTCCTTTAGGCCGCTTACAAAACAACTAACCTGCTGGCTTTGTGATAAATTTCCTATTTTTGAAAGTAGGAACTCGAATTTAGCTTGGTAGTCCCTTATACTTCCTTCTTACTGCAATTTGGTTAACTCTCCAAATGGATCATAGAATTGGCTAGGCCCAAAACGAGCAAACACATCTTCTTTGAATTCTAGCTAGCCTCTCTCCCTCCCTTTGCGTAGCAGAATTTGGAACCAAAGTTGGACCTCTCCCTCTAGATGGAAAGAAGCCAAAGCCACCTTGTACTCCTCGTTGGTTCCTTAGAACCTGAAAAAATTCTCGACCCTACAAACCCAGCTAGTTGGGTCTTCTTCCTCATTGAACAAAGGGAAATCAAGCTTGACATGGCGATACCCAAAAGCACAAGGCCTTTCTCCTACCTGGAAAAATCTTCTCTGTCTCCCAGGCGTGGTCTCCTCTGCTTGTTCTCCCCTGCTTCGCGTAGGTCCCGAGCAGCTATCATCTCAAAAGCTTCAGTAATCCGGGCCATAAGCTATTGGTTTTCAGCTGTCAAGGTGTTCACCAACTGCTCCAACTTGCCCAGGCATCCTTCCATGGCTTGTTGCTGGTTTTTATGTGTGAAGGAGCGGGTAGCCGACCTTGCTTCAACCGAAAAATCTTGGTAGGCCCTGCTCTTGTTGCGGGAACGGCCTATGGTGAATAACTGGAATTCTTCTCGATTTTTTTTCTGGTTTCTTTGAGGGAAACCGAGCCTCAAGGTTTAACAATTTCTTGTTAAAGAGAGATGAACACTGGCTCTGATACCACTTGATGCAATAAAAAAAAAAAAAAAAAAGATATGGGCTACTTCAAGAGAGCCGTGATCTCCAATGGCTACTTCGAGGGAGCCGTGACCTCCAAAATACCAACAAAGATTATAGGTTTCATAATATCCCAACATGATATTTTATTGATTAATGGTTACACTTACATAGAAAATGATTGGTTAAAAGACATAACCATTAGATCTAGCCTTCATTACATCTGCAGGGAAATAATTAGGGAGGAAATAAACTAATGAAAAATACATTTATTATTAGCTAAAACACTTAGAGAAATAATATATAGAGAATTACACTCCTTATTCCAGCCGGTTGGAGGCTGCTTGATGGCTACGGCATTGCCACCTAGCCTTAGGAAAATCTGAACATATCACTCATAAACAACCATTTTCCCTCAAAGCATGAAGCCTTTTTCCCCCAAAAATAAAAAATTTAGGCAAAACAAGATTTTTCAGGAGAATGTAAAAAGCAAGGGAGTCGTCAAAGAATTAAGAAAAATGATTCTTTTCTCTCCCCGCGACAAATACATAATTTTTCAACTTGTCAACTCATGCTTTATCTTCTCAATAATACCGTCCCAAATAGACTTGGTTTTATGATAATCACCCAACGAAAAACCAAGATACTTCAAAAATTCAAAAAAAAAAAAAAAAAACTCAACAGCCCATAATGCCATCCCACCCATCCACTTTATTGACATTACCCACGTAAACTAATTTCGACTTAGCTAGATTAATCTTCAAATTGGTAACAACTTTGAAGCTTAAAAATAAGGCACGCAATGCAAATAGCATAGGTGGTTATGTTTGACCCCACAAAAAACCAAAGTGTCATCTGCAAAGCCTAAAAGAAAACCCCATTAATAGTTGTAGAAAGCATTTTACTTAAGCCTCTAACGATAACAAACAGAAAATGTGACAAAGAATTTCTCTATCTCGCGCCATGGAAGCTATTGAACAAGTTGCCATACACCAAAATGAAAAATCACAAAGAAATACAACGTGCTATCCAAGAGCATCATTTCTCCCCGAATTTGCACCTCCTCAACAAATATAGGAAGGACTCCCAATTGATATGATCTTATGCCTTCTTAATATCCAGTTTGCAAAGCACCCTTGGCTCACTAAATATAATCCTATTATCCAGACATTCATTTGCTATGAGCACAGAGTCAAGAATTCACCTACCTCTAATAAAAGCATTCTAGTGCTTCAAAATAATGTTCTCCACAACCATTCTCAACCTATTGGCTAAGACTTTAACAAAAAATCATACACTCCACTCACAAGAATAATAGGAAGAAAGTCCTTAAGATTAACACCGAATTTCTTCAGAATGAGAACAATGATAGTAGCATTAAGACTTTTCAAACTTATTACTAGCTTGAAATTATGAAACACACCCCATACTATCAGCCTTGCTCAAATCCTAGCAAACTTGGAATAATGATTTAGTAAAGCCATCATGACATGGTGCCTTTTCACAGTTCATACATTTCACGATCTCAAAGACCCCACTATCCTCGAACGATCTCTCTAACCAAGAGGCTTCCTGCGCATCAATGGAATCAAAAGCAATGCCATCCAGCTTGGGCTGCCAACTAAACAGTTATAAAAACAATCTATCATAGAATTACACAATGAGATCCTTAAATTGCAGGTTGATAAAAAGAAACAGAGTCGTTAACCGACAACAACTCAATGGGGTTGCTTCTCCTATTCAAGTTTGGCCATCCAATGGAAAAACTTCATGCATCTACCGCCCTCTTTTAACCAAAGAGCACTTGACTTTTGCCTCCAACTTATCTCCTCCAATAAAGTAGCTTTTTCCAACTCACTAATAACCATGATTTTCCTCAACTTCTCTTCATCAACTCAAGCTCTCTCATTCCAAGCTCTTAAATCAACTTTCAAGGCCTCAATTTTACAAGCAAAAATGAAGCAAAAAGACCACCACTACCTCATCATGTCCACAAAGCCTTTGGCCTTTAACTACATATTTTGAAACTTAAAAGATCTTTTGCCGGGTTACGAGAGCATCACTCCTACCCACACCACCAATATCACACCCAACCAACTCAGCATAATCAATACATTTTTCCTTCTCTACATTAGCACTACCCCCTTGCAACACCTAAAAGGAAAAAGGAGAAGAAGAGAAAAAAATCTAGCAATGGAACCAGCTTACCCCTTTAGCAACAGAAGCCCACTTGAGTTTGCCAGAAGAGTGCTCGAAGTAGAGGAAAGCACCTACTTAGTAAAAATAAGGAATAAGTTGGCCCTCAAGTCAACGCAAACTGCACTACTCGTGCACAAAGGCTCCGCCATGGAAATCTAGCAAATCTAGTCAAGTCAACGCAAATCTAGCAAGAGTTGCGACAATTTCGCCAAAGGCTCCGCCATGGAAGGAAGAGCATCTATCACAAACTCAACGCCTGCATCTTCCAAAGCAAACTGCACTACTCGTGCAATGTCCATGGCAACATAGGCTGCTAGCAAGACCACCAGAGAACCTCCAATCTAGGCAGAGTTCGAAGCAGCGCAAGCCACCTCCGGTCTCTCTAATCCCACTTCCACCATCAAGTCTAAACCCGAGGAAGAGGCCTTCCCAGCCTGAGGGAACCTAACCCACCTTACGGTGGGCCTAATGTGAAACGCATGTTTCAATTGCTGGAGAGGAGGGCCATGTTTTCCTTTATCCGCGGGCCAAGCTTTTGCCTCCGAAGATGGGCTTTTTTTTAGTGAAAACCGATTGGGTGTTCTCAAAGCATGGGTCTTCTCAAAGTGCTTCGCTAGACCTAAACCGGCCTTATTCAAATAATTCCTCTTCCACTAACTCAAGAGCCCGAACCACTTCTCCTTTTAACATCTCTAGTTGCCTTCTCCATTTACGAAGGTTCCCACCAAAATCCACTAGGACATCCACTCGCACGATCTCCAACACAAAAGCTGGGAGTGGACGTGCCTGCAAACTTGCCTTGAGCAACCTCATGCTGAACTTGAGGTATGAAGGCAACAAACATACCATGGCCCGATATACGAGGGGCATGCTCCACCGTTGCACCCGGCACGAGGGGTACCCCTGCCACTGCCCCGCCCTACCTACCACCTCCACGAAGGTCCTTTTGCCATCACCTTTCATCATCTTCTTGCATGTTGAAGCCGAGGAAGAGCCACCCACAGCAGTTAACTGCGAACCACCAGTGGGAGGCTAAAGAAAGACACCACCTTTCTCATCTCAGCGGTGAAGTTGCTCCATCCCCTCCCTTCTCGACCCTCCGAGATTACGATAAGGCCTCTCCGATCACTACTCCCAAACTCCACCTCAAAAAACCGAGCGGACCTATTAGAGCGTCTCTAAGCAATGAACTCCTTATTTCCATCCCCCAACAATTTGAAAATGTAGATCACCTTTATCCTACGAACTAACTCCTCCACCGAGTTTGACAACCAAACAACAGTTAGCTTACCCAACAAAATAGCTCGGGAAACTCTGCGACTCCTTTCAACCAAATGAAGAATTGAACCCCCTTCTGATACCAAGAACTCAAAGGTTTTAACCTCTACATAAAACCAGCTTGAAAAACCCATCGAAGACAACCAAAACCAAAGTCTACTCCCGCGCGAACATCAGAAAGCACACACATACGATAGAAGAAGTCAACACGGATGAGAGAGAGAGAGAGAGAGTCCCCACCGAGTTTGACAACCAAACAACAATTAGCTTACCCCACAAAATAGCTCAGGAAACTCTGCGACTCCTTTCAACCAAAAGAAGAATTGAACCCCCTTCTAGTACCAAGAACTCAAAAGGTTTTAACCTCTACATAAAACCAGCTTGAAAAACCCATCGAAGACAACCAAAACCAAAGTCTCCTCCTACGCCAACATCAAAAAGCACACACATACAATAGAAGAAGTCAACACGCATCAAAAAACCAACTTGAAAAACCCATTGAAGACTACCAAAACCAAAGTCTCCTCCCACCCGAACATCAGAAAGCACACACATACGATAGAAGAAGTCAACACGCATGAGAGAGAGAGAGAGAGAGAGAGAGAGAGTTGAAAAACCCATTGAAGACAACCAAAACCAAAGTCTCCTCCCACTCGAACATCAGAAAGCACACACATACGATAGAAGAAGTCAACACGCATGAGAGAGAGAGAGAGAGAGAGAGAGAGAGAGAGAGAGAGAGAGAGAGAGAGAGAGAGAGAGAGAGAGAGAGAGAGCTTTCAATCCTAGTCCCAGACTGCATTTCTTTCATAAACAAGCACACACAGTTAGAGGCTGGAGTAGATTACTCATGATTCAATCAATATAAAAATGTTGCAATGTTGTTGCCCTAAACTTTCAGAAAACATATAATAGTGAATGGTGATGATAGCGTAGATGGAATTTTACTTGAGAAAAGTACAAGCAAGAAAGAAGAAGAAATATACAACTAGTGATGTTAGGAGTTCTAGCGTCCAAGTTGGTTGTAATAGCATTGCTGGAATATTGGGGACCAGGAGAGAACCACATATCCAGCCACTCACAAGAGCACCAAGTCTGTGATGAAGCAAACAAACATGTAACTAAAAGCATATGAAACAGAAAATGGGTTGAAAATTTCTACTTTTGTCAGGATTCGGATGTAAACATACCCGATAATGGAGGCCCTGGCCAAGCTCTTTGTTTTCTCATTGAGGAAATATATGCAAGCTGCCAAAGAAACTGCAACCTGCATCAAAAGATCTTTTCTCTTTACTTCATCTATATGGTGCTTAGGGAGAGGGGAGGACGAAAGAAGGCAATAAGAGTGTATAAACATTCAGAAGCATAAATGCTGAACAATACTGGGAAAAGATCACATTTTAAGGTTCAATTCTTACTCCCCACCATGAAAAAGAGTACAAGAACATCTTAAGGCAAACAATAAAAACAACGGTTGAAGAAAATTGAGTAGAATAATAGAATCACAAGAGAGGGAAGACATTTATTGAGTGCAGGAAGGTTTATCAGAATGCCTTAAGGTCTATCTCAACAAAGCCATGCTACAGAAGGAACCGGCCATAAATTCAAACCATGTTGGCTCATGACATGGAGGTACATTAAATTCCTAAAAGTTCTCTTCATGCTACTGTTCAGTACCAGACAGACCATTCTGTTTTAACCCATTATTGCTTAAGTCATTCCAAAACCTCATAACTTTTAATTAGCCTTCGTCATCAAAGATCGCTAAAATCTAAATCCTTTAAACAATTTATTCTTGTCTGTAGGAAACACTAATTTTAAATAAAGGGCTGTCCTACATCACCCAATTCTTGATTTTCGAAGTAGTTTTTATCCATACTAATTCTTAAAAGATATGGTTTTCTGCCTAAGCATCAGTTCCATTGCAGATGCTCCAGCAAAGTGACTTGTCTTTTCTTTCTTTTTTAACTGCTTGAAGAAAAAAGAAAAGAAAAGAAAAGAGCTGTTAACTGACACTCCTTTATATCGGGAAAACATCATCGTAATTATGCGAGTTCAGCATCCATTAACCCCCTTTAATACCTTTTTCTTTTCCAATTTTCAACAACTTGCAACAACATTTGATTGCAAGGCATCAGACCAGCAGTTACCAGATACTCCACATTTTACAAAGGCAGCAGCTTATTTGGAAAAAATTCTTGATCACAGAGAACAAACAAGTTGAAATTACACTTCAATTCATAGAACTGGATATAATTGGAAGGAAAATGATGCCTCGTTCTTATAAGATTCCTTTCGAAATACATTGAAGACCAAGATAAAGAATATATAACAAACCTGAAAAGCAGGTCCACCTTCAGCAGAATTCATGATACTCCAGCCACCCATAAACGCAAAGAGGAACAATCTTCTAAAAATAACATCAGTTGGGGGAAGTTCCACAAAATTGAGCAAGTTCTTAACCCAAGGTGGAGATTCTTCCACTTTCTTCTTCAACTTGCTTTTCAAATTAATTTTTGTTTTCTTCCTATGTTGGAAGCTAGCCATCAGTATTTTCTCAAATGCAGCTTCTATTGATTCCTCGCTTTTCTCATGGCCAGTATATTGTTGCAATAGAAAATTGCGTGATCCCCAAATTTCTTCCTCAGAGGCATCGTGGCTAACACCAAGGCGTTTATAAGGATCCCACACTCTTAATCGAGGAAATTTTTGGACATTACCTATGGAAAAAATAGAAATATTTTATAAGGATATATTTGACTGAGGGCTGTGACTTTCAATGTAAAACGATCAATGATTCACACCATCTATTAAACATGCCTGAGTAAGTACAATTTTCAGTGTGATTCTTTTGAGCATACAAAGGTTTGAACTCATTCATTCCAACAAGAAATAAAAGAAATTTAAATGCAGGAAACAACCTTGAATAATAAGAGCATCATATACTCTTAATTGATAAGAAACACCATATTTTTGGTTATTCAGTAGGTTTCCAGTCAACATAATAAATCATGCATCCCCTACCCAGACCATTCTCCATGATTGGGATACATTTTAACAGACTAGATGAGGCAACAAAACTTTTTGAAAGATAAGATACAAACTTTTTCTTGACACATAAGGGTTGTTGAAGGACACAACTATAATACTGGCTCTGAGTATCTCACCTTAGCTTCCCATTGCAGCCCTTTTCTTAGAGCCTTACCAATTACCATTACTTCAGACCCTAAATAGTGGAAGCGAAGCTGATCTACTCAATTCGAGCTTAACATTTCATTCCGAAATGAAATTGATACAAAGAATAATAACCCAAAATTCAATTTTTTGTGACCAATCGGCGGGGAAGTACACAAAATCACTTGTATGATTATAAGGAAAACCCCACATCAAATATCATCCTCCCCTACAATCACAATCACAAAACTCTAAACGTATCCACTTACCAGATAATTCCTGAGTCTCAAAGACCAGAACTTTTCTTGGAAGAAATTCCACAGGAAATTATTTTCCATCAGAACAAATAGCGTTTACTACATTCTTCTTATATTTATTTTCATGGAAATACCGAAATTTTTAAATCCCTATCTCATTTTTTACAGATAAACCAATAGAGAATTAAAGTCACGTTAACATCAAACAAAAAATAATTAGAAAGCGGGGGGAGGGGAATACCTCCATACGGCGTATCCAGAGCACATTTAAGGCTTCTAAAAGTAACGCCACACATTTTCCGGTTCTTCGCATTTCCACAGAAGAAGCTGCAAAACCCACAAAACGAAAGCATAATAACAATATACAATTCAAACTATAGACATTGATTTAAAATAAATAAACTTAAACGTATTAATTGAATTACCAAAAGAGGAAGAAAAAAACAGAAAAATTAAATTACCGATTCAATTAGGCTTTCCAATGTAGAGATAAAAAGGAAGAGACTCACGGTTTTCCAGGAAATAAGGGAGTGGAGAAAGAAGTAGCGTAGGAGAGCAAGAGGGAAGCCATGTTCGGTGGGTCAACTGTGCTGAGAGAAACCCTAATTTGAGGACGCCATGGATGGCCCGAGAGGTCAAGAGGAAATAGAGATTGGGGGGATTTGCGTTTTTAAGCAGTGGTTTGGAAACCAAGTGAACCGGCCGGTTCAACTGGTTGGAACACTCGGTACACTTTAATATATGGGTTAAATATATTTTAGACCCCAAACTACCACTTTTTCTCCATATGACCCCCCAAACTACCAATACTTAGATTATGGCCCTCCAAACTACCACTTTCTAATTTTTTGGCCCCATCCATCTATTTATGCCGTCAATTCTAACAGAAATCAGCCAAAAACTCGAAAAATACCCCTTCCTTAACTGTGAGAATTTCAAAGTGTAGGAGGGGTATTTTTCGGATTTCTATTTAGAATTGACAGCATAAATTGACGGATGGAGCCAAAAATCAGAAAGTGGTAGTTTGGGAGCCAGAATCTAAGCATTGGTAGTTTGGGGGGCCATCCGGAAAAATAGTGATAGTTTTGGAGGCTAAAATATATTTATCCCTTAATATATATATATAAATGAAAAGTACACATATTTTTTTAAACTACTACCCAATTAATAATGTGTCTCACAAACTATCAATTGTGTCAATGTATTCTATAAACTACCAAACAATGTCAATGTGCCCCACAATAACAAAAACACCATTTATAAAATTATAAAATTCTTAAAAACAAAACAACAAAAATTAAAAAATATATATATAAAAATTAAAAAAAACCGAAAAATTATTTTTAAGATTTTGTTTTATATAATTTTTATTTGGGCCACCCCTTTAATTTTCATTTTTCTTGTTTTTCCATTTTTATTTTTTTTTTAAAATCTTTCACAATTTTTTTTTAAAAAAAAATTAGTTTTTTTTCCCGAATTTATAAGGATATATTTGTCTAATTGAAACTTTTTTATGGATATTTTTGTCTTTTTGTTGGCTTTAGGGGGGTACATTGACATTTTTTGGTAATTTAAGGGAAAACATTAACACAATTGGTAGTTTGAGAGGCACATTGACAATAGACTGGTGAAAGAATAAAAATCTACATCTTTTCCCTAATTTTTTTTTTTTAAAAAAAAAAAAAAAACAATAAAAACATGCTAATAAGGTAAACAAACAAAAACCTATCATGTGTGGCAAGATCAAACATGTCATTAAGGAGAAAGGATCAAAATTACCAATCCAGAAAAGCAGCCGCCTGACATGCATTTTCTGTCATCCCCAACTAGTACTTGCAAAATTCTCTCAAAAACAACAAGAGAAATATGGGGGAAAATAACAATGGTTCCTAAATTGCAAAGCAAACAAGAATATGTCAGGTAGAGAATAAAGCAATGCAATCAAACTTGATGCTCTAGGATTAGGAATCAAATTCTAGGCATGTGTACCATAACCAACTAGGTAAGTCCATTCCCCCTCAAGTGGTGATTGTCTTCCTCCTTTATGGCTCATGCCTGCCTTCCGTGTGGTGGTTGTTGACAAGATTTTATCTAGTGATCCATGATAAGCGTCGAATGTTGCACATTCAAGCCCCTTAAGTTATATATGTTAATTCATTAGCATTGTTATTTATTTGATTTTGTGTTGTTTTATTGTTTTCAGGTTTTAAATAAAGATGCAATTAATTTCATTGATTTTGGGCTTAAAACACACTTTGAGAAGACTTGGAAGATATGTTTAAGCTTAACCAATCATAATAAAAGACCTATATTATGTGGTTAAGTTTAATCAAATCAAGTGAATGATTAAATCGGAATTTCTCCATTAAGAGTCAAAATCGGATTGAATTCAAATTTGGATTCTGCATATGTCTCAGTCTTTGGATCATAACTTTTGCGTCAGATATTGGATTGCAATAAAATTGGTGGCGTTGGAAAGCTAATAAAATATTCAACAAATATATCAGAAATAGCTTTTCTCTAATTCGAACGTTTACTATGCTAAAATTGCATCGCAATAAAAGACCGCAATTCTTGCCGAATTTGGAATTATTTTCCTACTTAGATTGAAGTTTCAATCTCCTACTTGGACAAGAAGACTCAAGAGACGATTTTTCTGGAATTCCAATGGCTTCTAGGACTTGTATGCTCCCTATAAATAGACCCCTAAGCTTCAAGAGAATGTGTACTTGGTGCTTGGTGCTTGGGCTTGTGCTTGGCTTTAAACAGAAATTCTTCTTGGAAGCCTAACAAGTTGAAGAGGAGAATACCATGGCAGGAGGCCATCCCAGCACCACGATGAGCGGTTAAATTCCTAATAGGGTGTTGATGTAGCCATTTCCAAGTAACAATGGTTTAATTGTATTTTAGTTTGGGATTTTCTCTATGCATGATGGTTGTATAACTGTGAGAATTGATTTTAATGTTTATATTCAATCATTATGAATTTCTTATCTTGTCTTAGAAAGTCTTTTATATTGATTGAACTCAATCCTTCATATTTTCTGTGATTATGTGAATGATTGTTATACAACGGTTTTAATTGATATATGATCAAGAGGATTAGATAGACCATGCCTAGGGAAGACGGATTGTACTACACCCTAGTTTAGTGTAATTTAGGTAGACAGTTCATGCCAACCGAAGATGGGTTATACTATTCCATTGATTGTGTGTATATCCTATTAAAGACGTAGCTAGTCCATACCTAGGGAAGACGGGTCGTACCGCATCTTAGTGGTTAGGTGGACGGTCCGTGCCAACCAAAGATGGATTATACTTATTCTTTAGAGGTAATTTCTTGACTACTCGAGTGAGACGAGCCCTATATCATGCATAATATGAATTTTCCTTGTTAATTTATGATTGACCATTGTTATGCGGTGAGTGGTGAAATCAATCCCCTATTCTTTATCTCATCCCTACTATCTTTAAATTTATGTCTTTTACTTTTATGCATTTATTTTTAGAAAACAAAATCAAATCAAACATATTTTAAATTAAGTTATTTTTAATCTCAAAAGGCTTGATAACAACACATACGCAGTCCTCGAGGTTCGACACCCTCTCTATAGCCTTATCCTACAAGGATTCGTTCTATTGCGAGTGGTTAATTTTATTATTGATATATTTTGGTAAACAAAAGACCACATCAATCCATTCACCATATCATACTCTGCATCCATATAGGCAACTCCCTATAGAATTGATCATCCTCAAGCTTCTATGGCTTCTTCGTGAAGTGTCTTGATTTGTTAGTCTTGGGTTTGCCATTCTAATTGGCAGGTACAAATTGTTGTTGATGCTGCTGATGCTGAGGAGCTTAATGCCATGGAACTTGATACTAAGGAGCGGAGCCTGAAGCTAGGCTAGAGGTCTAGTGCCGAATGTAGCTTGCCTTGGCACCTCTTTCTTGACCTTTAATCTCTGAGCTTTGAGAATGGAGCACTGAGGTCAAATGTGCCCACTTAACGTCTTAACCCATAGTGGTGGCATATAGGAGGCTGTCTAATTGTGGGGAGCTTCTGAGTGGCTTCTGCAGTAGCCGAAATATCTCCACCAATAACTTCCTTTTGTTTATCCCTCACGATGGTTGGAGGCTCGAGGACCATGGGCTTGACAAAAATAGTCCTAGAAGTAGAGGGGATATCAAAGTAAAAAGCTACATACCCGAGTCCAGTCTTGTCTGTTGGGTCATTCTGGATTGACAGCATATTGGTTAGCTTCTCATCGGTGACCCTCTCCAACTATAGCTGTGTCTCCAGTAGCTTCTCCTATAGATCTTGTATCTTAAGTAGTGAAAATTAAATATTGACTTCTAACAACCAAGTGTGTGTTTGTGTGCAGCAAAATATCTTAAATGCGGAATATAAAGAAGACAAGATATTTGTTAACGAAGTGGAAAATCTGTGAAGAGAAAAATCACTCTGGGGCAGCCAAACTTAGGATATCCACTATACCGAAAATAAAGCTAGTTACAAGACACTCTTACCCATATACCCTTATGCAGTAGTCATACATTTAACTCTAACATGAAGCCCATCGTGAATGCTTCCCAACCAAGTCTCCTACTTGAAGGGGTCTTCAATGGATTCATTTACATTAGGGTCGATCCCTAAGATAGACTTCACACGAACTGTTGAGCACACACCGGCAACGGCTTGAGAGCTAGCGGATCTTTGATTCTCCCTAAACACTCTCTCTAAGCACTATGGAATTCGATAAAGAATTCATACAATTTACAAGCTTATGGCCCTCTATTTATAGGCTTACAGAAAACATAAATCTGCTGAAATTCAGACTTTGGCTGTCGAGCGTTCGAACGAAAGATAGCCACATACGGACGGTCTTCTGCGACCGCCTTTCAGAAACAGCGCAATTCTTTTCTTATCAGGTCCACGTCCAGATGGCTTGGCCGAGCGTCCGGACGGTCTTCGCTATAACTCATTTTTTGCGTTCGAACGGAACACTGGAATATTATTAAATGTTGAACAGCGTCCGGACATGTTGCCACGTCGTCCGGACGACTTGCAGAGATTTTCCTAACAGTGTTGACTTTTGAAATCCAACTCAATGTAGAATAATGATTGACCTAGCATCCGGGCGGTGTTTCTCTGTCGTCCGGACGGTTGCACAAGAACTGGTTGATTTGGCTTGGAATTTGTAATGAATCTTAATGGACATCTTCTAGAAGCTTATGACCATACACATAGCATGAAATGATACACTGTTCATATTACGTGAAGATTCTAAATAGAACCGATAATCCTGTTAAAAAGCAACCGTTACATAAAGTGTTTTTGTCAACCAGAATGTTGCCAATATAAAATACTAACAAGTAGCAACGAACTCTTCTATTAGGAATAATTGCACTATTGGTCCCTGGGGTTGGCCTAAATTACAAATCACTCTCTGTAGTACAAAAAGTTCATGGAAGGTTTTTGTGGTCAACTATAATTACGAATCACTCTCTGAATCTGTTTTCCGTCCACCAAGTCCTATAAATCCATTAGTTTGTCACGCCATATCCAATAGAAAATCGATACGTGACCATTACAATAAAAAAATATAAATATATTAAAAATATAAATAAATAAAACTTAAATTTTTTTATTTTTTATTTTTTAAAAAGGAAAATAGTGGCAGCCACCCTTTAACTATTTTTATTTTTTATTTTTAAAAAAAACAATTTTTAAGTTTTATTTATTTATATTTTTAATATATTTATATTTTTTATTGTAATGGACACGTATCGATTTCTTATTGGGTATGACGTGGCAAACTAACAGAATCTGTTAACTTGGTGAACAAAAAACGGGTTCAATGAGTGATTCGTAATTATAGTTTATCACAAGTACCCTCTATGAACATGTTATACTATAAGGAGTGATTTGTAATTTAAGCCAATCCTATGAACCAATGATGAAATTATCCATTTCTATTATGTAATATGACATGCCTCTAATGCACGAATATAAAGTGTATTTATAGAGTACAAGAGAAATCGTAGTCCTATCCGTGGCCTTTTAGAACATCTAGTCCAAGTAGGGGAAGAAAAACTTCTTTTCTTTTATGGTTTTTGCCTTGATGTCAGTTCCACTGCACGAATTCTCTCGAGTCCTATTCAAATGCGCTTGTGCCATTTTCAGATGTGCTCAAGCCCATTTGCCCTGCAAAATGTTGAATTTGCTTTTGAAGCATAAAAGTGATGTATTTGCTTGTATTTTTCCTTAGACACTTGAAAATGCTTAAAACACAAAAAACAACACAAAAATATTATATTACAAAGAAACTAAGGGGCTAACATACGCGAGTTAAGGGGTTTGGATATGCAACATTCAATGCTTATCACACCCAAAACTTATATATTCCTAGTCTCTTAGCAATACAAAATTTAAAAATAAAATGAGAGAAAATGCAAAACTACACTACTTCCTCTTTCGTGGGGAACACAATTGCATTTAGCGTATGCCACAAACCTTTTAAATACATAGGCCTCCCTAATGACTCATTCCACAGATTTCCTGGGCTCGAGCGCTTTTTAATGTGTGCTTGATCCACTCCTAACAGTGCTGAATCCTAAACCTGAAAAACTATAAAAGGCAATGAAAAATCTATAATGGGCTGGCAAAACAGGTACCCGACACGACCCGTTTATGTTAACGGGTCGGAGCTCCAGACACGACACGAACACGATAATTTCACGGGTCACCCGACACGACCCGTGAAACCCGTTTATCCTAATGGGTCGAATCGGATCTACACGACCCGTTTGACCCGTTTAGGTACTGCATGTGAATCGGACCTCTCCAAGAGTTACACAAGGGAACAGAACACCAAAATTTCTAAAGAACCCACAATAATGATGCTATAAAAAATTAAAAATGGAAATCAATTATTAACATACCGGCAGACCCGGCGGAAGAGAGAGAGAGGAGAGCGGCAGAGAGACGGGGAGAGCAGAGATGTCTGCAGTCGCCGGTCGGCACCGAGCGGAGACTCCGGAGAGCAGAGACTAGAGAGACTAAGAGAGAGAGAGAGCGTTGAGCGGGTCCAGTTTCCGATTGGGCCTCGCAGGAGGAAGAAGAAAGGGCGGCGGCGCGGCAAGGCGAGGCTGAAGGAAAAACCAAGAAGGGCGGTGACGCGGCACGATGAGGCTGAAGGAAATAAAAACCAAAAAAGAACAAGGTTTTCAGTTTTCCCGTTTTCCGGTTTTGTCGTATGTGTTTTCACTGTTTTGAACTTTTGATTCCTTGTGCTAAAAGCCTAAAAGTAAAACAGATCAATGAGATCATTCCTGAATCCCAATTTCCCATCCCCCTTTTTTCTTTTTTTTCTTTTTACTTATTTTATTTTATTATTATATTTTTTTTTAAAAAAAGAGTTAAATGTTAATCGTGTATGGGGGTGACCCGCGACCCGTCCTGCAATACCGAGATAAACGGGTCGACCCATTTATAACCCAAACCCGTTTAAAGTAGACCCAAACCCGCTAATTTCGTGTCGGATTATCGGGTCATGTCAAAATTGCCAGCCCTAATATTTATTGTCCTAACTACGAATCAAATTAGATTTAATCTCAAAAACTTAACTATGCAACCGTAACAGTTCCTGGCAACGGTGTAAAAAATTGATGTGGTCTTGAGTGTATCAATAATAAAACTACCACTCGCAATTGAACAAATCTTTGTAAGATAGATCTATGAGAGAGTGTCGAACTTTAATGACTGTTGGTTGTTGTTAAATTACTGAAATTAACTCTAATCTAATTTAGAAAATAAGTTTGATTTTGTGTTTGCAATTGAAACTAAAGGAAAATGTAAAAAGTAAAAGTAAGATAGTTTGAGAAGATATAGGAGATAGATTTCACCACTAACTGCATAGTATTGGTAAATTGTGTTTAACATGCGAATTTCACTTTATGAATGATTGCGTTTAACATGAGAATTTCACTTATATGAATGATACGACTTGTGTGTGTTTGTCAAGCACCCAACAATGTTGTCAAAAAAATTAGGGATAATTACCTTTTCCCCCCAAGAACTACCGGCCTATGTCATTTTGCCTCCACGAACTACTACCTCAACCAAAAAAGAGCATCAAACTACCATCTTTACATATTTTGCCCCCTTCCGTCAGTCTAATTCATGCAAATACTTAAATGCCCTAACTCAATTTCAAAAATTACCTAAATATCATCATTTTTTAAAAAAAAAAAAAAAGAAACTGAAGGAAAAAGGGTGGCTCCGGCCACCTCTGTGGGTGGCTCGCAGGCCACCCGGCCACCTCAGGGGTGGCTGCTGCCACCCCTTTTCTTTCAGTTTTTTTTTTAATATATTAATTTTAATATTTTTTATTAATTACTGTAGGGGCATTTTGGTCTTTAAATCAAACTTAACGGTAAAAAATGGCATATTCCATCCAAGTTACCGGGATTCCCTGACGGAAGGGGGCAAAGCAGTAAAGATGGTAGTTTGATGCTTTTTTTTGGTCGAAGTGGTAGTTCGTGAGGGCATCGCGCATTTTTTGGTAGTTCATGGGGAAAAATGTAATTACCCCAAAAAATTATTTTATTAAGAAATAAGAATAACCTATCTTTGGTTGGCACAAAAATGTCCATTTGTCCACTAAGATGTGGTACAATCCGTTTTCCTTTAGAAAGTTTTTGAAGTTTAGGAGTAAAAACGACCGCAATTCAAGTGAAGTTATTTTCATTATTGTTAGGGATAATTGCAACGCTGGTCCCTATGGTATGCCATAATAATTTTTCACTCCCTATAGTTTAAAAAGTTCATGAGAGGTCCCTGTGGTATGCAATAATTACGTTTTACTCCTTGGGTTGATTTTTCGTCCACAATTTTGACGGAATCTGTTAGCCCTACACGTTAGCGACACGTGTCGCCATCTTATTGGCGACACATGTCCATATTAATAAAAAAAATATAAATTTATTAAAAAATAAATAAATAAACTTATTTTTTATAAAAAAAAAACAAAAAAAATAGAAGAAAAAAGGGCAGGCTTGGGGTGGCTGGGCCACTAGGGTGGCCGAGCGCCACCCCAGGCGGCCTATGGGGGTGGCCGCGCGCCACCCCCGGTGGCCTTTGGTGGTGGCGCGCGGCCACCCCCTTGCCCCCATTTTTTTTTTTGAATTTTAATTTTTTTTTAAAAAATAAGTATTTTTATTTATTTTTTAATAAATTTATATTATTTTATTAAGATTGGACATGTCAGCGCCATGTGTCACCAATAAGATGACGACACGTGACACTGACGTGGCATTTGAAGGAATTTGTTAAAATTTTTAACAGAATTTGACGCCAGGGATCGATTTGTAATTATTGCATACCACAAGGATTTCCCATGCACTTTTTAAACCATAGGGAGTGAAAAATAATTATGACATACTACATGGACCAATGGTGCAATTATCCCTTATTGTTATATATATATATATATATTTTTTTTTTTTTTCTTTTTGTCTGTTGTTCATGTCATTCCTTCCAAGTTCCAACAACCGACTGTAGGTGCTAAGCTCGAACCACCTAATGACGCTGCAATTTTAACTCTCACCCAATTCGCGAAAGCTGAGAGAGAGAGAGAGAGCAATGGCTTTCAAGGCACTAGACTGTATCACGAGGTCGGACATCGAAGCGCTGGGGATTTCACTGGAGCTCGCAGAGGGACTCCATGAAAGGCTCACAGAGATCATCCGAATTTACGGACCTGCCACTCCTGACACGTGGCGGAATATCTCCAAGCGCGTGCTCAACCCGGACTTACCCTTCTCCTTCCACCAGATGATGTACTACGGTTGCTACAGGGACTACGGCCCCGACCCGCCCGCTTGGATACCCGACCCGTATGCTATCCTGATACCCTTACTCATTATTCTTTAAAACCTCTATTTGTTTCTGACGAAAATTGTTTATGCAAAAGTGAAAAGTTCTTTTGGAAAAGGAAACGAAATGGTACCGCCTCCAGATGTTTATTATATACCTTTGCTGTTTTTGCATGCTGATGTTCATATTGAATGTACTGACGATTTAGGCAATTTAGTACAGTAAGTTATGTATATGAATAAATTTCACGGATTGGCAACCAATGAAATTGTATAATTCTCATATCTTAGACTAAATTTTATCATCCAAGCAATATTAAAAGCTCCTGCAATATGTGTTTATATATGAATATGCGTGTGTATGCAGATCTTTATATCTAATGTGTTTAAAATGTTGTTGTGCATGCGTGTGTGTGCACATTGCTATTGATATTCCTAGTGAAAAAAAATGTTATGGAATTACAAGTCCTTATATCCCACTGCTGGTTATTGCATCACTAGGGAAAATGTGATCTCAACAAATGTTGGCCAGCTCTTAGAGAGGCGGGGAAAAGAGTTTTTGGGTCCAAAATATAAGGATCCAATATCAAGCTTCTCTGACTTTCAGGAATTTTCAGTCTCAAATCCTGAGGTAGTACGAATGTCACATCAACGTTCTCTCTCTCTCTCTCTCTCTATATATATATATATATATATATATATGTATATGTATATTTTGAGAAGTAATCTACATATCATTAAAAGCGCAAAGCGCAATCCAGTACATAGGAAAAGTTGTCTTTCTATATAAATTTTGAATTTTGCATGAATTTGGATGGTGAGCTTTTTCATATATCTGGCTTCCTGTCCT
Source organism: Alnus rubra (assembly GCA_028654335.1). Lineage (NCBI taxonomy): Eukaryota > Viridiplantae > Streptophyta > Magnoliopsida > Fagales > Betulaceae > Alnus > Alnus rubra. The sequence continues at coordinate 510,649 of JAJPGS010001419.1, read as the reverse complement.
TTGTTTGCTAGGTTTATTGGAAAACTGTATTGGATGAAATGGGCTTATCTTTTTCTGTGCCTCCCCAATGTATCTTACGTGAGAGTACATTTGAGGAAAGCAATTCGTCATACCCAGGTGGTCAGTGGCTTCCCGGAGCATTTGTGAATCCGGCTAAGAATTGCTTGAGTTTAAATTGCAAGAGAAGTTTGAATGATATAGTGGTAATATGGCGTGGTGAAGGGAACGATGATCTTCCTGTACACAGGATGACACTCTGGGAGTTTCGTGCAGAGGTTTGGTATGCTACTTTTCATCCAATTCAGTTTGTCTACTTGAAGTCACTTGTAGTATCTTATAATTAGTTGTACAATGCTAATTAGATTCTCTAGAACATGTATGTGATGCTATGGTTTTTGTAACGTCACACAATCATGGATATAGACATAAACTGATGAATATGTGCTCCAAATAGCTTGTTGATACTATTTTCCAGTGCATAAAAATATGTTTTCAGATTTGTTCAGATAAACTTATTAAATATCATATGGCGTCATTGGATTTAATCGTAACAGCCTCTTCTTATAGCCTGGTGGCATGCAATTTGTGTATGTAGGTGGTTTTGGGGTTTTATTTCTATCTAAGGTGTCATATGTAATTTTATAAGCTGTCACGATAGCGGTATACTATTGTCAAACTTTATTTTGTGATGATATTTGCTTGGAGGTTTTTAACAAAAGAATATAGAAAAGTTTGGTGTTAACACCATCAGAGTAGGAAGTTATCTTCTCTAAGTGTTGCAGTTTGGATCATGTACGGCTTATATGTAATGTTCAATCATAGTTTATGTTTTAATCTGCATGAGGAAATTTCAAAAATTGAGTTCCCAGAAGCCCTGCTTGATAATAATACTCATGATGCTATATGGGTTTTGTTAAAAACTTTAGTGTTGAAAAGTATGTGTAGGTTAATTTAATTTCATCAGTAGGTGTTCTATCAGATAATAATACTCATGATGAAAAAAAAGTGTTTAACTTTTATCACACAAGTGGAATCATGACGTTCTCGAGAAGGTGGTCGAATCCAAGGATTTTGAATTGTTGGTGGTGGGAGGCGAAACAGGGGTATGTATCCGTAAAAGTTGCAAAGGATCGATGAGGTCTATTCTTATGGATAGAGATGGGATAGCTTGGTTGGTGCGTATCTTTGAGGAGCTGGTGGTAGGGGAAGATTCACGGGTTTTCTGGAATCAATACCTAGGTTTCCAAGGATTCTTGCTCAGTGTTGTTTCCACAACCACGGTGGTTTCTTGGTGGTTGATGAATTTGACGGTGGTAGAACAAGTGGCTTGGTCCTAATACTAGAAGGAAGATACGGAAAAGGTTGGGATCTTTTTGGCTCGGTACTACGCTTGGTTAATGAGCATTTTAGAGCTGGGGTCAGAGATGGGGCGGTAGAAACAGAGGTCCAGGCGGTGAGGGGAAGCAGGAGGAGCTATGCAGAGGTCCTGGTGAAGACGTTGCCACCGTTGGAGGAGTGCTTTGGTGTATCTTCAAGGCCGGTAGCTAGGGTGCCTAGGTGGGTGAGAGAGCTCTGTCGGAGTTTCTACGGACAAGTTTGTCCAAGTTCCGGTGATAATCAAGAAGAAGATCCAAGCTCTGGCAAAGATTTCCCGTATTCTGGCGAAAGCAGCTACGACTCTAGTGAAGATTACCCAACCTCCGGTGAAGCCTTTTGCATCGACTTGTGGTCCTGAGGTCTTTGAAAATCAAGCTGCGAAGGGATGGGAGGCTATTGACACGCTCGTCCATTTTGGTGAAAGTCTCCAGTTTACAAATCTGAGAGAGACGTTGAAGCTAAAAGAGGAAGTAGACGTTTGTCTGGAGAGGCTAGTCTTGGCTGTGGATGGGCCACTGGGTAGTGGGCCTAAGCTGGAGTTTGTGGATTCAAAACAAGCCCACATTCAGGGATGGGTCCTAAGCAATTGTTGAAGGATCTTTTGGTCTCTCGGCCCAATTGTGGAGTTAAATCCACATCCAAGGTTCAGGTTGTTAAAGAGACTTTTTTTTTTTTTGATAAGTAATAGATTTTATAGAAAAAAGTGTAAGGGGCCCTTACGTATACATGAAGTATACACATGAACAAACAACCCACAAAAAAAAAAAAACTGCCCACAAGCCATAGTGGCGGCGCGTGAGAGCGCGTTACGTTTGTGGCTGCATTGATTCGCTTATCAGAGGCCCGGTTGCTGTACGGGGTTAGAGTGTTGAGCATCAGGTGTTTGTGGGTCGCGCTAGTTGCTCGTGTAGGGGTGTCTGGCGGTGGGGTTCGTTACTGTGTGGCTACATTTCGTCGAAAATGTAATCATTCTCTGGGTCAGCCGCTTGGGTTCTGGGTGTTTTATGAGATGGAGTTAAGCTTTACCGTGGAGTCGAAGACTTTTGTCTTCTCGGTTCTGGAAGGGGCGTCGATGCTGAGGGTGGGGGAGAAGAGAAAAAGCTTCTCCGACGAAATTTTCATTAGTTCTCATTGCTATGAGTGGTTGGCTTCGACATTGGAGCTTCTTGTGGATTTTCCGGAAGGTCAAGATTTCATCAAATCATTCAGGGAAGGTTCGAGAGTCTTGATTGCTCGAAGAGGGTGTAACCAAGCCGGCCGTTTCTTAGAGGCAGCTTCATTCGGGATGGGTGGCCGGAAAGGGTTTATTCTGATCCCTGAGGGACGTAGAGGGTGGGGTTGGATCAAATTCTCCGAAGAGTTGAGGAAGATCGCTGTTTCCTTTTCAGCATCAATGGGCCGGGGGGATGGGTTCTTGCATGAGTCGGTGGAGATTAAGGGGAAGAAAGTAGAGGCTTGGCCGGGTTTGGTTCCTTCCACGAAGGGGCCCTCCTTTGTGGAGGTGTTGAAGGCAGGCTTGGCCGCTAGCGTGAAGAAGGCGCCTTTCGTGGGGGGTCGTTTGTCCGGGAGATTGGTTACGCCAGTGTGTGAGCTTGACCTTCTTCCGACGGTAAGGGTGATAGATGCAGATCGGAGGTCGGCGTTGGACTGTTCTACGTTGGAGTCTCCTTCGTTTGATCTGTTGGGTAAGGACCAGCCTCACCGTTCGATGGGTAAGACCTTGTTTCCACATGCGAGTTTGAAATTTGAAATTTCAAAGTTGCGCACGTGGAGTAAGCGGGTCATAGGTTTCAACTTGGATTTGGGCCGGGCTACAAAGATGATTCTAGGCCGGCTTGCAAGAATCGGACGGAGTCGAAAGGGATTGCATTTGGGTCGCTTCTTGAGTAAACCTAATTCCTTACGGATGCCGAGCTTCTCGCCGGAGACGACGCTGGTGACTTCCTCTGGGCCGTGCGATCTCAATCCGTCGGAGTCTCCCGTTGGGGTTCCCTTGTGCGAAGATCGATCTGGGGGTGGGTCGTCTCTGGTTAAGTCGGTTCCTCTGTTCGTCTTCCCACCTCTGTCGACTGTGAAGACGCTGTCGCCGGCGACTTTGGTTGCTCCTCCGGCGTCGACTGGGCTTCTGTGTGGTGCAGAACTCTCCGACTCTTCTGTTCCTTCACTTTCAGGGGCTTCTGAGTTGGGGAAGAAGATTCGTTCTTCCCCTTCCCCCTTGCTGCCTAGTTGACCATTTCAGCAATACTTCAGGAGGGCTAGGGAGCTCAGGGCAGGGCGTTCAGTGGTCTGGAATGATGGGCTTCTTGCTGACTCTTTGGAAGCCTCAAAGCTGTCCGCAGAACCTATTCTTTTTAAGGTTACGGGTGGAGAGGCTCGTGCGAAAAAGAAGACAGAATTTCCAGCAAAAAAGGGACTGTTTAGGAAGGGATTTCTTAATCTTCCCCCGAGTGTTCCAGTCCCTCCCGTTTTGCCGTGGGAGGTCAAGGAGGTCGGGGTGGTACGACCTTCCTCTCCTTTGAGTGGCTGCATCTCTCCTTGCTCCGTTGAGAGAACTGGATTCTTTGGTTTTGATCACAACGGGGAGATTGTAGTTTGGGAGGAGGAAGATGACTATTGGGATGGATCGCCCTTGGATTGGGCATTGGAAGGGGCTTTTGGGGAGGATGCCTTGGCAATTAGGGATGCCATGGAAGAAGATTTTCAGCGGGAGAAGATGATTGCTCGCCAAAAGTCTAAAGGAAAAAGGGAGATACTAAATTTGCATAGCTCCATCAATTATGGTGATGCTAAAGTTCCTTCTAGGAGTAGGAAAGGCAAGGCACACATGATGTAGGTTTGTGTGCTTTGGTGGGTGGGTGGTGGGTTGTTTTGTTCTTAGTTGGTTTCTTCTGTAGTTTGTTTTGGGGTTTTTCTTTGTTTTCGAGGGGTTCGGGTTTTGTTGATTCTATTGGGTTTTAGTGGGTTAGCTTTGGTTGTTCCTGTGTACTTAGGGGCGCCTTATGCTTTCTTTAATAAAGTATTCTTACTTATCAAAAAAAAAAAAAAAAAAAAACCCCTTAACCCTATGACCCTTAAACCCAGAGTTCACAAGAATCATACACCCTACAGAACGTGAGCCTTGCATTTCCCTCGCCGAGAAGACACGCTTGCATTGTTGTAGTTAATAGAGCTGTTTAGATTCAACAACTCCCTCCTACCATTGATCTTTGGACGCCAAGTTTAACAATCCGAAGGAGGTCCTCTTCAATGGCATCCGGGAAATCTCCACTAGCATTTTCTTTAGTCTTTTGGCGCACAACCATAGACTCCTGAAGAAACTCCTCTTCGCTAACGCTGGCATCCAAGATCTCCAAATGCTGAGCCTCATCCTCTTCACAATCCCCTGCCCAATCCAAATACTTATCGGGCGGATAAACACCCAAAGGGGAAGGCGATGCACCATCCTCCCCATCCCAGACTTCAACTCCTTGATCCCGCACAATAACCTTCCCAGACGGACCAAAACCTACTGGCCATTTCTTAGACCCGATTAGGCTGTTCACCCGTAGGTCCTCACCCTTATCAACTTTTGGAGAAACACAACGACCCAAAAGAGGGGGAACCCTTACCACCTCGTCTTCTTTGGCATCTAGGGTTGTCGGCGACACGACCGACACTTTAGGCGAAACTTGCCCTGCCAAACTCGAGTTGAGAAAACCCCTCTGCAAGAAATCCCTTGCCGGAGGAGTTTACTTAATAGCAAACTTCATAGAAGCTACCTTCTCAACAAGTGGTAGCACCCGAGAGCTATGCATTAGCTTAGACTCCTTAAGGAGCATTGGAACCCCCGGAACTAGCTCAAGAGTGGCATCCAAGAGAGGAGAAGGTATCCCACCAGCAACATCTAACCTCAACGCCTCCACATAATCGAAAAGTCTCTCTCCCAAATCAGCAGCCTCTGAGGGAGAACCACCAGAGAAGTGGAGCGGAGCCAGAGAGGACCCCTCAAGCTTGAGAGAAGCTTCCGAAGAAGTCAGAGATGATTCTTGTGCACACAGAGATGCCGAAGGGGTAGGACCATAGCTTACAACCATCTCAGACCCTACCTCCAGCAACCCCAGCATCGAGCCTGCCACCGAATCAGACCCCAAACCTGCCTTTGTCAAGGTCTCCGACGAAGATATGTCAACGGAAGCTCTGCAAGGACCTACCAAAGCCGAATGACCACACCCATCTTCTTTGGCCGGAAGAGAAGACCTGAGCGAGAGCTTACAACTCTGACCCACAGGCTTGATAACCAGTTTGAGGTGGATAATGGGCTTCTTGCTGACCTTCCTAGGCCTGAAGCCATTGGGCTTGAAACCCAATCCAGCTAACCGACCTAGATAACCTCTGACCTGAATCATCACTGAGCGAGAAAACCCTAGAAGCTTCTTCAACCAGAAAAAAACGCAGCTGCCCTTCGACTCTTTCATCTTCTTCGCTGCGACACTGGATGGAACCGCTGGCGACCCAGAGACTCTTACGTCACACTCGTAGCAGTTCACCGCCAATCGCACCTCCTCACCACCTTCTTCCAACACCGAAGGAAGCAGATCAAGAGGAGTCACGAACACTGGTTTCAACCCCACAGACTTCTCATTGTCTCTATCTACCGAGTGAAGCACTGTCACATGAGAGCGACCGGGAAAAAACCCTCCCTCTGTTTCCCCTTCGAGATAAGCTCTTTTGATACTGGTGGCCACTCCTTTGCTTCGAGGAAATCCAATAGCTGCCGCAACTCACCCACAACCCGAAACCAACCCCAACCTTCACGACCTTCAGGGAGCCATATAGCCCCTTTTCGACCACCCTCAGCATAGGATACCACCTCTAGGAAACGGCAGACCTTGTTACCACTCCCTCGGACCATCAATGCTTTCACATCCTCCCGGAAATACTTGACGAAGTCCTCCTTCACTGTAGCCTTCAATGCCTCCTCAACAATGGCCATCAACCATGCTGAGCATTGGAGACCCAAAGAGATGAACCCACAAAACCCCTTCCTCCTCTCCTCCAAGCAAAGTTCTGATGCTTCTATCTTCACCGAAAAGGAGAACCCTTTAGCTTCTACTGAGAAGCAACGCTCCATCACTGTCTAGTTTGAATAGCTACGAGAAGAGACACCATGGCCCAATGGTGGTTTTGAACCCATATATAAGGCTCTGTTTTATAGAGAGACTTCGAGGCCTAATGGTGGTTTTAAGCCCAAGATTAAAGCTGCGTTTTTTATAGAGACGCCTACGGTGGGCCCAGGCGTGGGTCAAGCTGGTCATAAGCCCTACCCAAAAGGTAAGGCCCTTGTCTCTGGAGAGCGGCCCTCTTTTTCTTCCTCTCCGAGGTTTAAGGATTCGGCCTGTTCGTGGGTGAGTTTGGATGCTGGTCAGGTCGGTGACCTAGGCGCGACGCCATTTGCTGGTGGGTTTCCCGACGTGCTGCGATCGCCGGTGTCCACGGGTTGTTCTCTCTTGGTGAGTGTTCCGGTGGGCTCTCGGTTGTCCTCTTTCAGTGGGTCTTTCAGCGAGCTTTTGGTGGTCGTTATTTCGCCTGAGAGGGTCCAGTAGAAGCAGAATCAGCTAGTGAGTGCGAGTCAAGCCGCCAATCTTGCAGTATTTCCTCATTTGCCACCAATGATTGAGCCTATGCAACCTCCGGTGGTTGAGGTTAGAGATTTGGTGTCGTGGTCCTTATTCTGGGAGTGCCGGTGATGGGACTTCTGATTGGTGGGGTATTTTAGTAGTGGACTCGGTTGTTTCTCGGATGATTGGGTTGTGGTTACCGGTGCTCCACCTTCTGCTAGTTAATACTCTTTAGTCATGGGATGATGTCGATGCTTCCACCAGCATGCCTCTCGGGTGTTCAGAATTCGTTATGTTTCAGAAGGGTGTACAGCTTAATGGAGAAGCAGACAATAGGGGGGACTTGTGCATTGCGGTTGAGGTGGAAGGAGAAGCTGGTATTGGTAGGCTGCCTCCTCTAAATACCTTTTCCTCAACCTCAGGGGATCTATCGAGGTATTCTGATTGGGTTATTTAGTGTGTGAATGAGATTTATCCCATTGCGGGGATCTCATATGTGGGTCATAAGTTTCAATTGTTGGCCCTCTTGACTTTTCTTGAAGAGGAACGTTGTAAAGAAGCGATGGTTGCCCTTTCGAGTTGTGGTACGAAGGGTAAAGGGGAGCTCATGAATTTGGATAGTTCAGTCAAATACGATGCTAGAGGTTCTTGCTCGAGCCGTGGTAAAAGGAAGGCGAGGGGTCATCCAGTTGTGTTATGAAGCCAAGGATTCTCTCTTGGAATGTGAGGGGGTTGAACAAGAGGAGTAAGCATTTAAGGGTTAGTAACTTGCTCAGAGATTGAAAGGTGGATATTATTTGCTTTCAAGAAACCAAGCTTCATGGTTTGTCTCGCAACTTTGTGCGCAGCTTATAGGGATGCAATCATGTGGACTGATGTTGCTTGGATTCCACTGGGGCCTCAGGGGGTATCCTGATCATGTGGGACAAAAAGGTGGTGGAGAAGGTAGATGAGTGTGTGGGGGATTACACCCTTGCAGTCTCGTTCAGGAACATTGTGGATCAATTCGTCTGGGCCTTTGCAGGTGTATATGATCCAAATTCTGGTAGTGATAGAGACTTCTTTGGGATGAGTTGGCTGGCATTATCAGTTGGTGGAACCTGCTGTGGTGCATATGGGGTGATTTCAATGTAACTTGTTTTTCTAGTGAAAGATCTGGCGAGGCTTGTCTTTGTTATGCTATGACGGAGTTCTTTGACTTTATTTCTGATTAAGGACTCATGGATCTTCGTCTCGCTAGTGGCTCTTTCACTTGGTTGATTTCTCATGATCGTCCCGTGTGGTCTAGGATTGATGGATTTCTTGTGTCCCCAGATTGGGAAGCTCAGCTTCCTGTGGTTTCTCAAAAGAGGCTTTCTCGCCTTTATTTGGACCACTTTGAAAACATGTGGCTTAAGGTGGAAGGTTTTGTGGGACTGGTGAAACAATGGTGGGATTCTTATTCGTTCCAAGGCATTGAAACTGGATTTGAAGAAATGGAATCAAGAGGTGTTTTTGGCAATGTAGAGAGGAACAAGAGGAAGCTTATTGAAGTTTTCGATGAAGAAAGTAGGGCTTTAGGTAAGGAGGAGCTATTGAAGAAGGCAGAGGTTGTCGGAGAGTTAGAGAGGTGTTCTCCTATGGAGGAGGTGAGTTGGAGGTAGAAATCTAGGGTGTTGTGGTTAAAGGAAGGCGATAACTACACTAAATTCTTCTACTCCATAGCAATCTCAAGTAGAAGGTACAATTCTATGAACTCCTTGTTGATTGGCGATACTCCATCTTCTAATCAGACAGAAATGAGCGAGCATATTGTCAAGTTCTATCGAAAGCTTTTTACCAAGCAATGTAGGTGGAGGCCTATGGTGGATGGTATTTCCTTTGATTCTATTTTGGAGTCCGAGGCTAGTTGGTTGGAGAGAGCTTTCGAGGAGGTGGTTAGGAAGGTAGTGTCAACTATGAATGGTGATAAGGCGTCGGGTCCTGATGGCTTTTCTATGCCTTTCTTCCAAGTGTGTTGGGATGTTGAGTGTGTACATTATGGAGGTGTTTAGTGACTTTCATGCTGGAGGTTTGTTTGAAAAGTGCCTGAATGCTTCGTTCATTTCGCTTATTCCGAAGATTCCAGGTGCTATTGCTCTCAAAGATTTCTGACCTATTAGTGGGTGGAATATACAAAATTATTGCTACAGTTCTAGCAAATAGAATGAAGACGGTTATGTAGAAGGTCATCTCCAAATCACAAAGTGCCTTTATCGAGGGTAGAAAAATCATCGATCCGATCCTTATTGCCAATGAATGCCTTGATAGTAGATTAAGAACTTGGGAGCTAGGTGTCATTTGTAAAATGGATTTGGAAAAAACATATGATCATATTTCCTTCTGTATATGCTGCCGAGGTGTGGCTTTGGGGGAATATGGTGCTCGTGGATAGCACATTGTATTTCCTTTGTGCGGTTCTTGGTGTTAGTCAATGGCTCTCCTAATATTTTTTTCAGTAGCTCCCGTGGGTTGAGACAAGGGGATCCTCTTTCACCCTACTTGTTTGTTTTTTTGATGGAGGCTTTGAGTCGAATGATTTCTGCTGCGGTCAGTCGGGGTCTGCTAGAAGACTTCAAAGTTGGCAATGCTTAATTCTCTCATCTGTTTGTTGATGATACTTTGATTTTCTGCAGTGCTCATCCTTCTCAGTTGTGCTATTTGCGGAGTCTTTTCCTTCTGTTTGAAGCTGCTTCGGGCTTGAAGGTTAATTTGGCTAAGTTAGATTTAATTTCTGTGGGGATTGTAGGTCAAGTGAGAAGTTTAGCTGGAATCTTAGGGTGTGGGGTTGCCACTTTTCCGGTGAAGTATTTTGATCTTCCATTGGGGGCTTCCTATAAGTCTATTCATATATTGGACGGTGTTATCGACGAGATAGAACATCGGTTGGCCAGCTGGAAAAGGTCATACCTTTCAAAAGGCGGTAGAGTCACCCTTATCAAGAGTATCCTCGCCAATTTACCTACGTATTATTTGTCTCTATTACCTCTCCCAGCGAGTGTTGCTGTTCGCATTGAGAAGCTACACCGGGGATTTTTATGGGGTGGGATTGGTGAAGAGTTCAAATACCACTTGGTGAGTTGGTCTAAGGTTTGTACCCCAATTTCAAAGGGAGGGCTGGGTATCAGGAATTTGGTGATGTTCAACAGCGCTATGTTAGGTCAATGGCTATGGTGTTATGGGATTGAGAGAGAAGCTTGGTGGAGAGTTGCGGTGGATTTTAAGTTTGGTAATTTATGGGGTGGGTGGTGCTCCCTTGAGCCTGTAGGTGTGTTTTGAGTGAGGTTGTGGAAGAACATCAGGAAAGGGTGGGAGACATTCTCAGGCTTTTCTAGATTTGAGGTGGGGGATGGGGCTAGGACCAAATTTTGGCAGGATCTGTGGTGCGGGGATACGGTTCTTAAGGAAGCTTTTCATGTTTTATTTGGTATTGCTCGTGTGAAGGATGCCTCTATTGCGGATAATTTGGAGCTGTTGGGTGGTTTAAATTAGTGGAACGTGAGCTTTTCTAGAGAGGCGCATGATTGGGAAGTGGATGTCTTTACTTCCTTTTTTTAGGTGTTGCACTTGGTCATTGCGAGAAGAGGTAGTGAAGATAGGCTTTGGTGGGTCTCTTCCAAAAGAGGCTTGTTTAAGGTCAAGTTCTTCTTTAGCTCCTTGGCTTGCTCTCAAGGTAGTCGCTTCCCATGGGAGAGTGTGTGGCGGACTCAGGATCCTTTGAGGGTGGCTTTTTTTGCATAGTCAACGACTCTAGGCAAGATCCTTACAGTGGATAATCTTAGGAACATGCATGTTATTATGGTGGATAGATGCTGCATATGCAAGAGAAATAGGGAATCAGTGGATCACCTTCTTCTTCACTACGATGTGGCTTCCGCTCTGTGGAGTGCTCTCTTTACTTGCTTTGGTATGTCTTGGGTTATGCCTAGAAGAGTTATCAACTTGTTTGCTTGTTGGAGGATGTCTGAAAGTTGAGGAGTGCTGCAATTTGGAAGATGGTGCTGATTTGCCTTTTTTGGTGTGTATGGAAGGAAAAAATAATAGGTTTTTCGAGGACTTGGAGAGGTCATTGGATGATATTTTAGCTTCGTTTTTTCATACTTTGTATCTTTGGATGGTGGCTTTTGTGCACCCACTGTCACCTAGTTATGTTGATTTTCTTGTTTGTTTTTCTCTTTCTAGTTAGGTGATTCATTTTGTATACTTCCGGTGTACTTAGGGCCACGTTACGCTTTTAATAAGACTTGATTATTACTTATAAAAACAAATAATACTCATGAAGACGCTATCAGGGTTCTGTTAAAAACTCTAGTGTTGGAAAGTATGTGTAGGTTAATTTAATTTCATCGGTAGGTGTTCTATCAAATAATGCCATGTTGCTTTTATGCGAACTTGGATGATATTTCAACATCACCAAACACAACTCGATCTTCTTGTGGCATGATAGCTTTAAGCATGCTTTAATTAGGTGTATCTGAAAGCTTATTTTCGTAGTTATGAAGTTTGTAAAGTTATGTAAATGTATGTTCTTCTAGTTAATGAGTGAATAAATGTTTGTCAAGTTATGTAATTTTTTATTTTTATGTTATTTGTTTTCAGCCTTTCTATCCTTGAATATTTGTAAGTCAAATGTTCTGTTGGCTCTATAATTTCTAGGTTAGTTGCCCACGCAATCAAGACACTAGGATTGGACAAAGGGTCTGCAGTTGCAATTGATATGCCGATGAATGTCAATTCTGTGGTTATCTACCTGGCTATTGTTCTGGCAGGCTACATAGTTGTGTCCATAGCTGATAGTTTTGCTCCAATTGAAATATCAACAAGACTGAAAATATCAGAAGCAAAAGCCATATTTACTCAGGTTATTACCCTTTTTTTCTTTTCCGTTTGTTGGGGACATCACACATTTTATCTTGATTTTTTTGGTTTTGTTCATCTATCTATGCTGCATGATGTAAAAATAACAAACTTCTTGCAATTATGGAACTTTATGCTCTTATTGCATTTTCAAATGCATAATTTCACTTGAAGGGTCTCTCTGCAACTCAAGACACTATTTATTAATTTTGCATAAAGATATGGCATAGTTGAGTGAGATGATATGTTTAGGATTATTCCACTCATCACTACACGATAAAGAATGAGCCTCTTGTCGAGCTGCTTGCTATTAATTGCTTTTTTTTTTTTTTTTTTGAAATTTAATCTGTAAGATTTATTGCTTCTAGAAGCTTGTTCTTAGTTCAACATGTCAAAATTAGTTTTTATGACACTGGAATTTAGGTTATTGTATCCTGCCCCCATTAAATACATTTTAATTGCTTAGTCATCTTCTTTCTTCAAATTGTTTTTCATTTTGTCAGGATTTGATTATTCGTGGTGACAAAAGTCTACCATTGTACAGGTGAAGTTTTGTTTATCCTTAATCTATGGGCGAACTGCTGCTTTTCTATTGCTTTACTATGACAATCTACCTAACATTGTATTTTCAGTCCTGCAGTAGAATTGTGGAGGCTCAGTCACCTACGGCAATTGTTATCCCCACAAGAGGTTCTAGCTTTAGTATGAACTTGCGGGATGGTGACATTTCTTGGCATGATTTTCTAGAAAGAGCAAAAGATTTCAAGTATGTTATCTTTTTAACTTATAATTTTATATTTGTTAGAAAATTAATAAATGATTAAATGCACTATTTCCTATAGCTTAAGCTTTTGGGATAACTGTTGATTCAACATAGCATTAGAGTGGTGGTCTTGAGTTCGACAATTGACTTTGTAGTTTATTTCCTATTTCAATTAAAGATTGACATATTAGGCCTCATTTATTGTGGGTGAATTTGAGTCCACGTGAGGGGAATGTTAGAATATTAATTAAATGAGGAAATTCACAATTTCTTATGAGCTTAAATTTTTGGGATAAGTAGTGATTTAACAATATCCATGATCCCCTAACTTTCATCTCCTAACTTCTTTCAAGTATAAATATGAACCACGTGGTCCACGTATAGCTTGTATTTCAGCATAAGTTCTTTTGTCTTGAAGTATTGTGTAACTCCTTACCTTAATATTTGGTAAAGCAAATTTGATATGTATACATCATTCAAGAAACAATGGCATAATATTTTAACACTTGAAGGACAACACAGAACACTCGTATGAATTTGGGTTAACATTACAAAGCATGCAACAATAGAATGAGAAAGTAGCCCTTTCTTAAACATTCTTTGATGGGGTGTACTTGGGTTTTTGCTACGTGAAAGTGAAATGTTTTGTGTTTCGGTCTGAGGTTAGTGAGGGTGTTCGTTTGGCCAAGAGGAGCAAAGGAGTTTTTCGAGCGGTGGTCCTGGGATGGCCGAGTGTGATCTGGCTATTGAAAGTTTTTACCAAAGGCAAAGACTTACGCGAGAATTGGAGGACTTTTCGCCAAGGGAACACTGCGTATGTGGTGCAGCATTGAGGCAACAAGTATGGAAGATTCATTGAGTTGTCAGAATATGGAGGGGGAGGGCGGCGAAGCTTCGTTATCATACCTGAGGGTAGAGACGGGAAGGGATGGGGTGATTGTTGTGTTCAGATGCAGCGGTTGAAGTTGAATTACGAGAGACAACGAGGTGTGAAAAAGATTGGGAAGCAACTGTGGAATTATCGGCGGTGACGAGGGTGCCTCAGGAAGGATGCTCGTATGTGGTGGTGGTGTAAGGAAAGAAGACTGGCAACGATGGTAAGGCTCCGAATAGGGGCATTGTGGGTAATAAAGCCATTTTGAGTTCTGGGTTCTCATCCCTTTCTACTTACTATAGAAAGCAACGATGGAGAACTCATCCTATACATTGAGATACTAAAAGCAACCTTGAACAGTTGCCCTTTCAAGTAGCTTTCTTGAAACTACATGACTCAGTAGTAACACAAACTCTGGGCATATAATTGTAAGATGTTATAAGTTTATTTAATATGTAGAAGAGTTGGTAGCAGTAATTTCTTGTTCCCTTCTCCATTAATTGTTTAAGCAACCAGTTTAATTTTTTGATATTAATGTACTTGATGTGTTTCACATCGTCTTTGCCAACTCATTACTGACACTGTAATACCATTGATTTGATTTTTTATTTTATGTTATTTCTTTATTTTTTTCACATCAAAATATGCAGGGAACATGAATTTGCTGCGGTAGAACAATCAGTAGAAGCATTTACAAACATCCTTTTCTCATCTGGAACTACAGGTAATTTAAAATTCGAGCTAATCCTTGCAAAGCTTTCTTTGTCTTGTCATTTCATTTTTAACATTGCAAAATAAACTTTTCTGGAAGGACCAATAGTTTACTTTTGAAAATTATAAGGTTTCAAACTTAATTTGAGTGCCAATCTTCATCCTGCTTAAAATAAAGCCAAAATTGGTACCATAACTTGAAAATCATATTAACATTGAGATTGTCGAAGGTGTGGGAATTCATTTAAGGAGTATAAGCCTAAACTGTAAGTTCAAACTTATTACAAAAGCATGTTCTATGTGTTTTCTTGAGCCTTGTTATTTTGATTACATGTATGAATATGTTTTGAGATATTTTACATGTGTTAAATGAAAATGTGTTTCCAATGGAAATGATTTATGAAAAGAAGTTGAGTTTTTGGAAGGAAAACGTAATTTGCGAAAATGATAATATTATAAAAAATATGAAGTTATGTATGAATGCATGGAAATGCCCAGCAGAGTTAGGTGGGAAGGGGGAAACAAAGTTGCCTAATAGCCTAGCGGTTAAGCAGGGTCACACGCTTAACACCTCGAAGCTATAAAATTGATAAATTATTAGCAACCTTACAGTTAAGTGGAGTAACACTTAGCAAACTCCTTAGGATAAGTGGGAGTATAAATTCACTTATAGTTATGATGATATATTATGATTTGCAATGTTATGTACTTTAAACATGTTGATTTTAAGTGATGTTTTACGCATCATGTTATGAACTGTTTTATTGCTTCATATTATGAAATGTGGAGTTAATTATGTAGTAAGAAAATGTAAAGAAAGATATTTATGTTTTATGACTGTATCAAATTGTCTATTACATGGTTTACAATTTAAGAATATTTTTATTAAAAAATCCTTTGTGAAAACCCTGCATACGTGGCTGTTTAGTAAACACTGATGATGAGATATTTTCTAAACAACTGAAGGCTCAGTTTATAAATGTTCAGTTTACTTGAACTTGCTGAGTCATGGTGATGTAGATCGGGGATGCGTGTAAGTTCCTTAAGAAGATAAGAGCAGATGTAAGTGTTGTCTCGAATAATCTTTCTGAAAAGTGATCGGATGAGATGCGATCGGGGAAGAAGTGATCAGAATCGAAGTCGGGAGAAGCGATCCTTGAATCAATAGGCGATTGGGGATCGAGATTGAGAGAAGCGATCCTTGAATAAATAGGCGATTGGGAATCGAGGTCGAGATTAGCGATCCTGGAATCAATAAGCGATCCGAGAATCTAGTGCATTAATGATGAAGCTTCTAGAAGAGTGGACTTTCCTTTTAATAGCAAATTTATTGGAGAATCTAATTAGCTAGCGATTTTTCCAAATATAACTATGATTTGTTTTAATTGTCATTTTCCTTTGTCCCCAAGTAATCCTGTTACTATAAATGCGTAGCTTGCATTGTAATGAGGGAGTTGAATTTTGTTTTGATTAGTTTATTTCTTTGTACTCTTGGACGGCTGCATTCCTTGCCCCTTTAGTGATTAGTTATAATGATTTTCTTATATTGTTTTCCTCTTCTTCTTAATTGTCGTTCTTATATTCTCCCTGTGTACTTGGTCACACTTTGCGCTTTTAATGAAATTTGTCTTGCTCATAATTTTTTTTTTTTTTTGATCTGTTTATCAATAAGAACTACTCAGAGTTGAGTTTTTCTTTTATGTTGCCTCAAACTGTAGATAGAATCTAGGTTACGTCATGTTGCATCGCATGGAGTCATGGACTCACCTTTCAACCTATAATTTTTATAGATGTGGTTGAAGAGGAGGAAGAAGAAGATGCGGGCCTGTATGAGTGTCCAATCTATGAGAAGTGAGACTGATTGGGAGCCTCAATTTTTGGAAAGACTAACTTACTTTAAGTCAGTTGTAGAAATATTAGTAGTTTTTGACGTTTGTATTTTAGTATGCTACTTATGGCAACTTGTGATATACAATGTGTTGTTAATAACCATGTAAGTAATGTAACATGCCACCTGTGACAGTTTTTGGGAGACTAGGTTTGTAGTTGATATATATATATATATATAGTAGAGGTAAAATGAAAAATCGGTACATTTATACTTTGAGGATAACTCTGATCATAGGAAAAAAAAAAAAAAAACCTCTGTGAAAGCTACTTACATGTAGTAGTGTCATGTGTGAATTTAGATAATTCCACTTACGGCTTGTTTTGAAAGCTGGAACGTTACATCAATGGTCTGGATTGAAGGTTCCGTAGCATTTCTTTTCAAGTTATTCAAGACGATTATGAACTGGAAGGAAAACTCTTACGTGGCATTTGGTTCGCGGAATTTAACATTCCCCCCAGTATCCACATTCTCAGAAATGTAATGTTTGGGAATCTGGATTCTAAGGAATGTGACTAAACCTACGTTTGGGAATGACTAGGAATCTAATAAGATTCATAGGAATATGAGATTCCCCGTGTTTGGTTTACTTCTAGGCATCCTATAGGGATTATTTATTCTTTCCAAACTATTCTTATTATTATTTTTTTTTTTTATAAGTAATAATGCAACTTTATTGAAAAAGCGTAAGGCGCCTCTACGTACACAAGCAATATACAATAGAGTTCTTACAAACCCAGAACCCGAAAGCAGCAAAACGACTTGTCAAACCCTCCTGACCAGAAAGCACCTACAACACCCAAAACCCACGTGAAACCCAAACCCAAAAAAATAGTTGAAGCCCTCGTCAAACACCCAAACCTGCCCCGAAAGCACCACAACCCAACAAACCTCCTAAAACCAATCAAAAACCCGGAACAACCATCCCAAAAAAACTCGTAGACCCAAAACCCACGTGAGACACCCAAAACCCGAGCCGATGGAAGCCGACATAAAATGCAAACCCAAATTACAAAGGAAAAGCCACTTCAATGGCTGTGGCGGATGGCGCCATGCTCATTGGAGAGGCGCGTGTGCGGTGAAAAGGTCCCAAACACCGTAGATCTAACTCACAAGCTTCAGAAACTCCCTCAGCCACGACGCGTAGTGGCCACCCGTTGCTGCACCAACGGCGGGGTAGAGTCGGAACACAATGAAGAGTGGGTGAGGCACATGCATGGGGAGGAGATCCCAAACACCATAGATCTACATCCCTAGATGCAAAAAAACCAATCAGCCACACACATCGGCGCGGCGGCCATCCACAAAATCGACGTCAACGGTTAAGACCGGAACAAGCCGTTGAGGCCTTGGACGGGGCGTGTGTGCGCAGAAGATGACCCAACCACCGTAGATCTACTCCCAAGATGTAGAGAAACCCAAAACTAAAAGACCAAAAAGAAGATGAAAAAACGCTAGAGGACCTAGATTGGATGGGAACCGGATGAGGAGGGAGGGAGCCTCTCTCCTTTCCTCACTAGACGTTATCAGAGAAGAGACCTAAGGGGTTTTTGTTGAAAGGGAGACAAGAGAGAGGGGTCAACGAAAAGATGCTATTGTGCCTGACACAAATAAGATTTTTCCAAACTTTACACAAATGAAGACTCGTAATTACTACAAAACATTGTCTACTAAAAAATATCCTTATGTTTTTGATATAATAAACATTGCTGAAATTTCATGGGTTGACAATGAGTGTGATGTTGGCCATGATATTTTTTTAATTATGCTTTTCTAAGATCAACAATGCAAGTCTATGACCTAAACTTTGGAACGTTGAATCAATAGTTTTGTGCATGAAACTTCTATCTCGGCCTTATAAGTCTTTTTTCTTTGTGATTGTTTAGTAAATGTTACATTTTTTACTTGATGGGGGAAATCATGAAACCTTCAATTCATATTTGCATGTTAATTTGTATCAAATTAAGCATATTAAAAAATGGGGCATAAATCGAGCTGGAGATAGCAGTGAAACAATTCAAAGAAAAAAAAAAGAAGCTTTGTCATAATATACTATTCTCTTTATGTTTGGTATTTTCATGTTATACCCATATAAACCTTTCATTGGGCTTGCATTAATTTTAATAAAATTTTATTTATTTTTATTGTAACGACATGCAATTCAACTCCATGGTTTTATTTCCCCTTCAAAAGGTATACAATGGCAGCACATGAAAGCCTTGTATGTAAGTGTAATTTTTTTTTTTTTTTTTTTATAGGTAATCAAAGAAATTGCATTAAAAACCGTCAAGCGCCCCAAGCATAAAAAGAGTATACAAAAAAGACATTAAAACAGAAAGAAAGCAAAAAACAAGGGAAAACACCCTCAAAAACCCGAAGACAAAAAAACCCCCAAAAAACCCACCATGAAAACCCAACGGCCGCAAAGAGACCTAGGAAGAAGGTGTCGCGCCTCCATGATTTTCGAGGGATTCCCTTTCAAGGCTCTCGGATGGGGCTTGGCCCATCATGGGTGGTGTTCTTTTGTCGTTCGCGGAGGTGGTGTGGTTGGAGTCAATCCGTCCTGCCAGGTTATGGGTTCCGTTGGCAAAGTTGTGTGTTCTTGATCTCCTCCCGACAGTGAGGTCTGAAGAATATGACGTTTTGAGATCGACGGTGGACTGCCGTATGTTGGTGAAGTTTCTGCTTGGTCTGATGGTGAACAAGAAGCTGTTGCGCCGGCTGGGTAAGAAGTATCTCGAACATGATCTCTATGATCGAGGCACGACAAGCTTTGCGAGGAAGACAAAGGCTTGTTTGAATTTGCGTACGTGGAGGAAGCTTCTCGTCAGGATCAAGTCACTAGTGGGCCAGGTTGTTGGGAATTTGTTGGTTTCGCGTCGAGCCAAAATCTTAAAGGCTTTCATTTGGGCCGGTTCATACCTAAACCCAAATCTAAGGAGGCGATAGAGGTCTCTCCGGTTATGGGTCCTATTTTGGATCTTGAAGCGGGTTCCGTGTTTGTGAAGGATTTTGAATGGTTGGAGACTATGTCGGTGGTTGCCTAGGGGGTCTTCATCGGCCAGAGACGATTTTGATGGTTTTGACCAAGTCAGAGAAGGTTGAAGAGGTTGAAGCTTCTCTGGTTGTTATTCCGGTCGAGTCTAGGCCGGTGTCGATGGGGCTTGGGTAGATCGGTACATCAGGGGGTTCTCTTACGTCTCCTTCATCTGGCCAATCTCCTTCACCGGTAGGTTTGGGGTACTCTGTCCCGTCTTCTTTTGTGCATGCGTCTTCCTTCTATTCAGAGGTGACATCTTCGATGTCTATGGGTGGTTTTTTCCAGCTACAGGGGCATGGGCCTTCGATGGCGGTCGTGGGCTGCGCATTTGGTGTTGCTCCGTCGTTTTCTGTGTTCTTCGGTGATGGTACGGGGTCCTTGTTCGATGCCTCTTCTTCAGTGTCTGTGGTTGATAAGGAAGTCACCTGAACTGAGGGGTTTTTTCTGATGCCGGACTTTATTGGAGCTGGGCTAGTTGCCTGTGGTGCCAATACTTCAGGGGCGACTGCTTTGGGTGAGAGGCTCTGTTTTCCTCGTCCTATGATGTCGGAGTGTGGGGCTCCCATTTACCTCTCTGAGTCTAAGTCAGTGTTGAGATTCCATCGGAGATCGAAGGCAAGCAAAAGAGCTTAGGTGGACACTTCTTTGTTGGCCGAGGCTGTGGTGGCACTTGGTGTTTCGATGGTTCCGTTTTGGGTGGCCCTTCTCAGCTTTTGGTTGAGGCCATGGTCTACAGTCCCTCGGTTGCCCAACTCTAGTTTGGTGGCGTTGGGTGTGCTCTTCTTTCTCCGTTCGGTGTGGGTGGGTTCCCTCTCTCATCTCAATGGGATGGTGGTCTTATGGGTGATCAGTTTTAGGGTTTTTCGCTGTTGCCGCCTAGGCTGTTGCTCTACTCAGTAATTAGGTGCTCCCCTCAATTTTTGTCTGGAATGTCTTGGACGGTGCAGTAGTCACCTCATGTCTTCAAGGTGGGCTCTATTTTCTTTTTTTCTTTCATCAATTTTTATTTTATTTTTCCATATAATCCCCTAAGCATATATTGTCTAGCAAACACGATTAATTACAAACAACATGATATTCAAAGAGTAATAATAAAGACCAATATTTTTTTTAATGGGTTAGGTTTTATTGATTCATTTTCTGTGTTAAAAGGGAATGTGGCCATTTAAAAGAAATAAAACTTTCTTAAGGGCAAGGTTCTTTGTAGAGGCTAAATCTTTCATCTTCTCGGTGGTGAAAGGGTCTGTTGAGTTGAGGGTGGTGGAAAAGAGGAATGGTTTCTCAGGGGTGGTTCTGTTGGGTGTAGGTTGCGTTGCTTGGTTGCTATAGATGGTGGAAGAGGTATTGCAAAATCCTGGTTCTAAGGATTTCGTTAACTCCTTCAAAGAGGGCTCGAAGGTGACCATCGTTCGGAGAGGTGAGAATAGTTCCGGCCTCTTGGAGGTGGCGGTGTACGTTGTGGGTGGCCGGAGGGATGATTTTGTTTCCTGAAGGCCGTGATGGGCAGGGTTGGGGCTGTGTTTCTAGGAGCTGAGCAAAGCTTTGGCTTTTTTTGAAACCATTGTGGTGTCTTCTTCTTCTAGTGGCGCTCCGGTGGGGAGGAGATTGGGTAAGATAGCGGGCTTTCTGTTGTTCACGGAGGTGGTGCGCTTGCTAGCTACTATCTTAGATGGCAGGCCTCTGGTTCAGACGATGGCGGTGGTCTGGTGCAAGGTGGAAAAGATCATTCCTCTGGGTCGGGAGCAAGAGACAATCTGGCAGGTGGTGGATTGCTTCGCAATGGAGAGGTCTTCTTTTGGTCCTCTTGGTAAAGGCCTTCATATTGATGGCTCCAGGCTTCTAGATTCCAGAGGGTGCAGTCTGGCATGCTTCAGGAAGAGGGTTGCAATGGATGACGTCGAGCTTGAAGTTGATGCATCAGTGCAGGAGTTTGGGGTTTTCAGGAAGCTTCTCGATATTTTTGAAGCATGGCTAGTTTGGGCTTGTGGGCGTAGGGCAAAATTGGGCTTGTATTCCTCTTTTGGGCTGAAGTGGATATTGGGCAGGAATGGGTTGGGCCGGTTGTTTAAGAGTTGTTTTGGGTTGGACTGGATGC
Organism: Alnus rubra; assembly: GCA_028654335.1. Taxonomy (NCBI): domain Eukaryota; kingdom Viridiplantae; phylum Streptophyta; class Magnoliopsida; order Fagales; family Betulaceae; genus Alnus; species Alnus rubra. Next base: position 489,429 of record JAJPGS010001419.1, on the reverse strand, counting down.
GTTTAAGGGCTGGGTCCAATAGGGTGGGCTGTAAGCCCTATTTTAAGAAGACCACTAAGTCGGGTCTTGATTTGGTTCAAGGTTTCAATGCATTTTCTGTGGGTTTGAGCTCGGGTCCTGGTATGACTTCAGGCTCGGCGTCTTCGGCGGCAGTCGTTGGTTCTTCTTCTCTGGCGCCGGAAGCTTTGGGCTGTTCGTCAGTTGATTTCCTGGTGTCTTTTGTGCATGCCTCTTCTTCTCGACCGAAGGTTTCATCTCCAACGGCCGTATTGGAGAAGTTTTTTGCTGCTGTTCCGTAGCAGGTAGCCTTGGGTTGCTCTTAACTTGCTGTTCTGTCGTTTTCTGCAGCTAAGCTCCTCTATCCGCTACCAGTAGACGTGGGTTTCTCGATGGGGTGCTCATCAGGCGTAGGTTTGGCGCCTTTTGTGCACTAGAACTCCTTTCTCTCCCCGGAGGAGTTGTCTTTTATGTTTGAGGGGTTTTCTCCGAAGCCAATAGGCATTGGTTGTGGGTCTGAATCTTTCGGAGCCACTTTTTCAGGGGCGGCTATCTTGGGTGAAAGGCTTCTCTTGTCTTGTTTAGTGATGTCGGAGTGCGAGGCTCCCATCTACCCATCGGATTCCAAGCAGGCCCAGAGATATTATCGGAAAGCGAAGAAAGGCAGTGTAGCACAGGTGGACGCTTCTCTAATTGCTGAGGCTGTGGCAGCGATCAATGTTTAGATAGCCAAGTCTTTGGGTGTTCCTTCTCAGCCCCCTATCGGAGTCGTGGACCAGTGCTCGACGGTGCTCGGTGGGGAAGGGGTTTCGTTTGCCCAGCCCTCGTCTGGTGGTGTTGGACCTGCTTTTTCATATCCGTTTGGCGTGGGGGGGTTCCCTCCCTCTTTTCAATGGATTTTGTTTCCACTGAGGCTGTTCTCCTTGGTGTATGGGTGTTCTCCCCAGTTTTTACATGGTATGTCTTGGAGGGACCAGCAGTCTTCTTGGGTCTTTGAGGTAGGTGAATCTTCGATGGGGGATGATCTTGAGAGAGGGGTTGTTGTCCCTAGGGTAGTGCAAGATGCTAGATCATGTTTTTGCACGATGGGTATTTCTTTCAATGGGACTGAGAGGGGTTTTCCAGATTTTTTGACTTTAGTTGATGAGGGGCAGCGCTTTGTCTCTGCTCCTAAGCAAAAAGGGAAAAGAGAGGTCAAGAATTTAGAATGTTCGATCAATTTCGATCTACGGGTGTTGGTTCTAGCCGGGTTAGAGGCAAGAGGTTGAGGGTTTAAAGTAGTTCAGATTCTTTGAGGGCTCTGGGTTTTTGTGGTTTGTTGTGTAAATATCTATCTAAATAAATAGGTAAATAATTGTAAGTTTTACTTGCAAGTGCACAAGATTAAAACAATAGTATTGAAATCAAGTATGAGATCATTCCCACGAGGATTGATATAAATTATGCTTAAAGAGAATTTCCTAAATAAATCTATTTTTTGATAAGTAAGTAAGTTTATTAAAAAGCGTAAGGCGCCCCTAAGTACACTGGAAGTATACACGAGTAGCCAAAGTCAGCACAAAAAAAGAAAAAAACCCAAAAAAAACCCCAAGAGGACCAAGCCCGAAACCCACCAAAAACCCCAAAAGGAAAACCCTAGAACCCGAAAAAAACCCAAAACAACCCACAAAAGAAACCTAGAGACAACCCAAAAGCCCTCTAAAGAACACTACCCTACAACTTGAGGCCCTTTCCTTTCCTGCGCCTAGAGGAGTCCGAAGCAACACCATAGTTAACGGAACTTTGCAAATTCAGCAACTCTCTCTTTCCCTTCGATTTCTGGCGTGCTATCATCTTCTCACGCAGAAATTCCTCTTCCATGGCATCCCGAATAGCCAAAGCCTCCTCCTCCTAAATAAATATCTTGAATGAGATAAGATAAGATAAAATATTGATTTGAAATAATAAGAAGAAAGGGTAGGGCTTCGATATCTACCGCTAATCATATTCAATTAAGAATCACAACATGCACAATACTACAATCATAACATGATACTTAATGTTTGCCAACTTAAGGGCATGACATCTACTCCTTAGGCTATTGATCTCCCTAAGCAACGAATTAGGCATGACATCTATTCTAATTCTATTCTTTCTCAAAGGATTTAGCATGGCATCTACTAAGTTCTTTTTTTTGATAAATAATGTCATATCATTAAAAAGCGTAGAGAAGTGCAACCCTAGTACACGAGAAGTATACAAAAGTGCCCCTAAAAAGAGGAAATAAAAGAGCAGGAACTTAAAAACTCTTGCAAACATAATATTACATTACATGTCATATACATGAACTCATAATAACATTAGAGTTCTATAGCTTGCCGCGGAAACAACACATTTTTGTTGTTGTTGTGAACAATAGCAGTGAAAACACTTCTAATCTTTATGTCACATCTCTCTCTCTCCCTCTCTGTCCTAGTGACGGCGCGTGAGAGCGCGTCCAGCTAGGGGTTCGATTTCTCATCCGTCCTCTCACATTCTCTATCTCTTTCAGCCTTCTGCCTGGTCCTTTAGCTTTGTATTTCGGTCTTCTGTTTCGTCTGGGTGGTTCTTTGTTCAGCGATGTAGTTTTTTTTGGTTTGGTCGTCATAGTCCCGGGGGTGTCGTTGATGGATAAGGTTTTCTTAGTGGAGTCGAAGGCTTTCACCTTCTCGGTTTTGGGTGGGGCGTTGACGTTGAGGGTGGAGGAGAAGAGGAAAAATTTTCTGGGTGTGGTCTTGTTGAATGCTCAGAGCTCCGAATGGCTTGCGTCGACGTTGGAAGTGTTGTTGGGTCTCCCGACAGAGCAAGTCTTTGTGAAGTCATTTAGAGAAGGTTCGAAGGTTCTAATTGCTCGGAGAGGCGGGAATAAAGCTGGGCGCTATCTAGAGGCGACAATGTTCGGGTTGGGCGGTCGGAAAGGATCCATTGTTATCCCCGAGGGCCGTGGAGGGTGGGGGTGGCTTAAATTCTCAGACGAGCTGAGAAAGGTTGTCGATTTTTTCTCAGTTTCGGTGAGTGGCAGGCTCGGTTCCTCATCTACATCGGAGAAGAAGGTTGTGGAGGAAGATCGGCTGACTCTGGGCCTGGCTCCAAAGTGGACGGGGCCTTCTTTTGCGGAGGTTGTGAGGGTTGATTCGACCACTGTTGCGAAGAAGATGCCCATAGTGGGTGATGGTCGGTCCGGGTTAAGGGCTTCGCGGGCGACACCTTGCGAGTTCGATCTTCTTCCGGCGGTGCGGCATGCAGAGGATATTCCGAGATCGGCGGTGGATTGCTTTTCATTGGAGGCTCACCGGCTTGATATGTTGGGCAAAGACCAGATTGTATGTCCGCAGGGTAAGGACTCTCGTTTGAAATTTGAAACTCCGAGATTGCGGACGTGGCGTAAGTTGGGTTCTGGTTTTTATTTGGCTTTGGGCCGGGCCGTGGGGAGAGTTCTGATCTGATTTGCCGGGTTGGGGCTGTTTCGAAAACCTTTAGGTTTTCGCGTGACCCGAATCAAGCGGAAACCTAAAGTTTCCTGTCCGCCGCCAACCTCGCCGGAGACGACAACGGAGATGTCCTCTGGGTTGGTTCTGAATCGGATTCTTCCTGGGGGTTTGGAGGTGTCAGCGTTGGGAGATAAAGAGGGCATGAGTCCAGCTTCTTCGGCTGTTGTCGGGATCTATCCTAGGTCGGAGTCCTCGTCGGCGGCAGTTACAGGGACAGTTTCAGGAACGGAGTCTTTTTCCGGGGGTGAGTCGAGCAGGTCCCAGGTGCCTCCGGCGGTTTCTAGTTTGAATCCAGCCTCTAATATGTTCGGTTTCCCCCCTTCTCCGGCACCGGATCTGGGTTCTCCGGCGGGTTCTGCTTCTACTTCTTTTAAGTTCACTCCTTTGGGGAAGCTTCAGTTTCCTAATCCCCTTTCTGCCACTCCGTCTCTCGCTAGTGCAGCTATTTTAGGAGAGAAGCTGCGTTCTCCCCTCCCTGTGGTGGCTTCTAAGCCTTTCCAGTGTTACTATAGGAGGGCGAAAAAATTGAGGGAAAGGCATTCTGTGAAGTGGAATGATGGGCTACTTTCTGACTCTTTGCAAGCTGTGAAGATGTCAGTTGGCTTCGTTGATAAGAGGGTTTCAGGTGCAGTGCCGCCAGCTGAGAAGGCGGCAAAACCTCCTGCAATAAAGAAGGCAATGACGCCAGTGAATCAGGGCCTTTTTAGGAAGGGGTTTCTCAATCTTCCCCCGATTTCAGTCCCTACCGTGGCGCTTCAGGAGGTCAACAATGGCGGGGTGGTAGGTCCTTCTTCCCCTTCGAGTGGTTGCTTGAATGGTTTCTCCCAAACTCGGAATTGGCCAGTTGGCTTTGATCATAACGGAGAGATTGTGGTGTGGGAGGAGGATGAAGATGATTATTGGGATGGTTTGCCATTAGATTGGGCGATGGATGGGGATTTTGGGGAGGAGGCTTTGGCTATTCGGGATGCCATGGAGGAGGAGTTCCACTTTTTTGCGCACCAAAAATCTAAAGGGAAAAGGGAACTTCTAAATTTGCATAGTTCCATTAACTATGGTGACGCGAATTACCCCTCTAGGCGTAGGAAAGGCAAGGCACATATGTTGTAGGTCTGTTGTGCCTTGACGGGTAGTGGGTTTTATTGTTCTTAGTTGGGTTCTTTTGTATCTTGTTTGGTTCTTTTGTGTTCTGGGCCCTTGGTGTTGTGGGTTTTTTTGAGTTAGCTTTGGTTGTTTCTGTGTATACATCCTGTGTACCTAGGGGCGCCTTACGCTTTTTTATAAAAGTTCTTCTTACTTATCAAAAAAAAATAATATGACTCGGGCTATGATGAGCCGAAACCCAAACAACTCCAATACCGGCATTTCTACATCTTCAAAATGCCGAGCATTCCGCTCATGCCAAAGACCCCACATGACACATAAAGGAACTTGCTTCCAAATTTTCTGAACTTGACCACAACCCATCGAATTTCCCCAACTACTCAACCAATCCATCACCCGTCGCAGCATGACCCACTCCACTCCAAACAAATTATAGAAAAAACTCCAAATATCCCTTGCAACATCACAGTGAAGTAATAGGTGTTCAATGGATTTCCCACTCTTCTTGCACATACAGCACCACTCAACCACCACTATACGACGCCTACGCAAATTGTCATGCATCAAGATCTTTCCTAATGCTGCTGTCCACACAAAAAACGACACCTACGACGGGGCCTTAACACACCAAATACTCTTCAAACGAAAAGAGACAACCTCTTGACTAGCTAAGGCTTTATAGAAAGACTTCACTTCAAAATTTCCCCTCTTAGATAGACTCCACACTAACCTGTCAACCGCTCCATGCCGAATCCGATAGAGAATACAACTGCTCATATAAGGAAATGACCATCTCCACTTCCCAATCTTGTGCAAGGCTCGTAAAAACAACACTCCAATGTGTAACTCCATTTACCACAGACATTATCTACCACCCAGTTGTTATTTAAGAAAGCATAAAAGTATAGAGATCGACAAACACATGAAGCCTAGAACATGACATCTACATCCGGTTCTCCATGTTGATTAATCCAAGAACCTATGGTGGAGTTTTTTCATTACTCTATTATGCCCAGGACTCGGCCATCTAAATTGACATAAATGACAAATTCATATCACATGCATATGATGATCAAGCACATACATGCGAGGAATTCAATAAAACCGGAAGTAATCAGGTTAAACATCAATATATGAATTGTAGCAAGGCAAATTGAAAACTTAAAGAGACATGATTAGGACTTCAATCGAGCCCTAAGTAAAGTATTAACTGCATATAATTTGGATGAAAATTATCCTCATAAGAAAATAACAAAGAAAAAGAGAAGAACTAAAGAAAACTAGAGAAAACCCTTCTTGAAGTAGCCTTTGATCCTTCCCAAAGCTTGTGTGTTTGTCTTCAATGTTTAGAAGCCTAGTTATAGGGATTACGAGAATTCTAGAAGTCATAGAAGTCCCAGAAAAATCGGAAGTCAGTCTCCTAGTCCTAGTAGGAGACTGAAAATCCAATCCAAGAAGGAAAAAGATTCAAACTTCATCCAGATTTTTGGTCCTATATTGCAGTGCGATTTTGGTATAGTAAACGTCTGAATTAGAAAAAACCTATTTCAGACATATTTGTTATTTTTTTATTAGCTGTCCAATGCCGCTAATTTCACAGCAATCCAATACTTGAGCCGAAAGTTATGGTTAAAATACAGAGATGTGCTCATTCTGAAATCTTTCCAAAAATAACAGATTTTTGCCGATTTCTCTTTTCTGCAGCAAACAAATTCAAAATTGATTTGGAGTTGGATCTTTCCAAAATTGAGTTTGCCGACTTTAATATTCTTGCAGACTTGTTCTAAGCTTGAAATTTGATGGATTTTGAATGATTTTTTTCCAAAAACTGTAAAATGCAAGAAAACACAAAACATCAAACTATAACAAAAGTAAGAGATTAACAGATGTGAATTAAGGGGCTTGAATATGTAATATTCAACACTTTTCATGGTTGGGTTGGGGGTTTCTTCTATCTTTTGGGTTTTTTCGAGTGTTCTTCCTTTGTTTTCTGTTTTTCTTTTGTTTTGGTGTCCTTCTATACTCCTCGTATGCTTAGGGGCGCTTTTACGCTTTTTTAATGATATTTCTTTTCTTACCTATCAAAAAAATGGCAAGGGAATGTGGATTCTCACCTCTAGAAGGGAATCTACATATCCAGCAAAAGACACTTGGGAGGAAATCCACATTCCTTTGGGTATCTGGATTCCTTCCACTTAAGTGCACCAAACAAGGTCATCTTTTTGGATTCCAAGGAGTCCTAAAAGATTACTCCCCATCCAAACGCCCCATAAACTGAATTTGGCTAAATAATGAGGAATTTGACAAAAAAGGTTAGTTATGGGAGTCTCACATTTCCATTAAGCGGGTGCATTTCTGTTTGAACATGTTCATGCAGATTCCTTCTGTTAGAGGAGTCTATCTTATGGAGTAGTTTATCTTTATCTAGTTAGAGGAGTCTATCTTCTGTTGAATATGTTTGGTGTAATCAGGTCACTGTGTTTTTGCTCTATCTAATGAATAAGAAGTCTTATGAGGAGATAGGGGAGCCTTATGAGGAGATCGATGTCATTTTAGAGGCTACACCCCTGAAGGTTTAGGGTAGAAGGGAGCTTCTAAATTTAGCCTGCTCCATCAACTACGATGCTAAGGGTGCTTCATCTAGGCGGGGGAAAGGCAAGTCCCACGCCCTTTACATTGAGTTCCTCGGGGTTTTGGGCTTTGCTGTTTGTGGGTTTTGGGTTTGAGGGCTTGTGCTTTCTGCTCATTTGTAGCCTCTTTTGTATACTGCCTGTGTATTTAGGGGCGCCTAATGTTTTTTAATACATGATTACTTATTAAAAAAAAAAATTCTCAGTAAGTACATATAAATTAACCCACCATTTATTTTTTTCTGCTTATTACTTTACACCTTCATTATGGAATGGATGCAAGCATACCAACACAGAACATTATGGCCTGAAGAACTCATGTTTGCCATCGATAATTCCAATTGGGAAAATTAGCATGCAAGTGAATATGCTTCTAGTCCAAAGAACTATTGATAATGAATCTTTTACAATTGAAATTTCAATTGCACCTGCCCTTTGAATATCCTATTTGCCTAGTAATAAATCTAGAATGGATGTAAAGTTCAGTAACACCCCCCCCCCCCCCCAACCCTATTCCGTATGGCAAGAGGGAGCGAAATGGTACCAGTCAAGCACAATTTGGGAAAAGGATTGATTCAGTTCCAAACCATACTATATTTTATCTGCTTCAGAATTGGCAACCGGTCAGGTAATGTTGGCTGAAATGCTTAATTGAACTTCTTTCCTGGTGTAGGGGAGCCAAAGGCAATTCCATGGACCAATGCAACTCCTTTCAAAGCGGCTGCAGATGCATGGTGCCATATGGACATCCATAAAGGTGATATTGTCGCTTGGCCCACTAATCTTGGGTGGATGATGGGTCCTTGGCTAGTATATGCTTCATTGTTGAATGGGGCTTCAATTGCTTTGTATAATGGATCTCCTCTTGGTTCTGGATTTGCCAAGTTTGTTCAGGTGAACATTTTGAATTATTTGTAGTTAATAGGCTATTTCATGTCCTTTTTTCGTTCTTGTTTTAGTTCTGACCACGTTACCAAAAACATTATGTATATCAACTGTTATAATATGTCGATCAACTCATAATAAAACAACTGTCTAGAAATGAATGCCTCTGATCATAACTTTGAAATATATAATTACATTAACTTATAGGTAGAAGAAAAAGTCTGAATGTAGCCTACTCCCCCCTTACTAGATCAAACAAATAAATCTCCATTTAATGAATCATTGGAGCTTTATTGTTAATCTTCTACTACTTGTTCTTCTGTTGTAGGTCAGTTTGTTTGGAGAACTTTTTCCTTTTGTGTGTGCCGTTACTAATTCTTTTATGTTAAATTCTGCTTCTCATTGCCATGAAATGTGTGTAAATCTCCTGGTGTAGTAGTTCTTATACCAAAAAAAAAAAATAGAGATAACTTCACTAAAGGGTATCGAATTATACCGCGTTTTGACGGAAGGGTACTGAATTATCATTTCTCTTGAACCCGGGGTTTTAACTATCAAAATGAGTCCCAGAAGGGCATTCCGTCTGATTTCGGCGTTAAATCCTCACGGAAGTGGAGTCACATGACTTCCACGTGACTTTTTTAATACCATTTGTCCATTTTTCCCCTCGCTTTCATGCATGTAAACTTGCCATGCAATATCTCCACCCGATGCCAATGATCCCCTTTCTTCTCATCTTCCCTCTTCCTCTCTCCGCTTACTCTCGGCACCCGGTTCTCCACTTCGATCTTTAGCTCCTCCACCTTCAACCCCGACACGTCCAGCATGATAACGTGACCTTCTGGTGTCTCCTTCCAGTCGAACTTGTCACCCCTGTGGAGTGAAAATGAGATATTTTCCAACACTCGGAACGGGTCTGCCCAGAAATCAACCAACATGCTCCCTATAGGAGAAACAAAGCGGGGACAACTTGTTGTGCTTGTTCTCTCATTTCTCTCTCTTTTTTGTTTTAGAGGTTTCTGAAATTTGAAGTTCATGTATTCTTACAAGAAATTGTTTGAGTGGGTCATATGCAAAGTGGAAGTCACGTGACTCATGAAACAATTTCCTCTGTTTTAGCTTCACAAAACAGACTGTTTAAGCCAATGGGGTTCGGCTCATGAAAAAGCCACTTAATCAAAGGCATGGGCTTCGCATTCAGGGAAGAAGAAGATTTACAATGTTTCTTGCAAGAGGTATCTTGGATTTGATTGTGAGATTGACTAGGAGACCTCTAACAAGCTTGAAGGCCTGTCTTAGCAAGCTTGAAGGCCTGTCTTCATGTTCTCGATCCCATGGCGCTCCTCCAGGCTCGCCTTCCACGTCTCGCCTATTTCCTTGGCTCGCTCCTTCACGCTCGGCGTCACCGGCTAGCAGCCTTGACTTCCCGATCATCGGATCCACCACCACTGGTATCAGCAACTTCAGCACCAGAACGCAGGCCCAGCCTAAATCATTCACTCTATCGCTCTTCTCCACCCTCTTGTCCACTGGAAACACCTCCAATATCGATTCCAGCACAAACCTCAGTGGATCCACGCACTCGGCTAGAGCCAGAGGCATCTAAGTTGTCAACGCGTCTAACTCTTTCTTCTTCCCAGTGATGAACCTCCAAAACCCAAGAGTGTCCATTTTCAAGCAAAACGACTTCAGACTCAGCAGTAATCCCTCGTCGTTGTCGACCTCTCTGTTCTCATCCTCTTGGGATGCCCTACAGAGAGCCGTGAGTGCAGCCTCTGTTCTCCACTTTCTCCAGTACGATCTCGACGCTGCTTTGGATGGTGACCTCGCGCTTCTTGAGATCGTTGAGGGAGGCCTTGGTCTGGTGGTCTAGGGTCTGGATTTTGTTCCTGAGGGCCTCGGATTTCTTAAGGATGTTTTGCTCCAAGGACAAGAAGTGGTCCGAGAGCTCCCTCCAGAGGAGCGTGCAGCTCGTCATCGGCACCACGCAGCATTTTCCGTTCACTAAACCAATTTCTTCTGCCGGTCTCCTCCTGGCCGATTCGTCTCTCTAACGTTGTCATGCATGTCGGTTCTTCCACTTCTCAAAGGACCGTTCAGAGCTTCTCTCCGGGTTGATGATGATGACTACAATCTGCATGTGTGAGTAGTGGGTCCAGCTTGAAGAGTTGTGGTGTTTACATGCATTAAAGTGAGGGGCAAAATGGACAAATGGCATTAAAAAAGTCACGTGGAAGTCATGTGACTCCACTTCCGTGAGGATTTAACGGCGAAACCGGACAGAATGCCCTTTTGGGACTCATTTTGATAGTTAAAACCCCGGGTTCGAGAGAAATGATAATTCATTACTCTTCTGTGAAAACGCGGTATAATTCGATACCCTTTTGTGAAGTTATCCCAAAAAAAAAAAAACTAATTGCATGAGAACTTTGAAAGGAAATTTGAGTTACGTGCAGGATATTGAAGCAGTATTTATTGTAACATGTTTGGAGATTCCTAACATTTTTGTGACATGTTTTATTACTAGAGTATTCAGGATTTTATTTTTTCCAATGTTTTTCAATGGAAATACTCTTATTATGTCCAGGATGCTAAAGTTACTATGCTTGGTGTGATCCCAAGTATCGTCCGCGCATGGAGAAGTACAAATTTTACAGCTGGGTATGATTGGTCTGCCGTCCGGTAGGTGCAAGTCACAATTCTTATCTTTTATCATGTTAAAGTAACATGTGTGTGTGTGTGTTCTTTCATCTGATTGAAAGCAGGATGTATGTCAAAAATGGACTTTTCACCAATTTTGGCTGTTTCAATCGGTATTTGTTATTTTGAAATCTGGTAGTTGCTTTGGATCCACTGGTGAGGCATCTAATGTTGATGAATACCTATGGCTGATGGGGAGAGCTCACTACAAGCCTATCATCGAATATTGTGGTGGCACAGAGATTGGCGGTGGTTTTATTACTGGCTCATTGTTGCAGGCTCAATCATTGGCTGCTTTTAGTACACCAGCCATGGGTTGCCGTTTGTTTATCCTTGGCAACGCTGGTTACCCCATTGTAAGAACCAAATAACTTTACTTTTGAGGGAAAGAAAGGTTAATCTGGCTATAGTTGTCTTGATGAATTTCTATAATAAGTTATGCATATGCAAGCTAATGTTACTTTGCATTGACTTTCAACTCTTGAAGTGGCTTCTCATTGAAATTCGCCAATCAACATTTCAAAATTAACATGACTAATTTTTATGGTAATTGGACCCTCTTTTTTAACATATTTTTATGCAAGGTACTTATAATGATCTTTTCATCTTCTTCTGTTATAGCCACAGAATGTACCGGGTATTGGTGAATTGGCACTTTATCCCCTCATGTTTGGGGCTTCTAGTACACTGCTGAATGCTGACCACCATGATGTCTACTTTAAGGGAATGCCCTTTTGGGAAGGAAGGGTAAGTGAATTCTTATCCATCTTTATAATCGTTTGGTTTTTAGGCCTCTTGAATTTTACTGTTCAGTTTCCTAATGCAGGTTCTGCGGAGGCATGGGGATGTTTTTGAGCGTACTTCTAGAGGATATTATCATGCACATGGTCGTGCAGATGATACAATGAATCTTGGAGGTATCAAGGTATGCGTTGTGCCTAGTGGAATATGATCTACTTACGCATGCAATTCCATTGTCAAATCTAATTCGACACGTATTTGGGAAAACGAATACACATTGATTAACACAGGAAGTGTGCAGGACACCTGCACCATGCCTATGTTAGAGAAACTTCTAAAAGTTAACTGCTTTCTTCACTGTTTTGTTCTCGAGATTCTTCTACATTTTCTCTACAAGTGTAGAGAAAAGTTTGATATACTGGTACCTTGTCATATGTGATACCTTGTCCCAGGTGGATCTGTCATTTATGTTAATGTTGATGTAATATATAGCAAGGGAGTGAGTTGCAGCTGAACCTTTACATTATGTTTGTCGGCAGAGCTATATTTTTGGCACATGTTGCTTGTTCAGTACCTACAAAGACTCACTTCCATATGATCCAAGTAGTTTTGGATAATCTAATATGAAGACTTGCTTTGAGCTTGTTCATTATTTAGAAAAGAAAATCCAATCTTATTAATGTGTTCATTGAAAATCTGTTCTTATTATTATGTTCAAATGATTTGATTCTCGAATACCCTGTTATCCGATTTGCCTCAATAAGAATATGTTCTTATTATCTTTGGCATCCTTGTCCTCTCCCCAGTTATCTTTGTGCTTTTGAGTAATGCTATATTCAGGTGCAGAACTCATAAGATTCTTCTAAGCCCGAAAATATTTCCTAATTTTTTTTTAGAAAATAATTATTTTAAAATAAAATTAATTTTTACTCCCTTCGTTTTTCTATTTTTTAATTTTGTCCCCTACATCTAAAATCCTAGTTTCTCCCCTAGCTATATACCATAGACTCGAGGATATGCAGGCCTTAACTATTAAAGTGGTTGTAAGATGTACTTTAAGAGAGATTGGATTGCTTGAGACGTCTTACTTTTAGATCTATCTTTCCTTTATGTAGTAAGGACTGGAATAAGGGAAGAAGAAGCAAACTTCAACCTCCCCAAGACAACATAGACATCATTGTGGGGAGGGTAAAGAGCTTCCAGCGCAAAGCGGCGTTTCATTCCCTTGTTTCTTCGTGGCACAACCACCCACCCCCCAAGCACCCCCCAGTTTAGGGGGGACCAGAAAACATCTTTCGTTTTCTCTCCTTTGTCAGCCCAAAATGGATCTCGTGCTTTCAACCTGTCAAACAAAGGTTGGGCCTCAACATTCACCGTCATGACATTCAGCTGGTTGAATGATGAAAAAGTTACAATTAGAATTACATTTGTTAACATCTTTTAAAGAGGAGGAAGGAGCGCCTTTCTTCCTTTAGCAGCTCATCTTTCTGAATAACTTAAAACACATAGCAAATTCCCACTGAGTTGCAAAATTCTCAGACCAAATCAATTCCCCCTTATTGTACACACGCTCCCTTATTGACTTGTAATGTGTTCACCTTTTGTTTGTTGGGAAGGGTGGGGAAAAGTTGAGATGGAGTGCAATAATAGTGCGATGATCCTGTTTTTTTTTTTTTTTTTTTGTTACTGTTGTACTTCACGTTTCTTTCGAACCCTTGCCTTATACATGGAGAAATACACTAGTTGGATGCATTTCAGACTTAAATCTTCATTAATGCAATCATACATGTAGTTTGCTCTAACCGATCCTCTCCTGTTTGGGCAGGTGAGTTCTGTTGAAATTGAACGCATCTGTAATGGAGTTGATAACAATGTCCTTGAGACAGCTGCTATTGGGGTGCCACCTCCTGGAGGAGGACCTGAGCAGTTGGTAGTTGCTGTTGTATTGAAGGACTCAGATAACATGAAGGGCGACATAAATCAATTGAAGATATCTTTCAATTCAGCTGTGCAAAAAAAACTAAATCCTTTATTCAGGGTATTGATGTTTGCTTTACGCACAAATACCCTTTCTGTTAAAACATAGGCCACTTTTTGCACAGACATGCTAACTTGTATACTCAATTGCGCAGGTTTCTCAGGTTGTCCCTCTTGCATCTCTTCCACGGACAGCAACAAATAAAGTCATAAGAAGGGTTTTGCGGCAGCAGTTTGCTCAACTTGACCAAAATCCTAGGTTATGAGAACTCTTTTTATCCCACAAATTGTAGTAAAATAGATTATAGTGAATGAGTGATATTAAATGAGAGCTTACGTACTGCACTTTATTTTCATTTTTGGTGGTTCAAAATCAACAGATCTACTCTGAATGATATTCCGGGTGAAAAGATTCCTAAATAATGTCTAAAAGTGGAAATCTAAACGAAGTTTCATATATTCTTTTTGCCACTCACTTAATTTGGTGCAGAGTTAAATGTTTTAAGGAAGTTGCTGCCATGATAGATTAGTAGATGCTTATTTTCCCTATTTGAGTGCGACAGATTGTGAAAATTCAGACATTGTGGAAGCACGTCTTGATGCCTGGCCTGATTGGCACAACGTGGCTTGTTATGAAAGATGTATTACTGCTTGTGGAAGTGGAAGTTAGTAACTGTTAGTTGTGTTCGTGTGTCTTCCCAAATGTCATATTCATTGAATTTGAGATAATTATTATTGGATTTTGATCTAATAGTTGTTTTAAAAGTCAGAACATTTTTTTTTTTTTTTGAGGGGTGGACAAGAGTCCTCCTTATAGCATTATTTATACTGAAGCCTTGCTCATCGAGAAAGGGGGACAAGAGTATTGTGACATCTGTTTTTGTAAGTGGAGATGAGGACCTATCAAGTTTCCTCTGATAGAAGAACCTGATGACTAGTCATGTCATGGATTTCTCTCGATTGAAACCAAGGAAGGAAGCTTTGGATTTTTAAGAATTAACCGATAACCTCTCCAAGAGAGTCAGCGATAAAACAAATTATGTTTTCACTGCCAGTGGATTTTATTCATCAAAATCTTAAATCTGAATATAGCAAAGCCATAAGAGTGACTATCTGCTCCTGTGTCAATTCAGATTTAACTAGTGTATGGTCAGCAAACTGGTCATGTCAATACTTGTGCTAGTCTAAACTGTGTAATCTCTCTCTAGCATTTTTCTATTTATTATAAACCCAACTTCATGGTCATGTGTAAAAACCAACAAGTTTGATGTGAAGTCAGTTGTAATGTTACGAACATGCTCTTATTTTTTAACCCGTTGGTTTACTATTCTTCAAACGTTTTTTAACCCTTGGACATTAAAGCTTGTTCGTGAGTTTTCTGAGGAAAAATCAAATCAGTTTAATTGATTTTTACCATTTTGACGGTTAGTCTTTGTTGGTACAGTTTTCTGTATGGTATGAGCTCGCGATCACTGATATTCTTCACGTCCCCAGAATTTCCGTTTTACTGCAAAAAGAACCAACACCGTCTAGAGAATGCACTTGAGGTGCTGGCGGGTCTCACTTTGATCCCTAAGTAAGTTTCCGAGGAAAAATAATGCTCAAACATGATAATTTAATCTTAAGTTTATACTTGGTGTAAGGACCTATTTATAGGCTGAATGGTGGAGGACAAACTGCATTACAGTTATGTGCTCCTCTGTTGACCTAGGAGAGTCGTTAGAGTCTGGCCTGGACTCGAAATCATCTACCTTCTCAAACTGGGACTCTTTCCTTATCTCAAAGCAAGATTCCAGGCGGCAAATCCAAGATTAATTTTGGTCTCGGATTTTCAGGAACTAGAAATCTGGGATCACATATCGCCGCCCCTGGTTAGCTATGTCGATTCCTGGGCAAGGATATCAAAATTCATACCCACGGGTTCGTACCTAGCAGATTATGAGCCCGCAATCGCCAATGAGCCAATGTGGACTCAGGGGCTTGTAAGCTTCAGAATAGGCCGGGCCGAGTGGGATTATTCCCAACAGTCTTTAACAAGTTTTTATTGTAGTCGACCATTTGATTGTTTTATAGTTTTTGATGTTGTGACCGTTTGGTCATAATCTTTTATTTATGATATTAAAAATCTTTTCCAACAGTCTTTAACAAGTTTTTATTGTAGTGGACCATTTGATTGTTTTATAGTTTTTGATGTTGTGACCGTTTGGTCATAATGTTTTATTTATGATATTAAAAATCTCACAGCAAAATATATATATATATATATATATATATAGAGCTTTCCAAGAGAAAAGATATAAAATCAGTTCTTTTGTTTTCAAGTTCGTACAGAGTTGTAAAACACTTCCTTTAAGCCATAAAGCTATATTTCATATTATTAGCTTTTCTACAAAAGTGGGAGAGTCTTCCAAGAGGTCTAAATTCGGGGACCGAGAAGGGCAGCTCTTCGGCCTTTTCAAAGGAACCCTAAATTCCTTTTCTCAACCGAATTTCACCGAGTCGGGAGATTCAGATCCACCAGCCACTCTTCTGGAGGTAAGAGAGGCGTTGGAAGCGACTCCAGTGACGATTGTGTGCCGCCTCACTAGTTCCCTTAGGGTTCGTTTGGGTTTGTGATTTCAAAAAGTGCGATATAAAATTACGATTTTAAAATGTGCGATTTGAAAAAAGTGATTTTTAAAAACGCAGTTAAGCGTTTGGCAAAATCGTAGTTTAGCATTTAAAATCGCAAATTAGCCTTTAAAATTTTGCGTTTTCAAAAAAGCACCATCTTACCTGCGATTTGAAAAAGCATATTTTATGCGTTTTCAAATCTCAATTTTTAAAAACGCAGTTCCCAAACGATTTATGTTCTACGATTTGGTTTAAAATCACACTTATTGTCTACGAAATCGCAATCCCAAACGCACCCTTAAACCCGATTGTGTTGTTCCGCCAAGATCATGCTGTGAGGGAATCATCCCGCCAGGGTCTAACTCCTCCCTCCGCTCTTTTGAGCCTCCTGTGCACCCCTCGAAGGTTTCTTCCACTGAGGCGCCTAGACAAGCGCCCCTTGAGGACACAACTACTGTTTACAGGGGTCCTCCGATGACGGGTCCCTCCGAGCGGAGGGCGTCCTTGCTCTGGTCCTTGGACGATGGTGTCAGGGGGAATCCCCTTGAAGCTATCATGAAGACTCTGCCTGAAGATTATACGAAAGGGGCAGGGAGAGTTACGCCTGAGCTGCTGGTGGACATGCTCATGTACGATCATTATGCAGTGGGTATCTTTAATCTTTTCCCTTCATTTTAACTGAGTATTTTTCGTCTTCCTGTTTTATATCTTGGACTGTCCCATTCTCCAGTCTTCGATTCGTTGGTCGAGCCTCTACAAATATTTTGAGCAAGCTCAGAGAAGTTACCCCTCGAAAGTGGTGGAGCTCCATCACATGCTAGTGAGGGTCGTTGCCTAAGAGAAGCATTGGAAGGAGCTCCCAAAAGCGAAGGACCGGGAGTTGGTGGAGAAGGCCACACAAGTTGATGAACTGGTTGCCGCACTGGATAGTTGTTCCGAGAACAATTGAGAGCTGTTAGCTATGCTATCGAGGCTGGGATACCCTGTAACTAGGGTGAAATTTGGCCCTTCCTTGAAGACTTGGTTTGAAAAAAGCAAGTTTAGAACTTTTGCCTTGCCTTGTTTTTCCCAGGGCTTTTTCCTTGCCTTGTTTTCGATCGACTCTTGTACAATTTTGATAATTTCATGTCTTTATTGATATGGAATATGAAATTATTGAGCAACAACAACATAGCTTGAAAGAGACATAAGTGAAAATATAAAGAAAAACAATGTGCCAAGACACTACTAGTAGTATTTCTTTCAGTGCTCCGCATTCCAAGGTCTTGGTAAGGGTCGTCTGTCTGCTACTCAAAGATAGTAGGCGTCCTTCCTTTGAGATTGAATTATCTGATAGGGTCCCTCCCATTTCAGTCCTACTTTTCCTTCAATGGGGTCTCGGGCTGCAACTGTCACTTTCTGTAAAACCCAATCTCCAACCCCGAAGTCCCGATGTCTGACCTTTTTATTGAAGTATTGCTTTGATTTCCTTTGGTATGCCGCCATTGTGACTTGTGCCTTATCTCTTCTTTCTTGTAATAAGTCCAAGTGCAACCTCATACCTTCATTGTTCAGCCTTGGGTTGTAGTGTTCAACCCAATAAGTCAATGACCCGACTTCCACCAGTATTACTACCTCTGTGGTGAAAGTCAAAGCGAACAGAGTTTCTCTTATAGGGGTTCGGGTTGTTGTCTTGTATGACCATAGCACCTTCGGCAAGAAATCTATCCAGGCTCCCTTTGTTCTTGAGCTTCTTTTTCAATGTTGTCATTAGGGTCTTGTTGGTCGCTTCGACTTGTCCGTTTGCCTATGGGTGTATCGATGTAGAAAAGTAATTCCGAATACACAGTTCCACACATCATTTTTGGAAGGATTCGTAGTTGAACTACGTAACATTGTCTGTTACAAAGTAGTGTGGAATGCCGTATTGGCACACAATTGACTTCCATAAGAAGTTCTGGACGTTTCCAGCCGTTATAGTTGCAAATCCTTCTACCTCTGCCCACTTTGTGAAGTAGTCTACTGCCACCACCAGAAACTTGCATCCCCCCTTTCCTATGGGTAGGGGGCCCACGATGTCAACACCCCATTGTGCAAAGGGCCAGGGTGTTGAGACTAAGCTTAATTGCTCCGGGGGGTTTCTTCATTAGTCTAGCAAACCTCTCGCATTTGTTGCAACTCTATATGATCTTTGCTGAGTCCTCGTTCATGTGGGGCCAGAACTAATTGGATCTTATGGCTTTGTGGGCCAGCATCCTACTTCCTGCATGGCTACCGCATACTCCCTTGTGTATTTTGCGTAAGACATAATTTTTTTTGCCTTAGAGATACACTTGAGGAGGGGTAGCGTATACCCCCTTCAGTAAAGCGTGTTCCCAATCAAGGTGTACCGGGCAGAGCGCATTCGCACTTGCCGAGACTTCTTCTTATCTTCGAGGAGTTTTTCTTCTTTTAAGTACCAGACGACTTCCTCGGCCCATTCCGGGAATTCAGCGTCATGCACCTGCATTATGTTTATGGGCAGTGTAATAGAAGGCTGGGTCAGACTTTGTACTTGTTGACTCGAGGCTTTGATTTCTTCAGTTGTCCCGAACCTAAGGCAGGCAAGGAAATCTACTCAAGTATTAGCCTCCCGAGGCACTCTTGTAATCAGCACACTTTTGAAGAATGTTTCTATTTCTTGTACCTTTGACAAGTGCTGTTTCATCTTTTCTCCCTGAGCTTCGAACTCTCCTCGGATATGCCCTACTACCACTTGTGAATCACTCCTTACTTCTAGAATCTTGGCTTCCAGTTTTTGAGCTACTTCCATACCGGCTATGACTGCTTCATACTCTGCCTCATTGTTGGTGGTTGTGAAAGCTAGTTTTATGGTAAACTCTCAACGCTCCCCCTTTGGGCTTATAATTACAACGCCGTCACCACTTCTTTTCCGAGTGGACAACCCATCCACGCATGCTACCCAAGCATCACCAACGGGGAGCCCAACTTCTTCTGGGAATCCACTGAACTCTACCAGGAAGTCGGCTAAGGCCTGCCCCTTTATTGTTGTCCGTGGAAGGAAGTCAATATCGAACTCTCCAAGCTCCACTGCCCAATTCACCAACCATCCAGATATATCTGGCTTTTGGAGGATCTTCTTGAGCGGATACTCTGTGAGGACCTTAATTGTGTGAGCCTGGAAGTAGGGCCTTAGCCTTCTTATCGAGACTATCAATGTAGGTGCTAGTGTCTCTATCGGGGGATACTATTCCTCTTCATTTTTAAGGGCTCTACTGGTGAAATATACTGGCTTCTGTATCCTTTGATCCTTCTATATCAAGGCTGAGCTTACTATTGATGGTATACATCTAAGTAGAGGAAGAGAATCTCTCCCTTGGTAGTTCTGTTGAGCAAGGGGGGACTCCTGAGGTACCGCTTCAATTGACTGAAAGCTTCTTTACACTCCTCGCTGCACATAATGGCGTTCCTCAGAATTTTGAAGAACGGGAGACATTTGTCCGTCGACTGCGAAATGAACCGGTTCAAGGCAACAATTCTCCTTGTAAGTTGCTGCATTTGCTTGATGTTTCGGGGTGATTGCATGTCTAGCACTACTTGTACTTTCTCCGAGTTGGCTTTTATCCTTCACTTGGATACCACAAAGCCAAGAAACTTTCTCGACGATACTCCAA
The DNA here is from genome assembly GCA_028654335.1 of Alnus rubra. Taxonomy (NCBI): domain Eukaryota; kingdom Viridiplantae; phylum Streptophyta; class Magnoliopsida; order Fagales; family Betulaceae; genus Alnus; species Alnus rubra. The sequence continues at coordinate 469,620 of JAJPGS010001419.1, read as the reverse complement.
AGACACATTTAGAAGGGTTTAATTTCATATCGTACTTCCTCAGCGTCTGGAACGTCTCGGCCAAGTCGTGGACGTGTTTAGCCTTCTGTGTGCTTTTCACCAACATATTATTCACTTAAACCTCCATGTTCTTCCTTATCTACTCCCGCAACATCTTGTTCACAAATCACTAATATGTTGCCCCGATGTTTTTTAACCCAAACGACATGACCTTGTAGTAGTATAGTCCAAGGTCGGTTATAAAGGTCGTCTTTTCTTGGTCCACTTTGTGCATGCGTATCTGTTTATGGCCTGAGAATGCATCCATGAAACTAAGGAGTTCATGACCCGAAGTTGAATCCATCAGTAAATCTATTCGGGGTAGGGGGAAGCTATTTTTTGGACATGCCTTATTGAGATTGGTGAAATCCACGCACATCCTCCATTTTCCTCTAGACTTCTTTACCATCACAACATTAACTAGCAAATCCGGATAATACACTTCTTTGATGAACCCAGCTTGAAGTAGTTTTTCCAGTTCCTCTGCAGTTGCTTTGTCTCTCTCGGGTGCGTAGCTCATTCTTTTTTGCTTTTGTTAGTATTTTATATTGGCAACGTTCTGGTTAACAAAAACACTTTATGTAATGGTTGCTTTTTAATAGGATTTCGGTTATATTTAGAGTTTTCAAGTAATATGGACAGTGTCTCATTTCATGCCTTGTGTCTAATCACAAGTTTGTAGAAGATGTCCATGAAAATTCCATGCAACTTCCAAGTCAGAATAGCTGGTTCCTGTGCAACCGTCCAGACTGGCCTTTGAAGGCGTCCAGACGCCCCGCAATGTATAGAAGCTTCAGCGTTGCAGCTGTCCAGATGACCGAGCTACACTGTCTGGACGCTAGGTCAAGCTACTCTGAGTTCGACACGGAGTTGGATTTCAGACGACACTATTTGGAAAAGTTGTGCCAGATGTCCGGACGACGTGGTAACAAGTCCGAACGCTACCTAGTGTTCCAGAATATTCTAGGTCTCCTTTACGGATGCGGAAATGAGCGATAGCGTTGACCGTCCGGACTCTTAGTCAAGCCGTCCAGACATGGTCCTATTTTTGGAAGAATATAGCTATTCTGGAAAGGCGGTCGCAAAAGACTGTCAGGACGCAGCTAAGTGACCGTTCGGACGCTACTCACCAAAGTCTGAATTTGAACAGAATTAGGTTTTCTGTAAGCCTATAAATAGATGGCTCTAGGCTTGTATTTTGTAAAAATTCAGTATTGAATTCCATAGTGCTTAGAGAGGGTGTTTAGGGAGAATTGAAGATCCGCTAGCTCTCTAGCCGTTGCCAGTGTGTGCTCAACTGTTCGTGTGAAGTCTATCTTAGGGGTTGGCCCTAAGGTAAATGATTCCATTGAAGACCCCTTCAAGTAGGAGACTTGGTTGGGAAGTGTTCACGATGGGTTTCGTGTCAAAGTCATAGGGATGATCGCTGCATCGGGGTATGTGAGTGTTAATTTCTATGTACTAGCTTTGTCTTCTGAATAGTGGATATCTTGGGTTTGGCTGCCCCGGAGAGATTTTTCTCTTCACAAAGTTTGCACAGTATCACACACTTGGTATATTAGAAGTCATATTTATTTTTTAGCTTTACCAGTCGATGATTAGGATCGACATTCAGTTTGTGGACTATAATCGAGGGGTCCATTCCTGACATATCCTCGTGGCTCCATACAAAAACATCACTGTTGTCCAGGAGAAAGGCCACCAGTCGTGCTTTGAATTCCCCAGGCAGCTGTGAACCAACCCTCACCTTCTTGTTGGAGTCGTCGATGGAAAACTCCTCCAATTCCTCGACCTGCTCCCCGCCTTGTAATAACTATTTTTTTTTTCCTTACACCCAGCCCCGAGGCTGGCCTTTTCATGGACATCCTTTAGAGTCACGTTATAACATTGACGAGCCACCCACTCTCGGCGGGGAACTTCATTTTCAGATGTGGGGTTGAGGTTACAGCCCTCAATTGATTTAGGATTGTTTTTCCGACGATAGCATTGTACTCTGAAGGGTAGTCTATTAGCAGAAATTTTTTACCATGATAGTTACCTACCTTGGGACTGCTTCGGCTATTAGTGGGAGCGCAATTGACCCCGACAGTTGCACCTGCTCGCTTGTGAATCCTATAAGCGGGAAGTGAATTGGGACTATCTTATCCCTGCTCAACTTTAATTTCTCGAATGCGGACTAGTATAGTATATCTACCGAACTGCTATCATCTACCAAGATCCGATGGACGTTATGGTTTGTTATTGTCAGAGCGACAACCAAGGCATCGTTGTGGGGCCAAGAAATCCCCACATAATCGTAGTTTGAGAATCCTATCACCAAGGATTCTTTCTTTTGAAACTTTGGGGTCCTGTCTACTGCATATGCTTCCAAACTTTTGACCTGTTGAGCATAAGACTTTTTGGCCGAGTGGATTTACCTTCGGATATAGTTAGTATCTCGACTATAGCCTCTTGATTGTTCGGCTCTTGGTGTCGTTGACTCCTGCTCTTTTCCTGCCTTTGGTCGTCCCATCTGCCTTTATTGTCCCATGCCCTGTCATCATGCCGAGGAGGACCCCACGCGTAATAGTCCTAGGGCTGAAGATCTCGGGGTTGATATTCCCTGTTCGATAGTGTTGGTTTGTGATTGGCCTCATTCTGTTTGGACAAAATCACTTGTATGTAAAGATGCTGTTTTACAAGGGATTCCGCTATTCAGAAGAGTTTTAGAAGATTTTGCAGTCAGAAAAGTCGGTTCCCTGTCAGCCGTTCGGACGATCGTGCCATCCCGTCCGGACGCCCATCTGTCCACTGTTCCATCCATCTGGACGACGTGCCATACTGTCCAGACGCCCAGACAGACCTAGCATCATTCGTCCGGACCACGTAGACTTCCGTCTGGACCCTCCACTATATCGAGAAGCTTCTGTTCCAGTTTGCATCCGTCCAGACGCCTCTCAGTATTCGATCAAGCTTCAGATTCTTTCCAAGTTCATTTATGGGAAGATTGATGCAACTGTCCGGACGACATGGATTCCCGTCCGGACGCGCTTCTCCTTAAGGCAAGAATCGCAATTCAAATTCAACCGTCCAGACTCAAGTCTGCCATCGTTCGGACGCGCGTGCATCTGATATGGAAATTGTGGATTTGACTTCAACCGTCCAGACGCCTGCCTTTCATGGTCCGGACGCGCGCACAGTAAATATGGAATTGCGTGTTGAAGATCAACCGTCTGGACGGCCATCCCCCTTGGTCCAGACACGCTAAAGCCTTATATGGAAATTACTTACAGCGGACATTCGACCGTCCGGACGACAGTGTCTCACCATCCGGACGCGGCTCTTAAACAAAAAATATTTTCAGCGAAAATCATAGAAATTCTGGTCTCGCAGTTGTCCGTCCGGACGGTTCAGGTTCACCTTCCGGACGACGTCCGTACATATTACTGCAGTCGCCCATTTGAACCCTCAGCCTATAAATAGAGGCCCCTGGGCATTGAGAACTGAAAGAATTCGGTATTGAATTCCTTCAGAGCTTAGAGAGTTATTTTGTAAGATTATTGGAGCTGATCTGTCTCTCAAGCCAATTCAAGTGTGTTGTTGCTGCGCTACAACTGAAGTATATCTTAGGGGACGGCCCTAAGATAAAAGATTCCATTGAAGACCCCTTCAGGTAGGAGACCTGGTTGGGAAGCGTTCGTGTTGGGTTACACGTTAGAGAGCAAGGTACGACCACTGCATCAGGGGTATGTGAGTGTGATCCTCATCTCTTTGTGACTTCTATTTTTTGATTACACCTTTTATCATGAATACCCGATGCAGTGGTCGTACCTTGCTCTCTAACGTGTAACCCAACACGAACGCTTTCCAACCAGGTCTCCTACCTGAAGGGGTCTTCAATGGAATCCTTTACCTTAGGGCCAACCCCTAAGATAGACTTCAGTTGTAGCGCAGCAACAACACACTTGTAATGGCTTCAGAGGAAACTAAATCAGCTCAACAATCTTCAAAATAACTTCTCTGAGCACTTGTGGAATTCAATACCGAATTCTTGCAGTTCTCAATGCCCAGGGGCCTCCATTTATAGGCTGAGGTGCAGAATGGGCGACTGCTGTAATATGTATGGACGCCGTCCGGAAGGTGAACCTTAGCCGTCCGGACAGACAACAGTGTGACAGAATTTTCTGAGATTTTCGCTAAAAATCTTTTCTGTTTGAGAGCCGCGTCCGGACGGTCGTACGTCCGCTGCAAGTAACTTCCATATAAGGCTTCGCGCGTCCGGACCATGGGGGATGAGCGTCCGAACGACTGAACTTCAAAACGCAATTTCCATATCTGCTATGCGCGCGTTCGGACCATGGTAGGCAGTCGTCCGGATGGTTGAAGTCGAATCGGCAATTTCCTTAACTGATGAACGCGGGTCTGGACCAAGTCTGACTGTCGTCCGGATGGTGATATTTGAATTACGATTCTTGCCTTATGTATGAGCGCGTTCGGACGGGAATCCACGTCGTCTGGACGGTTGAAGCAATCTTCCCTTATTTTGAACTTGGAAAGAATTTGAAGCTGATCGATCACTGAGTGGCGTCCGGACGGGCTGCTGAAACATCCGGACGGATGCAATGCTGGAACAATAGCTTCTCGATATAGTAGAGGTCCGGACAGATGATGCTTGGTCTGTCTGGCGTCTGGATGGTAAGGCACGTCGTCCGGACGGATGGAACAGTGGACAGATGGGCGTCCGGACGGGATGACACATCGTCCGGACGGTTGATAGGGACTCTGAAAACTTCTGTCTTGAAAGCAGTGCAAAATCATCTGGAATGCTTCTGAATAGTGAAATCCCTGTTTAAAAAGCATCTTTACAAACAAGTGATTTTGTCTAAACACAGAATGAGGCCAATCACAAACTAACATTCCTAACAAGCCTGGTTTAATTGTTGATGATTTGAGTGCTTCTACTTCACATGCGTCTGTTTCTGAATTAGATTCCACTATTATTAAGCCTCTGATAGCAGACACTACTTGTTTGGATAATTCTTGCTTGAATAATTGTGTGATGCCCAAGCCCAAGGAATCAGGAATACAAGGTAAGTTTGTTCCTACTTGTCATAATTGTGGGAAAATTGGTCATATTAGGCCAAATTGTTATTTGTTGAAATCCCACAGGCCTTGGATTAAGCAGGATGCTATGAGGAAAAGTGAAGTTAATGATTCTTCCTTATCAAAATATGTCCCTCCGCATAGGAAACATATAAAAGGTAAGGGCAATGTTATTTGTAAGAATGCTAACTATAATTCTACAGAGAATGTCAAGAAGCATTCAAGCAAAAGAAGCTTGCCCACCTGCCATCACTGCAGCATCATCGGTCACATCCGACTCAAGTGTCCACAGCTCTAGGCTCAAAAGCCAAAGAAGCTACCAACAAGAGCTACATCAGGGAGCACTCTACCTCCTACGGCTCTTCAAGCTTCACGGCATCAGCAGAAGTTTGTTCCTGCCAATCAGAGTGGCAAAACAAAGAAAAAAAAATCAAGGCGCTACAAGAGAAAGCCGCAGAAGCCCAATGGCAGCCATGGCTATGAAGGATTGCTGAGCCTAATGCAAGGTATGCTAAGGAGAATGGACAACATGGACAAGACCTGCAAGCCACCGCCTCGGGTCAAGCAGGTATGGGTCAAGAGTGACGAGACCATTCACCCCATGAGAGGGAATGAACGCACCTAGCAGGAGAAGGTTTTCATGCCTAGGATTCGGTTCCTAATCCTAAGGCATCAGGTTTGATTGCTTGCACATTTACTTGTTATATTTGTGTGCTTACTATGCAATCTAGGAACCAGTTGTCTTTTGCCCTCTATTTCTCTTGAGAGAATTTTGCAGGTACTTTTTGGGGAAGACAGAAAAAGCAGGTCGAGCGATTGTTTTTCTGTATTGGCATCATCAGGTTTGATCTTGCCTTGCATATGATGTTTTTCCATATTGCATTTTTTTTAATAATAATAATAAAAAAAAATTGGGGAGAATTTGCTAGATTTTTTTCTTCTTTTCTCTTGGCATAACATATAATTGCATGTATTTTCTCTTGATATCTCAATTCTTTGGGTATTAATTTACTTTGCTTAGATATAATTGAGAGTCTCTGACTATAATTTGCCAAGTGGTTTCCTGTATATGCAAAAGTAGGATAGCTTCTTTTCTCATGCGATGAAAAATGTGCATTATCCACGACTCCCCTAAAAGGTACATCTTTCCTTCTCTGACTTTGTGTTTCTAGAAATTTTGGATAAGAGAAGAGGTCTTTGATAAGATGGCCAAATTGACCACATGCTAGTTGAACCTAGAACCTAAAAGCTCGTGCATTCCCTCTAGATTGTAGCATCATAAGAATCAAGCAGTAAATCATATGAATTCTGTGCTTTAATTATTCATTGCTTATGTGCTGAATTTGATTTATGCCTTGCCCTCTACGTGCAAGTAAAACATTTACTTTTTCATTCATGGTACAAGTAAAACAATTAGGTGCTGCATCTCAGGGGGAGTGTATCAGATGAGGGTGGCTAGGCCCTAGTAAGTTATAAGGTTTGACTTTTGACTAATCTTGCATTGATTTTCTCTGTTGTCTGGGAAATCTAGTTGCTCTTTGTCATATCTATGATAGTCATACCTTGCGGGTTAAGTCTTCACACACACACACGCATTGCATGAGTTGAGTTGTCTATTCGAAATTTTCTATGTCCAGGGAAAATATTTGTGCTGATTAAAATCTCAACTCTCTTTTATATCTCTGCTTAGTTTTGAGATGCTTTTTGATTGTGTTATCAGTGGATTATGCATGCGTGTTCTGAAACTGACTTGAGAAAAATTGATTTTTGTAAATTTTCCTCATTTTTTCTATTTTCAGTGTGAAGCGTCCGGACGGTATCTCTTGGTGTCCGGACGGGTAGATTTTCGTTGTCCAGACGATATTTTCTTCTGGAGTCCAGACGAGCGGAGCTTAGTCGTCCGGACAAGGATCAGGTTACGTCCGGACACGCGTGGCAACCAACGGCCGGAAGGTAAGGATATATCGTCTGGACGCGTGCGACCAGTCTGCTCATTTCCGAGGCAGCGTACGTCCGGACGGGGACCCCACAGAGGCTATTTATACCCCTGGTCGCCATTTCCCCTCCCTACCCCACCACAATCTCACTTTTTTGGCTTTTAGTGAGTTATTTCTTGAGTGTTTTTGGCTTTATCTCATCTTTTTTTTTTTTTTTTTTTTTTTTTTTTTTTTTGTCTTTTTGTGCATTAATCTCACAATCTAGGTATTCCTCTAGTCTTTTTCTCTTCAGTTCATTTTAACTGTTAGAATGTTGATTTCTTTAGGAATGTTTTTGAGATTATGAGATGCATATATTTACCATGTTGGGATTATTTGTGGTGATACTTTTTGGGACTATAACTGTGATAATTTCTGTCTATTTTTTAATAGTCCTTTGTACTGCCGTTACTCTGCCCAAATTTTTATGATCTAACAAGAATCTTTTTGGACTATTTTTGGCAAAATCTTGTTGGTTTCATTGTGCAGAATCATGTCTGCAATCAGTCCCAGCGCAGGGTCCGCCAGAGGACTGAGGAAGAGAGGAGGGCACTCCAAACCAAAATCATGGATCGCACAGTCATTGCTGAGCGCAATGTGGTCCGATCTGACATTATGGTGCCTCCACTGGATAGTATTTATGAGACTATCTAGACTTACCACTAGGGATACCTCTACACCTGTGCCTGCATTGTTCTCACCAGGCTGGTCAGACTTTTCTATGCCAACCTAGAGGTGGCGCAGGATGATGATCATGGGATGGTATTGCATTCCACTGTTGAAGGGCACATAATCACAGTTGATCCCCAGATCATCAGTCACTTCATAGGCGTTCCAGTCCTTGATCTGCCCCGCAGTCCTTATAATGAGGTGGTGCTTCCTCCCTCTATGGATGATCTTCGAGAGTTCTTCCATGCTGTTCCACAGGGAGAAGAGCGTGCTACCACCATCCGGATCGGCGCACTGTCTCCCTCTCATCGCTTGCTGGCCAAGATAGTGCAGCACAACCTATGGCCAGTTGTCAGGCCCAGTGACCTGATTCTGAAGAAGGCCCAGTTCATTTATTCCATCCACCTCCGCTTGCCTTTCTGCCTATGCAAGCATATTATGAGCGTCATGCTGGAGGCCCGTGATGAGGTTAATACCGGTCTGGCTGCCTGCTCACTCAGATCATTCTTCAGTCAGGCATCAACATTACTGGAGAACCGAAGATGAAGATTTAGCAGCCCATCAGCAAGCAGACTTTGATGAAGTCTAATGTACAGCTGCGGAGAGATGACTCTGATGATGAGGTGCCCATCCCTCCTGCCATGCCAGTCGGCTTTCCAGACATGGCTTCATCCTCTCAGACAGTCCCGCCTTTAGAGCCGGAGATCAATTTTTCACAGATCTTGGAGGCCTTGGCTTCTATTCAGGGAGGCATGAGCAACATGCAGCAAATCATCACATTATGCAGTAGGAGGTGCACTCCATCACCTCTGTTTGGACAAAATCACTTGTATGTAAAGATGCTGTTTTACAAGGGATTTCGCTATTTAGAAGAGTTTTAGAAGATTCTGCAGTCAGAAAAGTCGGTTCCATGTCAGCCGTTTGGACGATCGTGCCATCCCGTCCAGACGCCCATCTATCCATTGTTCCATCCGTTCGGACGACGTGCCATACCGTCCGGACGCCCAGACAGACCTAGCATCATTTGTCGAGAAGCTTCTGTTCCAGTTTGCATCCGTCCGGACGTCTCAGCAGCCCGTCCGGACGCCTCTCAGTATTCGATCAAGCTTCAGATTCTTTACAAGTTCATTTGTGGGAAGATTGATGCAACTGTCCGGACGACATGGATTCCCGTCCGGACGCGCTTCTCCTTAAGGCAAGAATCGCAATTCAAATTCAACCGTCCGGACTCTAGTCTGCCATCGTCCGGACGCGCGTGCATCTGATATGGAAATTGTGGATTTGACTTCAACCGTCCGGACGCCTGCCTTTCATGGTCTGGACGTGCGCATAGTAAATACAGAAATTGCGTGTTGAAGATCAACCGTCCGGACAGCCATCCCCTTGGTCCGAACGTGCTAAAGCCTTATATGGAAATTACTTGCAGCAGACATGCGACCGTCCGGACGACAGTGTCTCATTGTCCAGACATTATGGTCGCACAGTTGTCCGTCCGAACGACTCAGGTTCACCGTCCGGACGACGTCCGTACATATTATTGCAGTCGCCCATTTGAACCCTCAGCCTATAAATAGAGGCCCCTGGGCATTGAGAACTGCAAGAATTCGGTATTGAATTCCTTGAGAGCTTAGATAGTTATTTTGTAAGATTATTGGAGCTGATCTGTCTCTCAAGCCATTGCAAGTGCGCTGTTGCTGCGCTACAACTGAAGTCTATCTTAGGGGACGACCCTAAGATAAAGGATTCTATTGAAGACCCCTTCAGGTAGGAGACTTGGTTGGGAAGCGTTCGTGTTGGGTTACACGTTAGAGAGCAAGGTACGACTACTGCATCAGGGGTATGTGATTGATACTGCTTTGTATGTAGTTTTGTCTTCTGAATAGTGGATATCCTGGGTTTGGCTGCCCCGGAGTGGTTTTTCTCATCTTGAGTTTCCATTTCTTTAACAAAAATCCTTGTGTCATTTATTTTCCGCATTGTTATTTTTGTTGACACTTTGTGCACACACTTGCCTTTTACTTTTAGAAGTCAATTTTATTTTTCAGATAGTTCTGAGGATGGTGATCTCAATGTTAGTTGTCCTAGTGGTCCTGCGGCTGGTCAATTCCTAGTTGATTTCTCTGTGCCCCTAGAAACAGGACTAGCTTCCCGTTTTTAACGAACTTTTCGATTAGTAATCTTAAAGCTATGCACCCCTCAGTATGGTGGCCTGCTGCTTCATGGAAGTCACAATACTTGTCTTTGTTATGGGGAGGAGAATTACTTGATATCTTTGGAGGTCGATGAAACTTCGGGTTCTTTATTTCCATGAGGACTTCTGCTGCCTTGGTGTTGAGAGGTGTGAAGTTGTAATCTTGGAACTTTTTGACCGGCTTTGGCTCCTCTTTGCCCGCCTTCTTGAAGTCCTTCTTCTCCAGGGCTATTTCTTGGGGCCTCCTCGAACTAACCATTTCCTTAAGAGTTTCTTCCTTGTTGATGAACTCTTCCACCTTATCCATTAGCCTTTGCAAGGTACTTGGTTATTTCTTGGCCAACTTCTTCATTAACGATCCCTCTAGTGAAAATCCTTGGTAAAGGGCTGCGAAAACCCATCAGTTGGATCTTCCACTATCATCTTTTCAAAGTTGAGCCGAGCCATGAAGTCCTTGAGAGTCTCGTTGCTACCTTGTTGCAGTGTCAACAAGTATCTTGAAGGCTTCTTACGTGTCTGTGCAGCCATAAACTGCCCCAAGAACTCCCTGCCCAATCCTTCAAATTTATCAACGGATCCCGAGGGTAGCCTTTTGAACCAGTCCCGGGCATTCCTTGTTAATGTCAAAGGGAAAGCCCGACAAGCAACTTCGTCCGGGGTTCCATGAAGATCGAGATGAACCCTGAAATTTTCCAAATTTTCAACAAGATCTCCTACCCCGGTATAACTTTGGATCTAGGGGACTTTGAACATCTCAGGCAAATGATAATCAGCCACCCGTCGGGTGAATGGTGTACCGGTGCCATCAAAAGTCTGTCCACCATGGCAGCCTTGCCCTTGTCTTTTCTCTCAATCTCTTGAGCCATGCTGGCACACTTCTTCTCTAAATCAGCAACCTTTCTGTCCAAATACCCGGCATCTCCTCCCTGACTCATCCTAAAATTGACCTCGTCGTTATGTATTCTTGGGGGATCGCCTTCCTGGCTGTCTACCTCGTAATAATTGTTCTCGTGATAGTCCCAGCTGTTATGCTCTTCTCGATTAATCTCAGAATGAGATTGTTTGGGGTTTTGGAGCAGCAGCTCTACGTTTTGTCGCGTCAAAGCTGCTATATGGGCTTCCAACGCCGCCATCTAGTTCTGTTCTCCACGGTTGTTCTAGCCTTCCGGGGATGGATTTAGCTGAGCCACTCGCTTTGCAAATGATAGTGAAGGCGAGTGGGATCTTCAAGCATCATTTGCTTGACTCGACCATCAAAGCAGGTGGTCATTGCCATAACAAATATATTTTAATGAGAACGGAAAGACGTTCTAACAAATGGTGCCAAACTGTTGGTACAGTTTTCGATATGGCATGAGCTAGCGATCATTGATATTCTTCACGTCCCCAGAATACCCGTTTTACTGCAAAAAGAATGAACACTATCAAGAGAATGCACCGAGCTTGTTGGCGGATCTCACTCTTGTTGGTTTATTTTATTGGCTACATTCTGTGGACAAAAACACTGCCATATCAGGGACATCGTATTTCTAGAGGACTTCCAGAAGATTTATTGTAGAATATTAATTCATGGATGGAAAGGGTTGAACAAGGCAATATCTGCACAAAATATCACTAAGAAGGAAGGGTCCTGATGAAGGAAATATTCTGGAGACTTTACAGCTCAGCAAAGTTGGTTTTCCTTGCAGACCGTCCGGATGGCGAGTAGAAGAGTTCGGACGCCAGCCACATAAATTCAGAGTTCGATACCTATTTGGACAACCCAGCGAACGCAAACAACCGAGAGCTTCCGTTCGTAACCTATCTAGACGGCCTAGTGAGCGCAAACCACCTAGAGCATCCGTTTGTAAGGATGTCCGGACGTAAAAGTTAAGCCTGTGGACAGAGAAGCTTTTCCCTGCAACCAATCAGATGCTAGGTCATGCTGTCCGGACGTGCTTCAGCAAAATCGTAGGGTTTGTTGTTACTCGTCCGGACACCGCCTATGGAAATTCGAATTTGTGTAGAATTAGAATTTCTAAAGCCTATTTAAAAGGGCTTCTAGGTATTGTTTCTTTATGAATTCTAAATAGAATTCCAGTGTGCTAAGGAAAGGTTTTTTGGTAGATATTGTTAGATGTTCTAATTCTCTTAGAGTATTTGGTTTGTATTTGTCAACCATTTTGAAGCTTAACTAGAGAGGAGGTCTAGTTAAAGGGATCTATTGAAGAACTCTTCAGACAGGGGTTTGGTAGAGAGACGCTTAAGTATAGGTACTTGTTAGAGTTCAAGGTACGACTATTGTAAGGGTATTGTGAGTACTACTATCTTGTAACTAGCTATTTCTTCTGTTAGTAGATTTCCTAGGTTTGGCTGCCCCGGAGTGGTTTTTCATTTTGGTGCAAAGAGTTTCCACTCCCTAACCAAAATATCTGTGTCTATCTCTTTATTGCTTTTATATTTTGGTTGCATGTTTGGTTACAGTTGATTATTTAGGAGTCATTATTATTTTTCAACTCTGATGCCTAAGTAAGTTTCTGAGAGAAAATAATGCTCAAGCATGACAATTTAGTCTTAGGTTTATACCTTGTGTAAGGGCCTATTTATAGGCTGAGAGGTGGAGGCAAAACTGCATTAAGATTTTGTGCTCCTCTCTTGACCTAGGAGCGCCGTCAGAGTCTGGCCTTGACTAGGAATCCTTTACCTCCCCAAATTGGGACTCTTTCCTTACTTATCTCAAATGAAGATTCTAGGCGGCAAATCCAGGAACTCGATGCAATTCTGGATTTTTTAGGATCACATATCGCCACCCTTTGTTAGCAATGTCGATTCCCGGAACAGTACCTTCCCGGGGCTCTAGGATATCCAAATTCATACCCGTGGGCTCATACCTTGAGAATTACGAGCCCGTAATCACAAGTGAGCCACCATTTAGTCATAATATTTTATTTATGATATTAGAAATCTCACAACATTATAATATATTATATATATATATATATATATATATATATAGAGAGAGAGAGAGAGAGAGAGAGAGAGAGAGAGAGAGAGAGAGAGAGAGCTCTCCAAAAGAGAAAAGATATAAAATCATTTCTTTTGTTTTCGAGTTCGTACAGTGTGGTAAAACACTTCCTTTAAGCCATAAAGCTATATTTTGCGCGCGCATGTGTGTGGAGTCCCTCATCCACCTTGACAAATTGGTTATTCTATTAGCCTTCGTTCATTAAAGTGTGTCATCTGGCAGTTCCTATTTATATATATATATATATATATATATATATATATATATATATATATATATTGAGCTTTCCAAAAGAGAAAAGATATAAAATCATTTCTTTTGTTTTCGAGTTCGTACAATGTTGTAAAACACTTCCTTTAAGCCATAAAGCTATATTTTGCGCGCGTGTGTGTGGAGTCCCTCATCCACCTTGACAAAAAGGTTATTCTATTAGCCTTCGTTCTTTAAAGTGTGTCATCCGGCAGTTCCTATTTTTTCGACGACAGACTGTTCATGGAAGACAGCCCCGCTGCTGATCCAGTCTTGGGCGGTGCGGCTGTGTGTGTGTGTGGAGTCCTTCATCCACTTTGACAAAAATGTTATTCTATTAGCCTTCTTTCTTTAAAGTGTGTCCTCCAGCAGTTCCTATTTTTTCGATGATATTCTGTTTGTGGAAGACAGCCCCGCTGCTCCTCCAGTCTTGGGCGGTGCGGTTCAGCCTGTTGAGGTTCGTTCCGACGTGGAAGCCTCAGCCACAAATGAAACCTCCACTGATGAAGATGTTCTTCTTGACTCAAAGTATGCCCGTGGGCTCCAGTCCATTTATACAGCGTCTGACGAGATATTTTTTAGGCATAATTTAGACATCCGTTAGTACATATCTATTTTTCCGAGGCAAACTAGGGCGTCATCCTGGAACCAGGCTCCGGGGACATTTTTTTTCACAAGTGGACGCTTCTGGCCGGTCTTTGTTTCCCACTTCAACCCATTGCCCAGGAGTTACTTCGTTATCTTCAGTTGGTTCCATTCCGGATAATGCCCAACAGGTGGAGGCACTTCCTCGCCACCTATATGCTAAAGCCAGAGACAATGAAAATGTTTTGACTCGGAGAGTTTTTTATTATTTGAACTCAAATTTGTGTTAATTTAATTTGTTTGTCAAGTAACCTTTTTCTTGTTGGGTCAAGAATCTTGCAATAATTTATGAGTTTTAGAACTTAGCACTTTCTGTTGTACTATGTTGAGATTGTTGGAGAACATCCATTTCGATTAATAATAATAATAAAAATTATGTGTGGTTACTCCTGTTCTATGGGATAAAACACATAGATATTGCTAACTGTGTGCAAATAATACTACTTTACTAAAGATTCTTGTAGGCATGCACATGAAAAGAGGAAGAGATATGGTGGGCATATTGAATCGATCGGTTTTCATGACACCCAGTTCATGTGTGGTGACTTAGCTTATGTTTAAGGATCTTGGAGTAAAATTGTTGGCTCTACTGTGAGTTCTTAAATTTTGATTCATGTGCCTTGATTTTTTTTTTTTAAGACATTATATACAATTTCATTTATTAAAAGAAAAAAAATCAAGTGATGAAGGTCCTCCTTGATTGAATTAAAGCTGGTGGAAAGTTATGATTACATGAATATTGTGTCTAATAAGCGGCCTCTGTTTATTGGTCCATTTAAAATAACAAAATAGCATCTAGCACTTATGGTAGTTATGGCATGCTAGATAAGCATGAATACTTTAAAATAATTTGTTAATTGAGAAAAATATAAAAAAATCCCCATGAACTAGCAGCTGATTTTAGAATCGCCCCTTGAATTTTCAAGTACACTAATGTGACCTATCAAACTACCGAAGTGTGCAAAAAATACCACTTTTGTCGAAATTTTCCTATAATACTCTTATTCTCTTAAAAACTAAAAAATTTAATATATATATATATATATATATATAAAACTAAAAAGTTAAAGAAATGAAAACTTAAAAAAATTAAAATTTTTTAGTTAAAAAAAAAAGGAGGAAAAAACAATAAGAAAATGGGTGACTCGGTAGCCACTCCTTGGCTGGGGGTAGTGGGCGCGCCACCCTCAGCAACCTTTGGGGTGGCCTTCAAGCCAACCCCAATGGTGGATCTGGGGTGGCCTTCGGGCCATCCCGAGAGCAAGCCAAGGGTGGCGCCCGCCATCCCCGGCCCATGGTGGAGGCTACGGGACACCCGGCTTCCTTTGGCATGACGTTCGGGCCACCCAAGATACACCATTGGGGGTGGCTCGAAGTCCACCCGCCGACCTCGAGTGGCCTGCGAGCTACCCCAGAGGTGGCCGGGGGTGGCGCGCCCACCCCCAGCCAAAGGGTGGCTACCAAACCACCCCTTTTCTTGTTTTTTTTTTTTTTTTTTTTTTTTTTTTTTTCGTTTTTTAATTAAAAAATTATTATTATTATTTTTTTAATTTTTTTTTAACTTTTTAGTTTTATATCATATATATATATGTGTGTGTGTGTGCGCGCGCGCGCGCGTGTGGACATGTATCATCATTTTATTGAAGCTAATGTAGCACACTAACGGAATCTGTCAAGTGTTTTGACGAAATTTGATTGTAGTGAGTAATTTAGTTTTATAAATGTATATTTTTAATATATTGATATTTTTTTTGAGTAAGAGTGACACATGTCATCATTTTATTGATGTTAACGTTGACACTAACAGGATCCGTCAAGTATTTTGACGGAATTTAATTACAATAACTAAATTGTTATTTTTTGCCTACGTTGAAGACCTTTGAATTATTTTTTGTTTTGCAGTGAGCGATTTGTAATTTAGGCTAATCACATGGATTGATTTTGCATTTATCATTTTTTTTAAAAAGAAAAATGGTTTAGTTTAGTTTAGTTTATTTTTTTGGTTTTTAAGAGAATAAGGGTATTATAGGAATATTTCGACAAAAGTGGTTTTTTTGGTAGTTTGATGAGTCACATTAGTGCACTTAAAAAATTTAGAGGGCTATTCTAAAATTGGATGTTAGTTCAAGGGTTTTTTTTTTTTTTTTTTTTTTTTTTTTTAAATTTTAAATTTTTAAATTTTCCCTTTCTTAATTCTTCATTTATATCATTTAACTCAAGTTTTTCTAACATGTTGGTTCGGAATAAAATAGACGTGATTATTAATGTCCGTATTGGGGCTCATTTGATATCTGAAAAATTTATCGTATCATAAGATTGATGACAATGGCATATTTATAATCGAGAGCCAGTACTAGTTGATTATTAAATGGTTGAGCCTGATACTTTGCATATTTACTGGGGCTCTAGTTGAAAAGATTTTCTTTTACTATCTTGATAGAACTTGGAAAAAGTGTTACAGATAGTAATATATATATATATATTTTAAGTACCTTAGAATTGAGATATGCAACCCCTATATATAAAATAAAAGATACATGGACAATGTTGCAAAAATCACAAGCCGTGATTAGTATTTTTTGTAAACAAATAATTGCTTTAGAAAACTGTCAATTGAGAGAAAAGAAAGAAGAGAAAATGACAAATCATACTTAGAGAAAGATTAGCTAATAGAAGTAATTTCTTATAGAACTTGTGCGCCATTAATGAAAATTTATCTTATTGTACTTGGTTTATTCCATTAATATTTGGTATGATAGATTTGTACATGTAAATATCGGCTACATCAAAGAAAATGAAAAGAAACTAGCATCTAAATGAATAATCGAAATTATAACATTGAAAGAAAATGATGAATGCTATGATTGTCAGTTTTGGGCAATCCACCAACGTGTGGGGGAAGCCATTCTTTCGACTTGTCACATTCATAATAAATGCCTCATAAGAAAACCGGTAAAACGTCTTACAAACTTTGGAAGGTCTTAAGCCTTGTTCGGAATACCTCAAAGTGTGGGGGTGTTTGGCAAATGTTATGTTACCTAAGCCTAAAAGGAGGAAAATTGGTTCTAAAACTTGTGATTGTACTTTTATTGGTCATGCTTGCAATAATTCATACTATAAATTCCTTATTATCAAGAGTAATGTTTTATATTACAATACTATTATTGAATCTAAAAAAGTTATTTTCTTTGAGCATATGTTTCCTTTCAAAAATAAGGAAAAGCTATTGCATGAATCTTCTATTACTTCTTGAAAAATAGATGACTTCTAATTAACCGTGTGTGTGTGCAACATGTAACAAAATATCAAATGCGAAATTTAAAAAAGATAGATATTTTTTTAACGAAGTGGAAACTCAATTAAAAGAAAAACCACTCTGGAGTAGCCAAACCCATGATATCCACTATTCAGAAGACAAAGCTAGTTACAAAGCAGTAGCACTCACATACCCTTATGCTGTGGTCGTACCTTGAACTCTGACGCATAACCCAATGTGAAGGCCTCCCAACTAAGTCTCCTATTTGAAGGGGTTTTCAATAGAATCCTTTACCTTAGGGCTCATCCTTAAGATAGACTTCACACGAACACAACAATAGCATTTCGGCAACAGCTTGAGAGCAAGCGGATCAGCACAACAACTCCTAAAATATATTCTCTAAGCACTAGGAAATTCAATACCAAATTCTTACAAATTATATACCTAGAGGCCTCTATTTATAGGCTATAGAAGACCTAAATCGAGTCTGAATTGATTTTCTCTAGGCGGCGTCCGTACGGTAGCTGAGAGCGTCTGGGTGGTCAACTGTGCAACTAGCTTTCCAAATTCCCTGAAATTCTTTCCTGAATAAGGCCGTGTTTGGACGGTGTTTCCTTAACGTTCGGACTGAGCGTCCGGACAGTGTAGATTGACGTCTGGATAGTTGTAAATCTTCTGCACGTCTTGCCTCATCAAGGATAGCGTCCGGACGGAATAATCACGTCTTCCGGATGGTTGCAGTTGTCTTCCCATATTAGTGTTTGGAAAGGAAATCCTTTTACTTGTCGAACATTGAATATCGCCCGGACGTGTTGTTGAGATGTCCAAACGGATACAACCTTGAACAGTTTGAAGCTTCTCGACACAGATGGGAGTCCGGATGGAAAGATCTCGTTGTCCAGATGGATGTTGCTTGACTGATGAGCTTCCGAATGGAATACCACGTCGTCCGGACGAATACAAGGGATTTGGACTTCACTGTCTTGACTTTTGCATAGAGTCTTCTTGAAGCACATAACTGAGTGTAGACTTTGAATATAACAATATCCCTGATTAATAAAAAACATTACATAGAAGTGATTTTGTCCAATAGAATGTAGCCAATCACAAACTAAAAAACTCTCCCTTTGGCCATTCTGGGACAAAAGTCACTTGACCGGTTTAAAAATACAATCCCTGTCAAAATCAAAAAATATTCCCCCTTTTTGTCTCAAAAAGACAAAGGGTAAAACAGAGAAAGAGAAAAACCAGCAAATAAAATTACTCCTCCTTAATGTCTCAGCAGGACAAGGGTAAACAGAGTAAATAAATCCCAAAGTTATAAAGTATTACAAGTAATAAAGCAATAAAAGCAAAATGTCTCAAAATAAATCAAACACAACATTAAATAAAATAAATCAATCCTCCTCTGCTAAGGTAGGATGGTCCTTGTCATCACTTGTTGGATGATGGTGCTGGAGACACTCCTGAATATCTAGTTGGTACTGCTCCACATGAAGGTTAATAGAATGAACTACTCGCTGCATCGAACTCATACCTCCATGTAGTGATTCTAGAGAAGCAAGATTCTGAGTCAAAATCGTATCAGACTGGGGAGGTTGAGGAGTAGTCTGTGAAGATGATGCTACAGTAGGCATCTCAACATGAATAGGAGGAGGTTGAGGAGCTTCATCTTGGCCTTCATGCCTCAGCTGGGCATTGGACTTCATCAGAGTCTGGTTGCCAAGGGGGTCCTGTATCTTCATCTTTGGCTCTTCAGAGATGTTTATACCAGACTGCATAATAATCTGTGTGATTAAGCGGCCGAAAGGAAGTCTTGTAGTGTTCTCATCTCGGGCCTCTAGTGTAATGTTAAGGATATGCTTGCACAAACAAAAGGGTAACCTCATGATAATGGCATATAAGAACTGAGCCCTCTTCTGAATCAGATCACTCCTACAAATAGTAGGGCAAGGATTATGCTGGACAATCTTCGCAAGCATGCGGTGCAAGGGAGAAAAGGAACCGATTCTGATAGTAGTAGCTCGGTCCTCGCCCTGTGGAACAACATGAAAGAACTCCCTAAGATCATCCAAAGTGGGAGCCTCCACAACCTCATTGAACGGACTGGCAAAAATATATGAAGCACTAGTACATCCAAAATCCTGCTGATGACCTGTGGATCAACTTGAAGAACCTGCCCTTCTATAGTAGACTGAGGACAATGCCATTGTCCTCATTCTGCACAACCTCCAAATGTGTGTAGAATTCTTTGACCAACCTGGTGAGCACAATACAGGCACAATTGTAGAGATAGCCCCAGTGATATGTTTGGATGATGTCATTGATAACATCAAGGGGTGTTACCAAAACATCGGCCCTGACAAGATTCCTCTCTGGAATAACTGGCCTGTTTGCTATTCTTGCTCTAGAAGTAGCTATGCCTTCCTCTGTCCTCTGACGAACTCTGCATTGTGAACTGCCAACAAACATGATTCTACAAAAATAAATTCAACCATATTGCCAAAAAAAATAACACCAATGAAGTTAGTTCCTGTTAGTTCCAAATTTTTTTTTTGGCATTATAACGGTAGTAAAATGGACTTTTTCAAAATTTACAAATAAGCAATAATATCCCAACACAGTCCAAATCAATGATATAGTAGTTATTCCAAACACAACAACAGAGAATATGCTTAACCTTTATCTCAAAATAAATTCTAGAATTAAAAAATAAATAAACAGTTAATATAAAACTGAAAAATAATGCACAAGTTGAAGCAAAATACCTGGAAAGGAGATAAAGGTGCAAAAGGGGACAAAATAAGCCGAGATTTTGTGAGAAACCATGAGAAAAACTCACCAAAAAGACAAAAAAGGAGTTAAAATTGAAGTGGGGTGTGGCGGCTAGGGCTGAAACACGATACTTAAACCTGTAGGGTACCGTCCGGACACATCACTAACCCGTCCGGACGTAGGATGCCACATAAGCATTCGACAGAACCGTGCGCGTCCGGACGTGTCACCTGACCGTCCAGCCGTCTGAGCCACACCTGTCCAGAAGCTTCACACTGAAAAATAGAAACTGAAGGAAAATTTGCTGAAAAATTATTTTTCCTAAGGTTAGCTTCAAAACACGCATGTATAATTAACTGATATAGCTATCAAATAGCATTTCAAAAATATGTAGAGATATAATTGAGAGTTGAGAGTACAATTAGCACAAAATTCCTTGTAGATAGAAATTTTAAATAGATTACTCAACTCATGCAATGCGCGTGTGTGTGAAGACTTTCTCAATAAGGTATGAAGTTCACTGATATGACTTAAAGCAACTGCATTTTCTAAACAAGAGGGAAAATTAATGAGAGATCAGTCAAAAGTAAAAACTTATTTTACTAGGGCTTAGCAACCCTCATCTGATACACTCCCCCTAAGATGCAACATTTTTCTTTTACTTTGTCCTTTAGTGACCGTTTATTTCTGCAATGATTTGGTCATTGACTTTTTTTTTTAGGGACAAGTTCAAGAATAGATTTATAGCACAATAAGCAGTGGATCTTTTTATTTATCCATATTTACTTTTTGAATGCTTTTTATCACTTGGTGCTATAACCTAGAGAGAATGCTAGAATTTTTAGGTTCTAGGTTTAACTAGCATGTTGGTCAATTTGACCATCTTATAAAAAAAAAAATTCTCTCACAAGAATCTTCAAAAGCAAAAAGTCAAAGAGAAAAAAAAAATGTACCTTAGGGGAGCCTTGGATAGTGCACAAAATCATCGCATGAGAAAAGTAACTATTTAGCATTTAGATGTACAGGAAAACTTGGCAGAGATTAGGCATAAACTCTCAATCATATATAAGCATAGTCAATTAATTCACAATGAACTGAGGTATCAGGCAAAAACACATGCAATATCTGACATGCCAAGAAAAGAAAAAAAAAATCCTGCATCTTCTCCCCCAATATATATAGATAATTTTATTTTATAATAAAAACAATAAAAACATGCTACAAAGGTAAATGGAAACTCACAATCCTAGCATGTGGTAAGATCAAACATGTCTTGAAAGAGAAGGGATCAATATTACCATTACAGAAAAACAGTTGCCCGACGTGCTTTTTTTGTCATCCCCAAATAGTACCTGCAAAATTTTCTCAAGAGCAACAAGAGAAATAGGGGGCAAATAACAATGGTTCCTAAATTGCAAGGCAAACAAAGATATAAAATTTTCAAGAATAATGCAATGCAATCAAACCTGATGCTCTAGGATTAGGAACCAAATCCTAGGCATGTGTGCGCTGGGGTGAATGTCTGCCTCTTTTTTGACCCATGCTTGCCTTCCTTTTGGTGGTTGTTGACAGGACTTCATTTGATGATCCATCCTGTTAGTTTGTAATTGGCCACAT
The DNA here is from genome assembly GCA_028654335.1 of Alnus rubra. Taxonomy (NCBI): domain Eukaryota; kingdom Viridiplantae; phylum Streptophyta; class Magnoliopsida; order Fagales; family Betulaceae; genus Alnus; species Alnus rubra. The sequence continues at coordinate 448,117 of JAJPGS010001419.1, read as the reverse complement.
TCTGTTGGACAAAATCACTTCTTTGTAAAGATGTTTTTTAACAAGGATTCCGCTATTCAGAAGTGCTTCCAGAAGACTCTGCACAGTTTGCAAGTAAAAAAATTCGGTTCCCTGTCAGCCGTTCGGACGCCCATTAGTACAAAGTACCATCCGTTCGGACGACGTGTAATATCGTCTGGACGCCCATCTGTCCAAAGTACCAGCCGTCCGGACGACGTGTCATACTGTCCGGACGCCCTTTTGTCTAAAGCATCATCCGTACGGACGACGAGAACTTTCCGTCCGGACCTTCCATTGTGTCGAGAAGTTTCCAACTGCTCAAACTTGCATCTGTTCGGATGTTTCAACAGCCTGTCCGGACGACTCTTAGTGTTCGACAAGCTTCAGGATTTCTTTCCAAAGCACAATTATGGGAAGATCACTGCAACCGTCCAGACGAAGACGATTCCCGTCCGGACGCGCTCATCCATAAGGCAAGTATCGCAATTCAAATCCAGACGTTCGGACGACGATCCTCATGGTCCGGACGCGTGTGTATCAGATATGGAAATTGTGTGCATCAAATTAACCGTCCGGACGATCATCCCCCCGGTTCAGACGCTTGAAGCCTATATATGGAAATTACTTGCATCGGACGTGTGACCGTCCGGACGACAGGGTACCACCGTCCGAACACGGCTTAGAAACAGGAAAGAATTTCAGCAAAATTCTCGGACAATTGATCCCACAGTTGTCCGTCCTGACGACCTATGACTACCGTTAGGACGTTGCCTAGTAAGCCAGACGCTCATTTGAACCGTCAACTTATAAATAGAGGTCCATAGGCTTGAGAACAGTAAGAATTCGGTATTGAATTCCATTAGTGCTTGGAGAGCTATATTGTGAGATTATTGAGCTGAGTTGATCTCTCTAAACCGTTGCTATGTGTGCTATTGCTGCGCTTAATTTGAAGTCTATCTTAGGGGTTGGCCCTAAGGTAAAAGATTTCATTGAAGACTCCTTCAGGTAGGAGACCTGGTTGGGAGGCGTTCATGTTGGGTTACCCGTTAGAGTGCAAGGTACGACCACTACATCAGGGGTATGTGAGTGTTACTACTTTGTAACTAGTCTTGTCTTCTGAATAGTGGATATTATGGGTTTGGCTGCCCCGTAGTGGTTTTTCTCATATTGAGTTTTCCACTTTGTTAACAAAAATTGTTGTGTTATTTAAATTCCGCACTGTTATTATTTTGTTAACACTTTGTGCACACACACACATTTAGAAGTCAATTTTAATTTTTCACATCCACTACATCATACTCTGCATCGAAATAGGCAGCTCCCTATAGAATTGATCATCCTTCATCTTCTGCAGCTTCTTTATGAAATGCCTTGATTTGTTAGTCTTGAGTTTGCCATTCTGATTGGCTGGAACAAATCTCTATTGATGCCGCTAATGCTGAGGAGCCTAACATCGTAGGGCCTGGTGCCTTGGAACTTGATGCCATGGAGCCTAATACTGGGGGGCTTGATGTCGTGGAGCCTGATACTGGCTCAGAGGTCTAATGCCAAAATTTACTTGTCTTGGCACTTCTTTCTTGACCTTTGATCTCTGAGCTTTGAGAAGAGAGCACTGAGGTCAGATGTGCCTGCTTAGGCCGCAGTGATGGCATATAGGAGGTCGTCTAATGGTGGGGGGGGGGGGGGGCTTCTGAGTGATTAGAATATCTCCACTAATTACATCATTTCCTTTGTCCACGACTGTGAGTTGAGGCTCGGGGACTGTGGGCTTGACAAAAACAGTCCTCGAAGTAGAGGGAATCTCAGAGGGAAGAGCTACATACCCGTGTCCGATTTTGTCTGTTGGGCTTTTCTAGATTGACAGAATATGGGTCAGCTTCTCATCAGTGACCCTCTTAAACAGAAGTTGTGTCTCCAGTAGCTTCTCTCCTCTAGATCCTGTATCTTGAGCAGCATTGAATTCTTCTCAGTCTGTAAGCTATTCAGCTCATGGATGTGCTGCTTACGAGTCTCCCTCAACTTCTCGAACTCTATATAGAGGATTTTATAAGCCTCTGAGTGATTAGAATATCTCCACTAATTACATCATTTCCTTTGTCCACGACTGTGAGTTGAGGCTCGGGGACTGTGGGCTTGACAAAAACAGTCCTCGAAGTAGAGGGAATCTCAGAGGGAAGAGCTACATACCCGTGTCCGATTTTGTCTGTTGGGCTTTTCTAGATTGACAGAATATGGGTCAGCTTCTCATCAGTGACCCTCTTAAACAGAAGTTGTGTCTCCAGTAGCTTCTCTCCTCTAGATCCTGTATCTTGAGCAGCATTGAATTCTTCTCAGTCTGTAAGCTATTCAGCTCATGGATGTGCTGCTTACGAGTCTCCCTCAACTTCTCGAACTCTATATAGAGGATTTTATAAGCCTCTTTTGAGTTCTTCCCCATCTTCATCACTGTGCTCAAAGTAGTGAGAATCCTCCTCTTCTTCATACGGAGCCACAAAGGCTAGAAACTGATTTTGAGCAGGAGATTCTTCTTCTTCGGACTCATCACTGAGAGTCACATTGTAAGCCTTCCCTTTTCCTTGCTTGAGGTTCCCACAATCAAAACATCTGAGGCCTCTTGGGTCTTTCTTCTTAGCTTCCTCAGGTTTAGACTCTCTAGGGGCCTTCTTTAGTTTTTCGGAGAATTTCTTTTTGAATTGATCATTCCTCATTAATCTCCCAAAATTCTTGGCCAGCATTGCCAGTTCTTCTTTCTCAGAGTCTTCTTCAGATGAGACTTTGGCTTTCTTTTTAGATGCCTTGAGGGTAATAGTCTTCACCTTCTTGACTGGGGGTAGGTATAGGTCATAGGTTTGAAGAGATCCCACCAACTCTTCAATCTTCATCTCCTCTAAGTCTTTACTTTCTTCAATGGTAGTCACCTTGATTCTGAAATGCTTAGGCAAAGATCTTAGAATTTTTCGGATGAGTTTTACATCCGAGACGGACTTCCCAAGACTCACCATCGAGTTTCTTAGGTCGCTCATCTTAGGGTAAAACTCTCCGAATGTCTCATCATCAAGCATCTTACTCTATTCTATTAGTATTTTGGCCTCATTCTGTGTTTGGACAAAATCACTTTAAGTGTAAAGATGCTGTAAACAGGGATTCCACTATTCAGAGTCTGCAAATCAGAAGAATTCAAGTTCCCTGTCAGCCGTCCGGATGATCGAGCCATCCCGTCCGGACGCCCATCTATCCACTGTTCCATCTGTCCGGAAGATGTGTCATACCGTCTGGATGCTAGACAGACCAGCATCAACCGTCTGGATGAAGTGTTCATTCCGTCCGGACCCCATACTGTATCAAGAAGTTTCTGTGTCAGCTTGCATCCGTTCGGACGTTTCAGCATCACATCCGGACGCCTCCCAGTACTCGATCAGCTTCTGATTTGTTTCCAAGTTCAAAGAAAGGGAAGAACAGTCAACCGTCCAGACGATGTGGTATCCCGTCCGGACGCACGTCTCCGTAAGGTAAGAATCGCAATTCAAATATGACCGTCCGGACGTCTGACAGCTGTGGTCCGGACGCGCGTCCATCAAAGAAGGAAATTGTCGATTCGACTTCAACCGTCCGGACGACTGCCTACCATGGTCCGGACGCACGCATTCAGTTATGGAAATTGCGTGTTGAAGAATTGCCGTCCGAACGCTCATCCCCCATGGTCCGGATGCTGGAGTACCTTATAAGGAAATTACTTGCAGTGGACGTGCGACCGTCCGGACGATGTGCCATCCCGTCCGAACGATGTCCTTAAACAGGAAAGATTTCTCTGCGAATTTTTTGGAAAATCTTGTCGCACAGTTGTCCGTCCGGACGTCCTATGTCCACCGTCCGGACGGTGCCCAGGTATATTTTGCCTGACGCTCATTTGAGCTCCCAACCTATAAATAGAGGCCCCTGGGCACTGAGAACTGCAAGAATTCAGTGTGAATTCCATTAGAGCTCAGAGAAGTCATCAATCCCTCTGAAGCGGTTTTTCAAGTGTGCTGTGCTATAAACCGAAGTCTATCTTAGAGGTCGGTTCTAAGGTAAGGAGTTCTATTGAAGACCCCTTCAGGTAGGTGAACCTGGTTGGGAAGCGTTCGTGTTGGGTTACACGTTAGAGATCAAGGTACGACCACTGCATCGGTACATGTGAGTGTTACTGTCTATGTCTTCTGAATAGTGGAATTCCTGGGTTTGGCTGCCCAGGAGTGGTTTTTCTCTTAACTGAGTTTCCACTTCATCAACAAAAATCTGTGTCATTTACTTTCCGCTGTGTTTTAATTTTTGTTGACACTTATGCACACACTTGTTGTTTAAATTAGAAGTCATTTCAAATTTCAATTTTCAATTGGTATCAGAGCGGGTACACTCTGTTTAGGATTTAGCTCCTGAGTGTGATCCTCATCTCTTTGTGACTTCTATTTTTTTTATTACACCTTTTATCATGAATTCTTCTCAGTTATCTAAAGTGGATTATGATATTAAGCTCTTTAAGGTTTTTAATAAATTAACGAATGCTCAACATTCTAAAATTTCACATAAAGAGCTTAAAAAGGTGAAGCAAGAAAAAGAGTCATTAATTATGCAATTGTTTGAATCACTTGCTTTGATTGACTCTTTGAGATCTGAAAATACCATGCTATTTAACATTATTGATAATTTGAAAGCATGTTGTGTATTCATTCAGATATTTCGAACAAGCCTGGTTTAATTGTTTATGATTTGAGTGCTTCTACTTCACATATTTCTGATTTTGAATTAGATCCTGTTGATATTAAACCTGTGATAGTAGATGCAGCTTGTTCAGAAAGTTCTTGCTTGAATAATTGTGTGAAGCCTAACTCCAAGGATTCGGGAACACAAGGTAAGTTTGTTCCTATGTGTCATTATTGTGGGAAGGTTGGTCATATCAGACCAAAGTGTTATCTGTTAAAATCCCATAGATCTTGGAAGAAGCAGGAGGATTCCAAACAGGGCGTTATTGAGAAAACCTCTTCAGATAAATATGTCCCGCCCCATAGGAGACATATATCTAAAAGAGGTAAGGACTTTATTGTTTGTGAAAATGCTAATCTTAAATTTGCAGAGCCCTTCAAGAAGCATTTTAGCAAACAAAGTCAGTCTACCTGCTATCATTGTGGTGTCTCTGGACACATTAGGCCACACTGTCCTCAGATCCGACAGAGCAAAAGACAGGTAAGTCTAGCTCTAACCCTTCTAAGCCTCATCATGTTTTTCGGCAACAACGGCATTATCCTCAAAGGGATTCTCCCTCATGCTATCACTGTGGTAAGTATGGCCACATCAAAGCCGAATGCTTCAAAGTGAAGCCTCACAAGCCCAAGAAGAATCAGACCAATGAAGGGCTTGTCAACATGATGAAGAATGTCCTAGTCAGACTGATCAATTGGGACATGGCTCACATCCCTGCGTCACAGGTAAAGAAGGTATGGGTAAGGAAGGATGAGACAATTCACCCCTTAAGGGGGAATGAACTCACCTAGTAGGTGAGGTCTCCCATGCCTAGGATTTTGGTTCCTAAATCCTAGTGCATGTCAGGTATGTTTGCATCATATTCATGCCTTGCATTCTGTTTGAGGAACCGTTTATTTTGTCCCCATATTTTTCTCTTGTTGTCTTGAGAAACATCTGCAGATATTTTTGGGGATGACAGTTAAAGCACGTCGGGCGGCTGCTTTTCTGTCTCGGTATTTCTAAACCTCTCTCCATGAGGATAGGTTTGGTGGATTAGATGTCATTTCCTTTTCTGAGCATGTGTTTGTTGTTTTTCTGTTTATCGGTTTTCAACAAAAAAAAAAAAAAAAATTGGGAGAATTTGCAGGATTAAACTTTCTCTTGGCTTATTAGATATTGTATGTATCTTTACCTGATATCTCAATTCTGTGAGCATTAATTTACTTTGCTTAGATATGTTTGAGAGTTTATGACTATTTTGGCCAAGATATTTTTTTTTTTGGTTGTGCAAAAGTAGGATAGCTCCTTTCCTCATGCGATGAAAAAGTGCACTATCCGAGACTCCCTAAAGGTACATCATTCATTCTCTAACTATTTGCTTCTAGAATTTCTGAATAAGAGAAGAGGTTTGTCATAAGATGGTCAAATTGACCACAGGCTAGTTGAACCTAGGATCTATAAATTCTAGCATTTCCTTTAGCTTGCAGCACCATAAGAATTGAGCAGTTATTCATATGAATTTTGTGCCTTAAAAATTGTCTATTCACTGCTTTTGTAATGAATTTGCAATATACCTTTCCCTCTATGAGCAAGTAAAAATTTTATCTTGTCCTTCATCGTACAAGTAAAACAATTCGGTGCTGCATCTCAGGGGGAGTGTATCAGATGAGGATGACTACGCCCTAGTAAGAGTAAGGTTTGACTTTTGGCTAATCTGTCACGGATTCTCTCTCTTCTTTAGGAAATACGGTTGCTCTTGTCATGATTTTTCAAACCTTGTCGGTCCAGTCTCCACACACACACGCATTGCTTGAGTTGAGTTGCCTATTTGAATTTTCTATGATCAGGAAAATCATTTGTGCTATTTGAAATCTCAAACTCTCATTTTTATCTCTGTTTAGTTTTTGAGATGCTCTCTGATTGTGTTATCAGTTGATTATACATGCGTGTTCTGACACTGACTTGAGGCAAATTGATCTCTGTAAAATTTTCCTCAGTTTTTTTTGTGTTTTAGTGTGGAGCATCCGGACGGTCTATATTGACGTCTGGACGGACTGGTGGTCCGGACGGCACTCTCTTGAAGTCCAGACGGGAATGGAGCCCACATGTCCAGACTCGCGCTCTCATCATCGTCCGAACGGTCTCTTTATATCGTCCGGACGCGCGCGCGACCAGTCTGCTCTTTTCCGAGGCAGCGAGCGTCCGGACGTCATCAATCCACCGTCCGGACGGGGACCCCACAGAGGCAATAAATTCCTCTGCTCGTCGCATTCTCACTATACCCCACTTAATCTCACTTTTGGCTGTTTGTGAGCTCTCTTTTTGTGTGTTTTTGGCTTTTTGCATTTTTCTCATATTCCAGGTATTGTTTTTCAGCCCTTATCTCTTCAGTTTTCTTTTTACTGTTATAATGTTATTTATTGTGGAATATGAGATGTATATATCTGCTATGTTGAAATTTCTTAGACTTAGTTGTGATATTATTTTGTATTTTTTTTTTCAAGTCCTTTTTACTGCTGTTATTCTGCCAAATTTTTTTTATCCTAACAAGAATATTTTTAGAATATTTTTCTTTGGAAAATTCTTTTTGGATCTTTTGCAAAATCATGTCTGCCGGCAGTCCACCCCGCAGGGTCCGTTAGAGGCTTGTGGAAGATAGGGCTGCAATTCAGGCCAAAATTATGGACCGCTCCGTCATTGCTGAGCGGAACGTTCTTCGGGCTGATATCATGGTGCCACCGCTGGACAACATACTTGACATCATCCAGACGTACAACTGGGGATATCTCCACAGCTGTGCTTGTCAGGTATACACCAGATTAGTCAAGCTGTTCTACGCCAACCTGGAGGTGGTTCAGAATGATGATCATGGAGTGGTGCTTCAGTCCTCAGTTGCAGGCCATCTCATCACTGTTGATCCTCAGGTCATCAGCCACATCATCCGAGTCCCAGTGCTCAAGATTTCGGCCAGCCCATACAATGAGGTGGTGCTTCCTCCATCCCTGGATGATCTCAGGGAATTCTTCTGTGCCGTTCCCCAAGGTGAGGAGCGCTCTACTGCCATCCGGATTGGTGCCCTGTCATCCACCCACCACATGCTGGCCAAGATCGTTCAGCAGAACATCTGGCCTGTTTCCCGGCGCAGTGATCTAATTCTGAAACGTGCCCAGTTTGTCTATGAAATCCACCTCCGCTTGCCTTTCTGCCTGTGCAAGCACATTTTGGGGGTTATATTAGAGGCTCGTGATGAGAGCACTGCTGGTCTTCCTTTTGGCTGCCTCCTTACTCAGATTATTCTTCAGTCGGGCATCAATGTCAATGGCGAACCGAAGATGAAAATCTAGCAGCCCATCAGCAAGCAGACATTGATGAAGTCTAATGCGCAGCTGCAAAGAGATGACTCCAATGATGAGGTGCCCCCACCTGCTGCTATGCCAGTCGGCTTTCCAGATATGGCTTCATCCTCACATACTGTGCCGCCATCTGAGCCAGAGGTCAATTATGCTCAGATTATGGAGGCTCTTGTTGCACTTCAGGGAGGGATGAGTAGCATGCAGGTGTCTATGTCCTCCATGCAGCAGTCTATGTGTTCCATGCAGTTAGCTGTGCACTCCATCGACAGGCGCGTGGAGCAGAACCAGCTGGACCTTCAGGAGTGCCTGAAGTATCATCATCCTAGCAGCAGTGATGATGAGGATGTTGCAGATGGGATTTTACCCATGCCTGAGGATGTTTGATTCCGTCTTATGTTTGTAGACTTTTTATTGTCTTTTGTTATTTTGAGACGATTTCTGCTTTGTTAAAACTTTTTGGATATATATTACTCTGTTTCCCGGGTCCTTCTGAGACCGTTAGGGGGAGAAATTTTTATGACAGTTAGTTTTTATTACTCTGTTTTACCCTTTGTCCCTTTGTGACAAAAAGGGGGAGTAATTTTCATTTTTGGACTGGGAATGTATTTCCAAACCGGTCAAGTGATTTTTATCCCAGAATGGCCAAATGGGGAGTTTGTTAGTATTTTGGCCTCATTCTGTGTTTGGAAAAAATCACTTAACTGTAAAGATGTTGTAAACATGGATTCCACTATTCAGAGTCTGCAAATCAGAAGAATTCAAGTTCCCTGTCAGCCATCCGGACGATCGAGCCATCCCGTCCGGACGCCCATCTGTCCACTGTTCCATCCGTCTGGACGACGTGTCATACCGTCCGGATGCTAGACAGACCAGCATCAACCGTCCGGACGACGTGTTCATTCCGTCTAGACCCCATACTATGTCGAGAAGTTTCTGTGCTAGCTTGCATCCGTCCGGACGTTTCAACATCACGTCCGGACGCCTCCCAGTACTCGATCAGCTTCTGATTTCTTTCCAAGTTCCAAGAAAGGGAAGAATAGTCAACCGTCCTGACGATGTGGTATCCCGTCTGGACGCGCGTCTCCGTAAGGCAAGAATCGCAATTCAAATATGACCGTCCGGACGATTGCCTACCATGGTCCGGACGCACACATTACAGTTATGGAAATTACGTGTTGAAGAATTGCAGTCCAAACGCTCATCGCCCATGGTCCGGACGCTGGAGTGACTTATAAGAAAATTACTTGCAGCGGACGTGCGACCGTCCGGACGATGTGCCATCCCGTCCGGACGATGTCCTTAAACAGGAAAGATTTCTCCCCGAATTTTTTGAAAAATCTTGTTGCACAGTTGTCCGTCCGGACGGTGCCCATGTATATTTTGCCTGACGCTCATTTGAGCCCCCAGCCTATAAATAGAGGCCCCTGGGCACTGAGAACTGCAAGAATTCACTGTGAATTCCATTAGAGCTCAGAGAAGTCATCAATCCCTCTGAAGCCGTTTTACAAGTGTGCTGTGCTATAAACCGAAGTCTATCTTAGAGGTCGGCTCTAAGGTAAGGAGTTCCATTGAAGACCCCTTCAGGTAGGTGAACCTGGTTGGGAAGCGTTCGTGTTGGGTTAAATGTCAGAGATCAAGGTACGACCACTACATCGGTACATGTGAGTGTTACTGTCTTGTATCTAGCTATGTCTTCTGAATAGTGGAATTCTTGGGTTTGGCTGCCCCGGAGTGGTTTTTCTCTTAACTGAGTTTCCACTTCGTCAACAAAAATCTGTGTGTCATTTACTTTCCGCTGTGTTTTAATTTTTGTTGACACTTCTGCACACACTTGTTGTTTAAATTAGAAGTCATTTCAAATTTCAATTTTCATATTCAAATCTAGAAATCAACATTTGAAGGTTGGCAGATTTAACAAGTTTTGTGCTTTCATATGTTGTTTCTAAGGTTTGCCATGCTTCTTGAGCTGTTCCACAGTTTGAAATTTTAGTAAATTCAGAGGGTGAAAGCGCTTGACATAGAGCATGGAGGGCTTTGTCATTTGAAAGTTGTGCATTTTTTTTCATTTACAAGCTCAATATTTGTATCCGCTGGCTCAGTCCAACAAGTTTCAACAATTTTTCAACAATCACTGGATTTTAAAAAGAAACGCATACGAGCTTTCCAATAGCCATAGTTCGTACCATCAAAGGCAAGAACGGTCATAAGATTTTGAGACATAATAAAATAAAAAGAAGTCAAAGGATAACACTAAAGAATGAAATCCAAATAGAGTGTACCAAGCTCTGATACCAATTGAAAAATAGATGACTTCTAATTAAGTGTGTGTTTGTGCAATGTGTAACAAAATATCAAATGCGGAATTTAAAAAATATAGATATTTTTTTAACGAAGTAGAAACTCAATCAAGAGAAAAGCCAATCCGGGGCAGCCAAACCCAGGATATCCACTATTCCAAAGACAAAGCTAGTTACAAAGCAGTAGCACTCACATACCCTTATGTAGTGGTCGTACCTTGAACTCTGACGCATAGCCCAATGCGAACACCTCCCAACCAAGTCACCTACTTGAAGAGGTCTTCAATGAAATCCTTTTCGTTAGGGCTCCTCCCTAAGATAGACTTTACACGAACACAGCAACAACACTTCGACAATAGCTTGAGAGCAAGCAGATCAGCACAACAACTCCTAAAATATACTATCTAAGCACTAGGGAATTCAATACCAAATTCTTACAAATTACTTGCCTAGAGGCGCCTCTATTTATAGGCTATAGAAGACCTAAATTGAGTCTGAATCGATTTTCTCTAGGCGGCGTCCGGACAGCCAACTGTGCAATCGACTTTCCAAATTCCCTGAAATTCTTTCTTGAATAAGGCCGCGTTAAGACGGTGTTGCCCTAACATTCAGACGGTTGCACTTCTGCTGCACACAATTTCCATAATAAGAACCGAGCGTTCAAATAGTGTAGACTGATGTCCAGGCGGAATAAATCTTCTGCACATCTTTCCTTATCAAGGATAGTGCTTGGACGATTGTAGCTGTCTTCCCATATCTGTGCTTGGAAAGGAAATTCTTTTACTTGTCGAACATTGAATAGCGTCTGGACGTGTTGCTGAAACATCCGAACGAATGCAACCTAGAATAGTTCAAAGCTTCTGGACACAGATGGGAGTCCGAAGAGAAAGATCTTGTCGTCCAGATGGATGTTGCTTGACTGACGAGCGTCCAGACGGAATACCACGTTGTCCAGACGGATACAAGGGATTTGAACTTCACTATCTTGAATTCTGAACAGAGTCTTCTTGAAGCACATAACTGGAGTGTAAACTCTGAATATAACAATATCACTGATTAATAAGCAACATTACATAGAAGTGATTTTGTCCAAAAGAATGCAGCCAATCACAAACTAACACTTCTTATAAAATTATTGATGATGTGAAAGAATTGAAAAGAAGCAAGCGAGCTAGAATGGAAAGGAATCTCAGTAATGTTTTATTGTTTATATTGCTAATAATGATCTAACATGTTATGGTGAACCAATTAAATCTATTTGATGCATCCTTTTGGTTAGAAGCTATAAATAATAAATTGGAATCAATTATGTCTAACCATACTTGAGAACTTATTGAGTTACCTCATAAGACCAAACCAATTGGTTGTAACTAGGTGTTTAAGAAGAAGCTTAAACTGGATGATACAATAGATAAGTACAAGGCAAGCTTGGTAGCTAAAAGCTACAAGTAAAGGCAAAATGTTGATTATTTAATGCTTATTCTCCGGTTACTAGAATTGTATCTATAGAATGTTATTTGCCATTGCTTCTATTTATAAACTTGTTATACATCAAATGGATGTCAAAATTGTTTTTCTAAATGGTGAAGAGATTTAGATTGAGTAGCCTGAGGGACCTACAATTCCCGATCAAGAACACAAAGTGTTCAAATTGGTGAAATCCTTATTGGATTAAAGCAAGCTCCTAAACAATGGAGTGAAAAGTTTGACAAGGTGATGTTGTCTAACGCATATTTGATTAATGATGCAGGTAAATGCAAAACAAGTATTACAATAACGAATGTGTCATTATTTGTTTATATATCTATATATTGATGAGTTGTTTATTTTTTGAACTAGCATTGATGTTGTGCATAAATCTAAAAGACTTTTTGCATTTGATTTCGATATGAAATAAATGGGTTGATCTAATGTCATATTGGACATTAAAGTTACTAGAAATAATGATTGCATTATTTTATCTCCGACACATTATGTTGAAAAGATGCTTAAAATTGTTTTTGAGCACTTTGACTATCTGCCTATGTCTACAACATATGATTCAAAAATATACTTGGTTAAAAATCGTGGTGATGGTGTCAAATCATTAGTAGCTTGATGTTTTGACAAACTGTACACACTCTAATATTGTATATGTTGTTGGCAAATTGAGTAGGTATACTCATAATCCTAGTGTTAAGCATTGAGATGTTATCTCTAAATTATTGAGATACTTAAATAGCACAATTAATTTTGGTTATCCTGCTATATTGAAAGGATATTGTGATGCTAATTGGATTTTCCGATTCATATGAGCAAAGCCTGTTAGTGGCTATGTGTTTACTCTGACTGAATGAGTAATCTCTTGGAAGTCCTCAAAATAGACTTGCATAGCAAGGTTTACTATGTAGTAAGAGTTAGTTGCCTTGGAAAAGGCATGAACTAAAGATGAATGGCCAAAAAGCGTATTGATATTTGATTTGCTTTTATATGCTAATTCAGTTCCACCTATGTATTGTGATTGTCAGGTTGCCGTAGCTCAAGCAAAGAATTTATAATGGGAAAGTGCACAATATTGAGAGGTAGCTTATTGAGACCGGTGTAATTTCCATGAACTTTGTGAGGTCATAAAGGAAAGTTAGCTTTGTCTTCTGAATAGTGGATATCCTGGGCTTTGCTGCCCAGGAGTGATTTTTCTCTTCACTGAGTTTTCACTTCGTTAACAAAATATTTGTCTCTTTTAAATTTCGCAATTTAAATATTTTGTTGCACACTATCACACACTTGGTAAATTAGAGGTCATATTTTATTTTCAATTGGTAGGAGAGCTTGGTACACTCCGTTAAGATTTATTTCTTGAGTGTGATCTTTTTGACTTCTATTTTTTTCATAATGTCTCAATCTCTTAATTCTATTCCTGCCTTTGATGGCTCAAATTATGGGTATTGGAAATCTGGCATGTGCTTCTTTTTAAAATCTATTGATGTTTGGCAAATTGTGGAAACTGGTTGGACTAATCCAGAGGATACAACTGCCGAACTATCTATTGTTCAAAATAGAGCACGACTTTTCATTGATAAAGCCTTCCATGCTCTATGTCAAGCGCTTTCTCCATCTGAATTCACAAGAATTTCAAATTGTAAATCTGCTAAAGACGCATGGCAAATCTTAGAAACAACATATGAGGGAACCAAACTTGTTAAATCTGCCAAGCTCTAGATGTTGATTTCTAGATTTGAAGAAATTAAGATGTTGGATAATGAGACATTTGGTGAGTTTTACACTAGGATCAACGACTTGAGAAACTCGATGGTGAGTCTCAAGAAGAGGGTCTCTGATGTAAAACTCATCAAAAAGATTCTAAGGTCTTTGCTAGAGCATTTTAGGATTAAGGTGACTGCCATTGAAGAAAGCAAGGAGTTAGTTTCTATGGAGATTGAAGAGTTAGTGGGATCTATTCAAACTTATGAGTATTCCTTACCCTCAGTCAAGAAAGCAAAGGGAATGGTCTTCAAGGTGACTAAAAGTAGAGTCTCTCCTGATGAAGACTCAGAAGAAGAAGACGAAGTTGCCATGCTCGCCAAAAATATCAGTAAAGCAATGAAGACTGATAAATTTATCAAAAGACTGAGGGAAACTCCCAGCGAAGACGAGCCTGAAGAATATGCGAAGAAGGATCCTAGAGGTCCTAGATGTTGTGAATGCTCTGGCATTGGGCACATGAGGGAGGATTGTAGGAATATTAGACATGCCGAAGGGAAGGCTTTCAACGCTACTCACAGCAAATCTGAAGAAGAGGAGACCTCAGATATGGATCAGAAGTATCTGGCCTTCATAGCACCTCATGAAGAATTTGAGGGGTCACAATCCTACTACTGAGAGAGCAGTGATAAAGAGAGGGAAGAATTGAAAGGGGCATATGAACTCTTGCAAGAGACCAATCAGAAGAATGTGAAAGAGCTAAATAATTTGAAGATGGAAAAAGGCACATTACTTCAGAAGATCATAGACTTGGAAGATAAACTGATGGAAGTGTAGTTAGAGTTGGAGAAGTTCTCAGACAACAAGCTCGCCCAGATGCTGACCGGACAAAAGTGCTCATCTAACAAGACTAGTCTCCGGCATGTAGCTACTACTGAGGCTCCAACATTGCTTCTACTTCAAAAACTGTGTTTGTGAAGCCCTCAGTTCCAGACTCTCAAAATGCCTGTGGAGACAGAGCTAAGGCAATTGTACCAAAAAGCTTGCCTACTTGTCATCATTATGGGATGGTGGGACACATCAGACCAAATTGTGGTCAGTTAAATTCCCCTAGGACTTGGAAGGATGTTCCTCAGAAGAATAAAGGGGTAGAAAAAGATTCCAAGTCAAGGTATGTCCCTCCACATAAGATAAAAAAAGAAAAAAAAAAAAAAAAAAAAGAAGAAGAAGAAGAAGAAGATGACTTGTATTTTACCAAGTGTGTGGTAGTGTGAACAAAATATTTAAATTGCGGAATTTAAGTAACAAATATTTTGTTGATGAAGTGGAAACTCAATTAAGAGAAAAACCACTTCAGGGTAGCCAAACCTAGGATATCCACTATTCAGAAGACAAAGCTAGTTACAAAGTAGTAGCACTCACATACCCTTATGCAGTGGTCGTACCTTGAACTCTGACGTGTAACCCAACATGAATGCTTCCCAACCAAGTCACCTACTTAAATGGGTCTTCAATGGAATCCTTTACCTTAGGGCTAACCCCTAAGATAGACTTTAGTTTCAGTACAACAACAACACTTGGCAACGGCTTGAGAGTGAACGAATCAGCATAATAACTCTAAAATATTATCTCTAAGCATTATGTAATTCACTACCGAATTCTTACAAATTACATGCCTAGGGGCCTCCATTTATAGGCTACATAAACCTAAATCGCGTCTAATGTGATTTTCCTAGGCGGCGTTCGGACGGTAGTTGAAGGCGTCCAGATGGACAACTGTGCAATTGACTTTCCAAATTCCCTTGAAATTCTTTCCTGAATAGGGCCGCGTCCGAATGGTGTTGCCCTAGCGTTCGGACAGTTGCACTTCAGCTGCACGCAATTTTGATATTAAGGCCTGAGCGTCTAGACCATGGAGTCTGACGTCCGGACCGTTGAACATCTTCTACACGACTTGCCTTATCAAAGATAGCGTCCGGACTGAATAGCCACGTCGTCCGGACGATTGCAGTTGTCTTCCCATATCTGTGTTTTGGAAAGAAATCTTTTAACTTATCGAACACAAAAAGGCGTCCGGACTTGTTGCTGAGACGTTCGGACAGATGCAACCGAGAGCAGATCGAAGCTTTTGGGTATGGAGGGACTTCCGGACGGAAAGATCTCGTTGTTCAGACAAATGATGCTTTGAGAGATGAGCGTCTGGACGGATGCAAGGGAACTAAACTACACTGTTTTGAATCTTGCATAAAGTCTTCTTGAATCTCATAACTGAAGTGTAGACTCTGAATAAAACAACATCCCTATATAATAAGCATCATTACATAGAAGTGATTTTGTCCAACAAAATGTAGCCAATCACAAATTAACAAACTACCCATTTGGCCATTCTGAGACAAAAATCACTTGACCGGTTAGAAATACAATATCGGTCCAAATAAAAAATACTCCCCCTTTTTGTCTCAAAACGACAAAGGGTAAAACAGAGTATAAGAAAAACCAAAAAATAATTACTCCCCCTCAATGTCTCAGCAGGACAAGGGTAAATAGAGTAAAAATAATCCAAGAGTTAAAAATTGTTTACAAAATATCCAAAACATAAAGATAAAATGTCTCAAAATAAATAAAACAAAGCACTAAGGCCATAGGTGTATCATCCTCACCATCACTGCTAGACGGATGATGGTGCTTAAGGCACTCTTAGATGTCCAGCTGGCTCTGCTTCACACAGAGGTTAATAGAGTGAACCTCCTGCTGCATAGAAGAAATAGCCAGCTGCATAGAGCTTATGCCCCCCCTGTAGAGACGCCAATGCCGTTAATATCTAAGCATAACCTACATCCTACTATGGAGGCGGCGGAGCAGTCTGAGATGAAGAAGTAATGTCTGGCATCTCAACATGAATAGGAGACGGCTAAGGGGCTTCATCCTGATCTTCACGCCTCAACTGTGCATTGGACTTCATCAGGGTTTGTTTACTGAGGGGATCTTGAATCTTCATTTTGGGCTCTCCAGCAACATCAATGCCAGCCTGTAGGATAATCTGTGTAATCAAGTAGCCGAAAGGGAGACCGATATTACTCTCATCTCGGGCCTCCAGCATAATACTAAGGATATGCTTGCACAAGCAAAATGGCAATCGCAAGCAGATGGCATACAGGAATTGAGCCTTCTTTAGTATCAGATCACTCCTCCGAACAATAGGCTAGAGATTGTGCTGGATGATCTTCGCAAGCATGCGGTGCGGGGGAGACAAAGCACCAATCCTGCTGGTAGAAGCTCGCTCCTCGCCCTGTGAGACAGCATGAAAGAACTCCCTGAGATCATCCAAGGAGCCAACACCACTTCATTGAAGGGACAGGCGAAAATCTGGAGCATGGGCACCCCAATAATCTGGCTGATGACATGAGGATCAACCATAATAACATGAACTACAATAGAAGACTATAGGACAGCCCCATTGTCATCATTCTGCACCACCTCAAGATGAGCATAAAATTCTCGGACCAGTTTGGTGAGCACAATGTAGGCGCAATTATGGAGGTAGCCCCAGTGATAGGTCTAGATAATCTGATGGATATCATCCAGAGGAGTGACCATAATATCAGCTTGAACAAGATTCCTCTCTGGAATGACTGGCCTGTTCATTATCTTGGCTTTGGAAGCTGACACATCTTCCTCTGTCCTATGAAGAACTCTGCACTGTGGACTGCAAGCAGACATGTTTATGCAAATAATAACCAACAAGATATGCCAAAAATATTCTCAAAGAAATTAGGTTCTGTTAGTTTAAAAAAATCCGGCATTATAACGGCAGAAAAATGGAGTTTTCCAAAAATTACAACCAACAATATAATCCAATACAGTCCAAATGAATGCTATGACATATATTCTAATCCCAATAGTAGAGAAAATACTCACAAAAGACATCATTTATCTCAAAACACATTCCAGAATATAAAAAAATGAACTGTTAATTAAAATTGAAAATAATGCAAAATAAGAAGTGAAAATACTTGGAAATGAGATAAATGAACAAAAAAGAACAAAAGAAGTCGAAAATATGAGAGAACCCACAAAAAAACCGCAGCAAAATGACAAAAGACAAGAGAAAATTGAGAAAAAGATGAGGAGATGCGGCGGCTAGGGCTGAAATGCGATATTTAACCCTGTGGGGTCCCCATCCGGACGCATCACTAACCCGTCCGGACGAGCTTTGCCACATAAGCATGTAACAAGGCTGCGCGCGTTTGGATGTGTCACTTGACCGCTCGGCTGTCTGAGCCGCACCCGTCCGGACGCAAGAGGAGACTGTTCGGACGCTTCACACTGAAAAACAGAAACTGAAGGAAAATTCGTAGAAAAAATATTTTCCCTAAAATTAGCTTCAAAACACACATGTATAAATAACTGATATAGCAGTCAGATAGTAACTCAAAAATACGCAGAGATATAAAAGAGAGTTAAGAGTTCAATCAGCACAAAAATTCCTTGTAGATAGAAATTTTAAATAGATTACTCAACTTATGCAATGCGTGTGTGTATGAAGACTTTCTCAATAAGATATGAAGTTCACTGATATGACTTAAAGCAAGTGAATTTTCTAAACAAGAAAGAAAATTAATGAAAATTAGTCAAAAGTCAAACCTTATTTTACTATGGCCTAGCAACCCTCATCTGATACACTCCCCCAGAGATGCAGCACCTAATTATTTTACTTGCACCACGAAGGACAAGATATAAAACTATTTTAGCACATAAGCAGTGAATTTATGCATATAATAATGAAGTAAGAAGTATAACTGCTTGTTTCTTTTTTGTGCTGCAACCTAGAAAGAATGCTAGGATTTTTAGGCTCTAGGTTCAACTAGCATGTTGGTCAATTTGACCATCTTACAAAAAAAATATCTCATAAGAATCTTCAAAAGCAGAATGTCAGAGAGAAAAAAAAAATGTATCTTAGGGGAGCATTGGATAGTGCACATTTTCATCGCATGAGGAAAGTAACTATCTAGCATACATGCATAGGAAAAACTTGGCAGATATTTAGGCAAAAAATCTTAATCATATATAAGCACAGTCAATTAATGCTCAATGAACTAAGATATCAGGCAAAAATACATGCAATATCTGACATGCCAAGAAAAGGAAAAAAGAAAATTCCTTGCATTTTCTCCCCCGATTATTTTTTTTTCATTTTTTTTATTATTAAAAACAGTAAAAACATGCTATAAAGATAAATCATCATAAGACTAGCATGTAAGGCAAGATCAAACCTGTGAAGGATCAAAAATACCAATACAGAAAAACAGTCGCTCGACATACTTTTTCTATCTTCCCCAAATATTACCTGCAAAAATTTCTCAAGACACAAGATAAATAGGGGGCAAATAGCAGTGGTTTCTCAATTGCAAAGCAAAGAAAAAATGACATTTAGAGACTAATGCAATGCAATCAAACCTGATGCTCTAGGATTAGGAACCAAATCCTAGGTATGTGCATCCTCACCAACTAGGTGAGTCTATTCCCTCTCAAGGGGTGAATGTCTGCCTCCTCTTTGACCCATGCCTGCCTTCCTTTCGGGTGGTTGTGGACAGGACTTCATTTGATGGTCCATCCACTATATCATGCTTTGCATCCAAATAGACAGCTTCCGATAGGATTGATCATCCTCCATCTTTTACGTCTTCTTCATGAAGTGCCTTGATTTGTTAGCCTTGGGTTTGCCATTCTGATTGGCAGGAACAAATCTCTGTTGAGGCCGTTGATGCTGAGGAGCCTGGTGCCATAGGGCCTGATGCCTTGGAACTCGATGCCATGGAGCTTGATACTGGGGAGCTTGATTCCTTGGAGGTTGATTCCATGGAGCTTGATACTTGGGTGCCAGATGCCTTGGATCATTATGTTGGTCCAGAGGTCTTGTGCCGAAATTTTCTTGTCTGGGTACCTCTTTCTTGACTTTTGATTTCTGAGCCTTGAGAAGGGAGCACTAGGGTTGGACATGTCCGCTTAGGCCGCAGTGATGACATATAGGAGGTCGTCTATAGGTGGGAAGCTTCTGAGTGACCGGAACATCTCCACTGATTATGTCCTTCCCTTTGTCCAGGACTGTGGGTGGAGGCTTGGGGAATGTGGGCTTAACAAAGATAGTTCTAGAAGTATAGGGAATGTCAAAGGGAAGAGCTACATACCCGAGCATAGTCTTGTATGTTGGGCTTTTTTGGATTGACAGCATATGAGTCAGCTTTTCATCGATGAGCCTCTACAGCTGAAGCGGTGTCTCTAGTAGCTTCTCCTCTAGGTCTTGTATCTTGAGTAGCAATGAACTCTTCTCAGTTTGTAAGCTATTTAGCTTATGAATGTGTTGCTTGCGAGCCTCCCTCAGCTTCTTGAACTCTACATAGAGGATTTTATATGCCTCCTTGAGTTCTTCCCTATCTTCATCACTATGCTCAGGAAATTCTTCTTCTTCGGACTCATCACTGAGGGTCGCATTCTAAGCCTTCCCTTTTCCCTGTTTAAGATTCTCACAATCAGCCGTATATGCCCAAAGCCTGAGCATTCAAAATATCTTGGGCCTCTGGGGTCTTTCTTCTTAGCTTCCTCAGGTTCAGACTCTTTGGGGGCCTTCTTCAGTCTTTCAGAAAATTTCTTTTTGAACCGATCATTCCTCATCAGTCTTCCGAAATTCTTGACCAGCATTGCCACTGCTTCTTCTTCATTCTTAAAGTCGTCTTCAGATGAGACTTTAACTTTCTTCTTGGAAGCCTTGAGGGCAATGATCTTCACCTTTTTGACCGGGGGTAGAGATAGCTCATAAGTTTGAAGAGATCCCACCAACTCTTCAATCTTCATTTCTTCTAAGTCTTTGCTTTCTTCAATTGTAGTCACTTTAATTTTGAAATGCTCAGGCAAAGATCTTAGAATTTTACGGATGAGTTTTACATCCGAGACGGTTTTCCCCAAACTCACCATTGAGTTTCTTAGGTCTCTCATTTTGGAGTAAAACTCTCTGAATGTCTCATCTTCCATCATCAAATTAATCTCTTCAAATCTTGAAATCAACATTTGAAGTTTGGCTGATTTAATAAGTTTTGTGCCTTCATATGTTGTTTATAAGATTTGCCATTCTTCTCTAGCAAATTCACAGTTTGAGATTCTTGCAAATTCAGAAGATGAAAGCGCTTGACATAGAGCATGGAGGGCTTTATCATTGGAAAGTCATGAGTTTTTCTCAGGGACTAGTTCGGGAGTTGCATCCGCTGGCTTAGTCCAACCAGTTTCAACAATCTTCCACCAGTCAATGGATTTTAAAAAGAATCGCATATGAGCTTTTCAATAGCCATAGTTTGTACCATCAAAGGCAATAACAATATTAAGATTTTGAGACATAGCAAAATAAAGTAGAAGTCAAAAGAATAACACTCATGAAATAAATCTAAATAGAGTGTACCAAGCTCTAATACCAAATGAAAAAAAAAGATGACTTCTATTTTACCGAGTGTGTGATAGTGTGCAACAAAATATTTAAATTGCGGAATTTAAATAACAAATATTTTGTTGACGAAGTGGAATCTCAATTAAGAGAAAAACCATTCTGGGGCTGCCAAACCCAAGACATCCACTATTCAGGAGACAAAGCTAGTTACAAAGTAGTAGCACTCACATACCCTTATGCAGTGGTCATACCTTGAACTCTGACGTATAACCCAACACGAATGCTCCCCAACCAAGTCACCTATTTGAAGGGGTCTTCAATGAAATCCTTTACCTTAGGGCCAACCCCTAAGATAGACTTCAATTTCAGCATAGCAACAACTTGGCAACGGCTTAAGAGTGAACAGATCAGCACAATAACTCCTAAAATATTCTCTCTAAGCACTATGGAATTCACTACTGAATTCTTACAAATTACATGCCTAGGGCCCTCTATTTATAGGCTACAGAAACCTAAATCACGTCTGATACGATTTTCCTAGGCAGCATCTGGATGGTAGCTGAGGGCGTCTGAACGGACAACTGTTCAATCGGCTTTCCAAATTCACTTGAAATTGTTTCCTAAATAGGGCTGCGTCCGGATGGTGTTACCCTAGCTTCCGGACGGTTGTACTTCAGCTGCACGCAATTTCTATATTAAGGCCTGAACATCTGGACCATGGAGTCTGACGTCCGGATGGTTGAACATCTTTTGCACGACTTGCCTTATCAAAGGATAGCGTCTGGACGGAATAGCCACGTCGTCCGAATGGTTGCAGCTGTCTTCCCATATCAGTGTTTTGGAAAGAAATCTTTTAACTTGTCGAACACTGAAAGGCGTTCGGACGTGTTTTTGAGACGTCCGGACGAATGCAACCGAGAGCAATTCGAAGCTTCTAGACACAGAGGGACATCCAGACGGAAAGATCTTGTCGTTCGGACGGATGATGCTTTGACAGATGAGCGTTCGAACAGAATTCCATGTCGTCTGGACGGATGCAAGGGAACTGAACTACACTGTTTTGAATCTTGCACATAGTCTTCTTGAAGCTCATAACTGAAGTGTAGACTCTGAATAGGATAGCATCCCTGTATAATAAGCATCATTACATAGAAGTGATTTTGTCCAACAGAATGCAGCTAATCACAAACTAACATAAGAGACTACCCACTCACAGGTTTGTCCCCACCTGCCATCATTGTGGCATAAGCGGTCACATCCGACCTAGATGTCCTCAGCAACATGGTCCTCCTTCTACACTTATGAATAAAGAGCCGCTGAGACAAGCTCCCTCCGGCATTAGACCTCCCATGAGGCATCAGGCTACATGGCATCAGCATGGACCGCAGAAATTTGTTCCTGTCAATCAGAGTGGCAAGCCAAAGAAGAACAAATCTAGACACTACAAGAAGAAGCCACTAAAGCCTGCCAATCAACAGTTTTATGAAGAAGTGCCTATTATAATGTGGAACATATTGAGATGGATGGACCACCAGATGAAGGCCCGTTTACATCCAACACAGGTATGCCAGACATGGGTTAGAAATGATGAGGCCACTCACCTCCTGAGGGGGAGTGGACCCACCTAGTAAGTGAGGTCACACATGCCTAGGATTGTGGTTCCTAAATCCTAGTGCATGTCAGGTACACTTGCATTGCTTCTTTTATATTGTCATATCTTGTGCATGCTATGGAACCATTTTTTCTATCCCTATATAGTTTCTCTTGTTGTTTTGAGAAAATTCTGTAGGTATTTCATAAGGATGACAGAAAAAGTACGTCGGGCGGTTTCTTTTCAGTCTTGGTATAGGTAAACCTCTCTCCCTGAGGTCAGGTTTGCCCTTACCCTATATGCTTGGACTGATTGTCTTTTATTTATTTTTTTTTTATTTTAAAAAAAAGGGTAAGATGCAAGGTTTCTTCTAAAGTTTTCAGCTATCTCATGTATGTTTATCTGTTTTAACAGTTCTCTGTGCTTTGATAGAATATGCATTCATATAATTAAGTTTCTAAGTCTGATCTATACTGAGTTTTCCCGCTGCATCTTTACTACATAATTGCTTTTCTCATGCGAAGAAAATGTGCACTATCCAAGGCTCTCCTAAGGTACATTTTTTTTTATTATTTTTTTTTATCTCTAATTTTCTGCTTCTGAAAATTCTTTTTAGAGATATTTTTTATGTGCTAAGATGATCAAATTGACCAACTCGCTAATTGAACCTAGAACCCAGAAATTTTGGCTTCATCTTTAGGTTAAGCACCAGAAAGATACAAGCAGTTATACTTCTGTGCTTATTGATATATAAATAAATTCACTACTTCTGTGTTGACTTAGCTTTTAATCTTATCCTCCATGGTGCAAGTAAAAAGAAAAAATTGTGCGGCTTCTTAGGGGGAGAGTATTAGATGAGGGTGACTAGGCCCTAATAAGATAAGGTTTAACTTTTGACTGATCTAACTATGAATTTCTTTCTTATTTAGAAAATTCAGTTGCTTTAAATCATATCAGCGAAGATCATACCTTATTGAGATAATCTTTATACACACACGCATTTCATGAGTTAAGTTGACTATTGAAAAATTTCTATCTGCAGGGAAATTTATGCTCATTGATTACTTGACTTTTCTTTAAATGTTTGCGTATTTTTGACGAGCTATCTGACTATTTCTCAGGTTTAGATACATGTGTGTGCTGAATTCTTGTTGAAGACCTAACCTTATTATCTTCCTTTGTTTTTTTGTTCTTTGGAAATGTTTGGTTATGGTTTTTCTCTAATACTCTGTTTACCCTTTGTCCCTTTGAGACAAAAAAGGATTGTATTTTTATTTACCGGAATTGTATTTTTAATCGGTCAAAGTGATTTTGTCTCAAAATGGCCAAAGGGGGAGTTATTAGTATTTTGTGTTGGCTTCATTCTATTGACAAAATCATTGCTATGTAATGTTGCTGTTATTATCAAGGATGCCGGTTGTTTTAGAGTCTTCATTTCAGAATAATGTTCAAGGAAGATTTTGTGCAGTTTTCTAGTTAGAAATATCGGTTTCCCAGTTCCCTTCAGGACAGCCCATTCTAAGTGTCCGGACGCTCATTAGTAAGCAACTTACGTCCGAACGAGGTGGTAATACCGTTCGGACCCCTTCAGTGTCTTGAAGCTTCAAATAGTTCAAGGTTGCAACTGTCCGGACGACATGGCAACTCGTTCGGAAGCTCTTCAGAGTTCGAGAAGATTCCAACTTTCAAGTGCATCCATTTGGACTACGTGGCAATATCGTCTAGACCCCAGTCAGAGTTCGAGGAGAAATTGGATTTCCTTCTCAGACACGTATATGGGATACAACTGCATCCGTTCGGACGTCAGGACTACACCGTCCGGACGCGGGTCCTAATTATGGTAATTACATGTAGCAGAAATGCAGCCGTCTGGACGCTAGGACAAAACCATCCGGACGCGGCCTTGTTATGGAAGCTTTCAGCGCTATTTTGGAAACGCGGTTGTAGTTGACCGTCCGGACGCTCGGTCAAGCCGTCCGGATGCCCTCCAGTATTTTGATCATAACATTTTGCTCAAATATCGGATTGAGATGAAATTGGTGTCATTGGAAAGCTAACAAAAAATGACACAATTGACTATTCGGAAGGCCAAGAGAAACATCCAGAAATGCGCCCAAATTCCGAATCTGTGTTGGTGTAGGACTCCTAATTTGAGTTGAAATAGGATTTGTAAAGCCTATATAAAGAAGGCTCTTGGCATGTATTATGTACAGAATTCGTTAGTGAATTTCTTGTAGCTTAAAAAGGGCGTTTAGGGAGATATTGAAGATTTGCTAGCTCTCTAGCTGTTGCCGTTGTGTGCCTTTTGGTTCGTGTGAAGTCTATCTTAGGGAGGAGCCCTAAGGTAAAGGATTCCATTGAAGACCCCTTCAAGTATGAGACTTGGTTAGGAAGCGTTCACGATGGGTTTCGTGTCAGAGTAATAGGAATGATCATGTCATCGGGGTATGTGAGTGTTAATTTCTATGTACTAGCTTTGTCTTCTAAATAATAGATATCTTGGGTTTGGCTGCCCCAGAGTGGTTTTTCTTTTCACAGAGTTTCCACTTCGTCAACAAAATATTTGTCTCTTTTAAATTCCACAATTTAAATATTTTATTGTATTCTGTCACACACTTGGTAAATTAGAAGTCATAATTTATTTTCAGACTGTATTAGGCGCCAACCCATAATAGAACAACCCAAACTTGGAGAGAAAGCTATGTGGGTGATATATTTGGCCAACTTGTGAATTTGGTAAAAAGAGATTAACTCTACCGCGATTCATTAGCTCCTACTTATTTATCCTAGGCGCATTTAAAACTTTCGGGTACCACATCTGAAAATAAATATTGACTTCTAATTAAACCAAATGTGTGTGTTTGTGTGCAACAAAATTTGTTAGATGCGGAATTTAAATAAGACAAGATATTTGTTTTGAAGTGGAAACTCTGTGAAAAGAAAAACCACTCCGGGGCAGCCAAACCCAGAGAATCCACTATCCAAAAACAAAGCTAGTTACAAGACACTCGTACTCACATATCTTTATGCAGTAGTCATACCTTTAACTCTGACACGAAGCCCATCGTGAACGCTTCCCAACCAGATATTCCACCTCAAGGGATTTTTGATGGATTCCTTTACCTTAGGGCCGACCCCTAAGATAGACTTCACACGAACAACGAGAACACACTAGCAACGGCTTGAGAGCTAGCAGATCTTCAATTCTTCCTAAACACCCTCTCAAAGCACTATGGAATTCATTGTTGAATTCTATACAAAATACAAGCCTAGGGCCTTCTATTTATAGGCTTACAAGAAACCTAAAACTGCTGAGATTCGGGCTCTGGTTGTCGAGCATCCGGATGGAAGTTAGCCACGTCTGGACGAATTTCTGCGATATCCTTTCAGAAACAGCATAATTCTATCTTTATCAGGTTCACGTCCGGAAGGCTTGACCGAGCGTCCGGATGGTCTTTGCTAAAATCCTTTTCTGCGTTTGAATGGAACTCTGGAGTATTCTGAAACACTGGACATCGTCCGGACGTGTTGCCATGTCATTCGGATGGCTTGCAGAGACTTCCCAAACAGTGTCGACTTCTGAAATCCAACTCCGTGTTGAACAATGATTGACCTAGTGTCCGGATGGTGTTGCTCTGACGTCGGGACGTCTTCATCGTTATCTGTAAGACACTGCGGGGCGTCCAGACGCCTTCAAAGGCTCGTCCAGACGGTTGCATAGGAATCGGCTATTCTGACTTGGAAATTAATGGAATCTTCTTGGACATCTTCTTAGAAACTTGTGACCATACACATGGCATGAAATGAGACACTGTCCATATTATTTGAAGACTTTGAATAGAACCGATAATCCTGTTAAAAAGCAACCGTTACATAAAATGTTTTTGTCAACCAGAATGTTGCCAATATAAAATACTAACAAACTCCCCCTTTGGCTATTCTGGGACAAAAAAATACTTGACCGGTTTGGAAATACATTCCCGGTCCAAAACAAAAAATACTCCCCCTTTCTGTCTCAAAAGGACAAAGGGTAAACAGAGTATAAGAGAAAAACCACAATTACTAAAATTCATAACAACAAGACTAATAGTAAAGTGTCTCATCAAAAACTCAAATTATCATAAGAGGAAACCAAAAAATCTCAAGATATCACATTTTCTGAATTTGAGCCACTTCGGCTTCTTGCTCCTGAAGCCGGGAAACCATAGACTGAAAATTTTTAGTCACTTGAGTCTTCTAGCCCGAAACTGATCATCTGTAGAAAGAAATCCTACATACAAGTTGTCTGGAAGATGATAAAGAAGATTCACCATTGAATCTCTAGCTAGTGCAGATCTAGAAGAAAAGGTTACGGAAGACTCTGAATGAGCAAGGGGAATGAGCTCATCTAAAATTTGAGATCTCTGGAATATATGATTTCAACAATGGTCTGTTTTACAAAGAGCCCTCTGTTTGACACTATGCTGGAAGCTGCTAGACATCATATTCCTGAAAATATTTAAACAGAAATCTATCCAAAAATAACACCACAAGGAAATATTAGATCCTGTTAGTTTCAAAAAGAATGTGGTATTATGATGGCTATTAGTTGGATGCATAAAGAAATACAAAAGTAGATATAGCAATCCAAAAAACACAGATTAGTAATATTCATCCAGCATAAAGACAGAAAAAGATATTCATGCACAATCTATCAAATCATAATTAATTAAAGATTCCAATATTCTAAAAAGAATCAAAGCTAAAAAGGATAAGGAAAGTCAAAGAAAATACCTGGGAATGAGAAAAGATGTGCAGAGAATGCCAAAATCTTGGGATTAGCCCGAGAGAAAACACACACACAACACAACATGATAGAACAGGCAAAAAGTAGTGTGTGTGTGTGTGTGTGTTTGACAGAGAAAATAAAAAGCTCGCGTCCAGACATGGTACATACTCGTCCAGACAGCATGCTGTCAGATAAGAGATCGACAGAGCCGAGCACGTCCGGACGCAAGAACCTGTCCGTCCGGATGCTTCACACTAGAAGCTAAAAAATAGAGGAAAATATGTAGAAAAAAATTTCATAACGTTAGCTTCAAAACACGCATGTATAAATAACTGATGAAACAGTCAAATAGCATTTCAAAAATATACCAAGATATAATTGAGAGTTAAGAGTCAATAAGTACAAAATTTTTCCTACAGATAGAAATTTTTCAATAGTAAACTTAACTCATGCAATGCGTGTGTGTGTGTGTGTGAAAGCTTTCTCAATAAGGTATGAAGTTCACTGATATGACTTAAGGCAACCGTATTTTCTAAATAAGAGAGAAAATCAATGTTAGATCAATCAAAAGTCAAACCTTATTTTACTAGGGCCTAGCCACCCTTATCTGATACACTCACCCTAAGCTGTAGCACTTTTTCTTTTACATCATACTTTAGTAGCCATCTATTTCCGCAATGATTTGGTCACTGATATTTTTATAGGGACAAGTTCAAGAACATATTTATAGCACAAAAGCAATGGATCTTTTTATTTATCCATATTTATTCAGTTTTGAATGCTTTTTATCACTTGGTGCTGCAACCTATAAATAATTCCAGAATTTGTGGGTTTTAGGTTCAACTAACGAGTTGGTCAATTTGGCCATCTTAGCAAAAAAATCTCTCTCATTAGAATTTCAAGAAGCTAAAAGTTAGAGAGCAAAAATGTACCTTAGGGGAGCTTTGGATAGTGCACAATTTTTCATCGCATGAGAAAAGTAACTATCTAGTATTAAGATGCACAGGAAAACTTAGCAGATATCAGACATAAACTCTCAATCATATATAAGCATACTCAATTAATGCACAATGAACTGAGATATCAGACAAAAACACATACAATATCTGAAAAAGCAACTCTCAAAAAAATAAAAATTCTGCATCTTCTCCCCCAAATTTTTTTTTTGTTGAAAATAATAAAATAAAAAAACGACAAGAACATGCTTATGGAAAAGGAAATAACATCTAGTCCCAGCATGTAAGGTAAAATCAAACCCGTCCTCAGGGAGAGGTTTAGAAATACCAAGACAGAAAAGCAGCCGCCCGACGTACTTTAACTGTTATCCCCAAAAAAATATCTACAGAAGTTTCTCTAGACAACAAGAGAAAATATGGGGATAGAATAAATGGTTCCTCAAATAGAATGCAAGGCATGTATAGGATATGACATGATAAACTAGGCAATGCAAAACATACCTGACATGCACTAGGATTTAGGAAGCAAAATATTAGGCATGGTAAGACTTCACCTCTACTAGGTGAGTCCACTCCCCCTCAAGGGGTGAATGGTCTCATCATTCCTGACCCATACCTGCTTGACCCGTGGCGGTGGTTTGCACGTCTTGTTCATGTTATCCATTCTTCTTAGCATACATTGCATTAGGCTCAGCAACCCTTCATAGCCATGGTTGCTAATGGGCTTCTGCAGGTTTCTCTTGTAGTGCCTTGAATTGTTCTTCTTTAATTTGCCACTCTGATTGGCAGGAACCAACTTCAGCTGTCACTGTTGATGCCATGGAGCATGGAATGTAGTCGGAGGTAGAGTGCCTGATGTAGCTCTTATTGGCAGCTCCTGCTGAACCTTCGACTTCTAAGCATGAAGATGTGGACATTTGGGTCAGATGTGACCGATGATGCTGCAGTGATGACAGATGGGCATGCTTCTTTTGATGGAATGCTACTTGACTTTCTCTGCAGAAATATGGTTAGCATTGTTACAAACAATATTGCCCTTACCTTTTATATGTCTCCTATGCGGAGGGACATATTTTGCTGATGAATAATCTTCAACTTCACTTTTCCTTAGAGCATCCTGCTTAATCCAAGGCCTGTGGGATTTCAACAAATAACAATTTGGCATAATATGACCAGTCTTCCCACAATTATGACACTTAGGAATAAACTTACCTTGTATTCATGATTCCTTGGAGTTAGGCATCACATGATTAGTTAAGCAAGAATTATCTAAACAAGTTGTATCTTCTATCACAGGCTTAATATCAATAGAATCTAATTCGAAATCAGAAGCATGTGAAGTAGAAGTACTTAAATCTTTAACAATTAAATCAGGCTTCTTAGAAATATCTGTATGAATACAAAGCATGAATTTCAAATTATTATTAGAGAATTTTTCCAAGAGATCATCTGATTCTTTTAATTTATTCTCTAGTGCATCAACAGTATCAAAAAGCATGGTATTCTCAGATTTCAAAGAGTCAATCAAAACATGTGATTCAGATAATTGTAAAATCAAAGACTTTTTTTCTTGCTTAATCTTCTTGAGTTCTTTATTGGATTTCTTAAAGAGTTTACCTATCAAAAGGGTATCTTTAGAGAAATCATAAAAATCATATTCAGAGAACTCAAGAAGATTTATGGTAGCAGAAGTCATGGATCACACTTAGGAAATAAATTCAAACACAAGTGAACCCGCTTTGATACCAAATGAAAATAAATATTGACTTCTAATTAAACCAAATGTGTGTTTGTGCTCAACAAAATATCTTAGATGTAGAATTTAAATAAGACAAGATATTTGTTACGAAGTGGAAACTCTGTGAAGAGAAAAACCACTTCGGGGTAGCCAAACCCAGAAAATCCACTATCAAAAAACAAAGCTAGTTACAAAACACTCGTACTCACATACCCTTATGCAATAGTCATACCTTTAACTCTGACACGAAGCCCATCGTGAACGCTTCCCAACCAGATCTTCCACCTGAAGGGATTTTTGATGGATTCCTTTACCTTAGGGCCGACCCCTAAGATAGACTTCACACAAACAACGAGCACACACCGATAACGGCTTGAGAGCTAGCAGATCTTTGATTCTCCTTAAACTCCCTATCAAAGCACAATGGAATTCACTGTTGAATTATGTACAAAATACAAGCCTAGGGCCTTCTATTTACAGGCTTACAGGAAACCTAAAACTGCTGAGATTCGGACTTTGGCTATCGAGCGTCCGGGCAAAAGTTAGCCACGTCCGGACGGTTTTCTGTGATATCCTTTCAGAAACAGTGTAATTCTATCTTTATCAGGTTCACGTCTGGACGGCTTGACCGAGCGTCCAGACGGTCTTCTCTAAAATCCTTTCCGTGTTCGAACGGAACTATGGAGTATTCTGAAATACTGGACATCGTCCAGACGTGTTGCCATGTCATCCGGACGACTTGCAGAGACTTCCCAAACAGTGTTGACTTCTGAAATCCAACTCCGTGTTGAACAATGATTGACCTAGCGTCCAGACTGTGTTGCTCTGACGTCCGGACGTCCTCATCGTTATCTGTAAGACATTGCGGGGCATCTGGACACCTTCAAAGGCTCGTCCGGACGGTTGGATAGGAATCGGCTGTTTTGACTTGGAAATTGCATGGAATCTTCATAGACATCTTCTTAGAAACTTGTGACCATACACATGGCATGAAATGAGACATTGTCCATATTACTTGAAGACTCTGAATAGAACCGATAATCATGTTAAAAAGCAACCGTTACATAAAGTGTTTTTGTTAACCAAAATGTTGCCAATATAAAATACTAACAACATCAATTCATGCTTTCAATTTTCTCTTATTCTATTGTTTGTAACATGTGGAAGATTTTTGTAATGTTACAAACATGCTCTTAATTTTTTAGTCGTTGGTTTACTATTCTTGAAATGTTTTTTACTGATAGACATTAAGGCTTGT
The DNA here is from genome assembly GCA_028654335.1 of Alnus rubra. Lineage (NCBI taxonomy): Eukaryota > Viridiplantae > Streptophyta > Magnoliopsida > Fagales > Betulaceae > Alnus > Alnus rubra. The sequence continues at coordinate 416,822 of JAJPGS010001419.1, read as the reverse complement.
TCGTGAGTTTTACGAGGAAAAATCAAGGTCTTGTTTGGTAACCCTTGTGGAGAGAATTTTTTTTTTTTTTTTAATAGGAATAAAATATGATTGATTTGATATAAAGTAGAAAGAAATTTGAATTTTTTATTTATTTATTTTTTTTATGGAAAAGTGAAAAGGTTTTGTGTAGTAGTAGGTTTTTATTTTATTTGAATAGTAATAAAAAATAATTGATGTGATATAAAAAGTACAAAAATGTTAGAATTGTTGTAAAATCAAAGAAAATAACAAGACAAGATAAAGAGATTGCAATATGTGAAACTAGTTCTTCAAGAACTTTGTATGATTCTTCTTTATTATTGTGTGTTTTCCATACTACTCAATACTCCCTTTTGTAGACATAAAATCGTAATAGAAGGTTAAGGAATAGGAAAGGAACATGAATTGAAATGCTACATCAATGTATTACATGAATGTTATAGGAATTCTAAAAGGTGACGTGAATGTGTAGGATTCCAAGAGATGGAACTAAATGGTCATCCACCAAATGCATGAATGCATTCATAACACTCCCCTTGGATGACCATATACTAAGAATATGCCTCGTTAAAACCTTGCCAAGGAAAAACCGGTGGGAAAAAACCTATGGCGAAGGAAAAAGAATACGTTATTCTTGTGTGCCATTGTATGCTTTAGGACTACCTCATTAAAACCTTGCAAAGGAAAACCCAATGAGAAAAACCTTATCGAAGGAAAAAGAGTACAATCAGCATAATAATTTTACTACCCCTCATTAGCATGAAGAAATTCAATTGTTTATGATGAAAGATCCTTGAGTTGTCGCATTCCAATGTTATTCACCAACTTCTTAAATGTTGCAGTTGGTAATGTTTTGGTAAATAATTCTGCCAAATTGTCACTTGATCGTATATGCTTCACATCAATATCACCAATCTACTTAAGCTCATGTGTATAAAAGAATTTCGATGAAATGTATTTTGTTCTATCACCTTTAATATATCCTCCTCTGATGTGTGTGATACAAGCAGTATTATCTTCATATAATATTGTTGGGCTATCTTTGATGTTGGATAAACCACACTTTTCTCGAATGTGTTGAATTACTGATCTTAGCCATATGCATTCCCGACTTGCTTTATGAGTTGCAGTAATCTCTTAATGATTTGAAGAAGTAGCAACAAGTGTTTGCTTGACAGATCTCCATCAAATAGCAATATTTTCACATGTAAATAGATATCTTGTTTGAGATCTACCTTTATACGGATCAGAAAGAAAACCCGCATCAGCATATCAAACTAACTGTGAATTTGAACCTCTTGAATGAAATAATCCCATGTCAATTGTTGCACGAAGTTAACGTAGAACATGTTTGACCCCATTCCAATGCCTTCGAGTTGGTGCAGAACTGTATCTTGCTAGTAAATTAATTGAAAATGCTATATTAGGTCGTGTGTAATTTGCAAGATACATCAGAGCACTAATTGCACTAAGATATGGTACTTCAGGACCAATAATTTCTTTGTCATCTTCTCAAGGGCGAAAATGGTCTTTTTTCACATCAAGTGATCAAACAATCATTGGAGTGCTCAAAGGATGAGCTTTCTCCATGTAAAAGTGCTTCAAAACTTTTTCTATGTATGTTGATTGATGAACAAGAATTCCATTTGGAAAATGTTCAATCTGCAAGACAAGATAAATTTTGTCTTTCCACGATCTTTCATCGCAAACTCATTTTTTAAATAATTGGTAGTTTTTGTGAGCTCTTCTAGAATCCCAACTTTAAATCATCTACATAAATTGCAATGATAACAAATCCAGATTGTGATTTCTTAATGAAAACGCATGGACAAATTGGATTATTCTCAAATCATTCTTTCAATAGATATTCACTAAAATGATTGTACCATATGTATCCGGATTGCTTTAACCTGTATAAAGATCTTTGTAGCTTAATAGAATAAATACTTCGAGATTTAGAATTATATGCTTCAAGCATTTTGTATCCTTTAGGGATTTTCATGAATATATCATTATCAAGTGATCCATATAAATATGTTGTAACCACATCCATTAAACGCATATCTAAACTTTTTGTAACTATCAAGCTAATAAAAAATCTAAATGTAATTGCATCCACTACAGAGAAATATGTTTCTATAATCAATACCAGGTTTTTGTAGGAAACCTTGTGCAACAAGTCTTGCTTTGTATCTCACAATTTCACTTTTCTCATTACGTTTCCGTACAAATACCTACGTTTATCCAACAAGCGATACACCTTCAGGTGTTTGGACTACAGGTCCAAATACTTCACGTTTTGCTAGCGAGTTCAATTCTGCTTGAATTGCTTCCTTCCAGATTAGCAAATCATTTCTACGTCGACATTCTTCAACGGTTTGTGGTTCAATATCATAATTACTTCTAGTAATGCCAAATACAACTTTAAATGAAAATATGTCGTCGACAACAATTTTGTTTCTATCCAATAATTCTCCTATACTAATATAATTTATTGAGATCTCATTTATTTCAAGTACATGTTCCTCTTCAGGGGGTAACCCTTCAGAAGATTCCTCCTCAAGAAGTTCCTCTTTAGGGGATTCCTTTCCAGGAGAATTTGTACAGAAAGTTTGGATGGATCAATTTTTGTTGCATGTTTTGTGGGTAAAAGCCTCTTCAAGAGTGCCAATTTCATTTCCTTGTGCTTTTCGCTTCTGGGGAATATTATATTTTGTACCAATAGGTCTTCCACGCTTCAGGCGTGCCTTAGACTCATTTGCAGCTGTATTAATTGATTGTCCTACATGGACTTATATCTTTGCTGGAGTACTAGCAGTTAAAATGTGAGACTTAACTATTTTCTTGGTTTCAGTAAATGCATCCGGCAATTGATTATGAATGATCCTCTGAACTTTTAGTTCACATTGATTTGTTCGAGGATCAAAATGAGATAACATCGAATTATTCCAAGTGATTTCTTGTCGTGCTTCTGACAACGACTTTTCTCTCCCTAGTGATGAGAATATGTTTTCATCAAAATGAAAATCTTCAAAACGTGCTTTAAAAATATCACCAGTTAAAGACTCAAGGCATCTAATAATAGAGGGACAATCAAAACTAATATAAATCTCAAGTATACGTTGAGGTGGAGCAATTGGAACATATATAACACAACCAAAAATGAGAAAAATGAAAAATATTTGGTGGTTGACCAAATGCAAGTTGCAAAGGAGAATATTTTTGGTAAGATGTTGGTCTAATCTGAACTAATGATGCAGCATGTAATATTGCATGTCCCCAAGCAAAAATAGGTAGCTTTGATTTCATAAGCAAAGGTCGAGCAATTAACGAAAGTAGTTTAATAAACGATTCAACTAAACCATTTTGAGTATTAGGTATGAGCAATAAGATGTTCAACATTAAACTGATTGACATGCAATAGTCATAAAATGCTTGAGATGAAAATTCACCTGCATTATCCATCTGAATATATTGAATTAGATAATCAAGAAATTCTGCCCTAATTATTTGGGCAAGAAGTCTAGCAAATGCAACATTACTAGCAAAAAGCAGGCAAACATGTGACCATCTAGTTGATGCATCTATTAAAACCATAAAATATCTAAATGGCCCACATGGAGGGTGAATCAGCCCACATATATCCCTTTGAATTCTTTGTAAAAATGATAGAGATTTAATAATTACCTTAGAAGGAGATGGTTTGATAACAAGTTTACCTTGAGAACATATAGCACAAGAATAATCACTTCGTAAAATCATCTTTTGGTTCTTTAAGGGATGCCCATGAGAGTTCTCAATTATTTAACGCATCATAATTGTTCTCGGATGTCCAAGGTGATCATGCCAATCTTTGGATTAGATCACTTTTAGTGCAGCACAACATGTAATTCAATTGTTCTTATTGTTGTATAATACAACCCGGAAAAGAAAACAGTCAGTTTTTCAATATGAGCTTCTGACATGAAATTATTGAAGTAATATAAAGATATTCATCACTGCATTCATTAATGGTTTCAACATGATAACCATTCAGACGAATATCCTTAAAACTGATTAAATTTCTTTTAGGTTTAGAAGAATACAAAACATCGTCAATACACAATTTTGTTCCTTTTTACAATATGATATTCGCTCTTCTAGAGCCTTCGATTAGGTTTGATGAACCTGGTATAGTATTGTCACTAGCTTTTTTTAATATTAAGTATTGAAAATATTTCTTGTCTCTAAGAATTGTGTGTGTTGTACAATTGTCTGTTAGACACAAATCTTCACCAATCATCTTGGAATTAATCATTCCATCAGTATGACCCATGTTTCCATATACAAATAAAATAAATTTCATTAATCAATAGAAAATAACGAAATACAATTAAAATTGACAATGTAAACATAATATGATAAAATCATAATGAAAGCATATTAATTGTTGTAGACATATTCATCACCAATCAAAAGATCAGTTTTTCATTTAAAGTCATCAAAGAAATCAGAAACATCAAAATGAGTGCTACCCTCTCCATTTAGAGTATTAAGAAAAAAAATGGATAATCTACAGGATTACTGTGATTAGCAATATTCTGTAAACCTTTATTTTCATTTTGTTTCACCTCAATGTGGTTCCACTTCTGGTAGTAAGGAGCATTTCTTTTATAAGAATTATGAGTATGTTCCCCTTGACCTCTATAATTTGTTCTACCACGTCCACGACCACTTTTCCTTTATTACCATGAAATGAGGTTCCATTTGCTTTAGGAAATGGTGTAAAACCCGTTGGACAAGATTAGTGATTTTTCATTAATAGCTCGTTGTTTTGCTCAGCCACTAGAAGACAAGATATTAGTTCAGAATATTTTGTGAAATTATGCTCTCGATATTGCTGCTGCAGGAGCACATTCGAGGCATGAAATGTGGTATACGTTTTTTTTTCTAACATATCCACGTCAGTGACTTTTTCTCCACACAATTTTAATTGTGAGTTGATTTTAAGGAGTGCAGAGTTATAGTCACTGACACTTTTAAAATCTTGCAACCTCAGGTGCATCCAATCATAACGAGCTTTTGGGAGGATAACTGTCTTCTGGTGCTCGTATATTTTCCTTGTTTTGTAAGATTTGACATTATCTATGACAAAAATATATCAAGAATTAAATAAATAAACATTATTTAAAATTAAGCAATATTATATGCAAACCAACAAATAAAAAAAAATAAAAAAATCAAATTTAAACTATAAAGCATCATATTCATAGCATTAGAATGATAACATTTTAGTTCATATTAATCTCACATCAATCATAAAATTCATATGTTATAATATGATTCTTAAATCACTAAAAATTTCTAAGCATTATGTTAGAATGTTAACTAACAAAATAGATAATAAGATTATTAAATCTTAAAGAGACTTACAATGAATTGAGAATATCACACAGATAACTTTTGATGTTGAAGATCAAAAGAACACAACAACTTTCTAGAGCTTTGTGCTGATAACGTGTTATAAAATCAAAGAAAATAACAAGACAAGATAAAGAGATCGCAATATATGAAACTAGTTCTTCAAGAACTATGTATGACTCTTTTCTATTATTGTGTGTTTTCCATACTACTCAATACTCATTTTTATAGACATAAAATTATAATGGAAGGTTAAGAAATAGGAAATGGTAGAACATAAATTAAAATGCTACATCAATGTAATACATGAATATTATAGGAATTCTAAAAGGTGACATCAATGTGTAGAATTCCAAGAGATGAAACTAAATCGTCATCCACCAAATGCTTGAATGCATTCATAATAAGAATGTTTTGATGTTGATTTTTTTTTTAGGAAGAAATGAAAAAAAAAAAAAAAAAAGAAGAAGAGGGGAGAGAAAAGGGCGTTTATCATACAAGGCCCAAATCAATTTAATTGGTTTTGACTGTTAGTCTTTAACAAGTTGTTATTGTAATTGACCATTTGATTGTTTTACGGTTTTTGACGTTGTGACCATTTGGCCATAATATTTTATTTATGATATTAGAAATCTCACAACACTATATATATATGATGAAGTGCCTCATCCACTTTGACAAAATAGTTGTTCTATTAGCCTTTGTTCTTGGAATTATGTCCTTAATGAAGGTAGACACTATAGTCTAATCTTGAAAGGTTACGTGTCAAGGAATCTGACCACACTGAGTTATATACTCCGGAGGTATGAATCAACCTTTAAGGACAACGATCTTGCGTGATTCTATAGCATTGTGAGATCTTTCTTTGCTTTAATTTTGATCTCTTATATTCTATTGATTTTATTGTTAATTTTTGGATTGTTATTATTTTATATCAACAAGAATTTTTTGCATCATCAAAATTATTTCCAACAATTCTTATTATCATGTGTTACCCATATATATATAATTTTTCTGGAAAGTTAAAAGACTCAATCGAAAGTGACATTCTTTGTATAGACGGTGGTTTTAGTAAATTTTTTGACTTTGGATAATTTGAGGAAGAGGAATGTGATTGTGGTGGATTAGTGTTGTATGTGCAAGAAAAGTGGGAAACCTATTGATCACCTCCTTCATTGTACATTTTCAGGAGAATTATTGAGTTCATTTTTCCATCTGTTTGGTGTTGACGTTATGCCTAGAAGAGTGAGAGAGATGTTGGAGAGTTGGAGAAGACAAATGGGAAATCGAAATGCTCTAAAAATTTGGAGGTTGGCTCATTTGTGTTTAATGTGGTGTCTTTGAAAAGAGCGGAATGCAAGAAGCTTTGAAGATCAAAAGGCTTCAATGCTAGAGCTGAAAAATATGTTGCTCCAATCACTCTACACATGGAGCGTTCAATAGTTTGCACATTTCTAGTTTTTCTAAATTATTGGATTTTTGTTTCTCTTTTTTTTTCTAAAGCATGGTGCTTCTTTTGTATACTTTCTGTATATTATGATTGAGCTCTTTTGTTCTTTTAATAAAATTGAATTACTTATAATAAAAAAGTTATGTTAATGAAGCATGCTATATGTAACAGCCTCACCTTAGGGTGTCGGCCTAGTGTGTTTATGGGTTTATAGTGTTGGGCTTTGTTGTGCGGGCCATTAATTTTAGGCCTAGTTAACTTCAATAAAAATTGGATCAAAGCCTATAAAGAAGACCATAATGACTAATGGAATTTCATAATTTTAGTGTTTTTTTCTTCATGGCATATTTTAAATCCTAGTGACATTCATAATTTAATATATGGCAAATAGGACAATAGGAATTAAAATCCTATAATTTTCACTCAACATAAATTTTGGACTAATGAGGTGATATACATGCATCAATTATAGTTTTTAAATTAACCTTAACATAATTTTAAGTACTAGATTTCAAGACAAAACCTACTATGAAACCTCAACCGTTTTAACTTGGTTGAGAATATTACTTACTGAACATTTCGCTCACCCCTTACTTTCTTTCCCTTTTCAGGTCTCAAGACAGTTGATATAGGTGGCCGGGATGCTTAGGTTTTCTGGAGGAATCATAACATTTATTGAAGTTACTTTTGTTGCATCTATGTGATTTTTGTTTTCTCAAGGCATGCATTATAGTAGTCACAAGTGCTCTGGATCCTAAATAGGTAATCTTTGTGCCTCTGAGGCTTTGAAGTTAACAAACTGGGCTCCTCGGGCTTGGGTCGTTACACTATATGTATGAAAAGTGACAGTTGAATGTGTAAAATGGTCAGGAAACTAAAAACTGGTCAGCCTAATTCATTAATTCTGTATTGTGAGCTTATGAATTTCTCTTTAGGTGCATTAGTTTCTAATCTGAATTGATGAATATGAGTTAGCAAACTTACTGTGGAATGCCCATTATGTTGAATTTTCTGTGTAGAGTACGTTTAAAGGAATTTTGGTAGTAAATATTTTTGGCTGGTTCTAACATTATCTTAAAACAAAGAAAAATGTAATTCAATCAGTTCAGGAACTGCAAGCAACCAACAATCATTTGAAATGTGAAAGCTATAAAATAACTAATTCATCCAAAAAATATCAATCTCATTAAAAAAAATAAAAAATAAAAATAGAGACAATATAATTAAGAGAAAACTTCACTTATTACCCCTGGTCTTTCATCACTTTTACAATCATATCCTTAAACTTTAAAAAGTGTCAATTTAGTGTATTCATATTTCAATTTTATCATTCCGTTAGGAATTTCCGTAAAATTTTGCAAAATTTCCGAATATACCATTGTTTTTTTTTTTTTTAAAGGAAAAAAAAAATCAAAGATTTAGGAATTGGTATATTTGAAAATTCCATTAAATCCCAACGCCTAAATCCTTGTGATTTTTTTCTCTTTTTTTTTTCTTAAGAAAAAATGTGTATTTTAGAAATTTTGACACCCCTCCGTTATGATTTAACAGAAAATTTTAACGGAATGGTGAAATTAAAAAAAAAATAAAAAAATAAAAAAATTAATGATAGATACAGAAATTGACACTTTTTAAATTTTATGGATATAATTAAAAAAGTGATGAAATATCATAGATAGTAAGTGAAGTTTTTTCTATAATTAACTATATCATAGAAACAATGGGACGCGTGGCAACTTTGCAATCGTGCATAATTACTACAAAAAGAAGATGAATTTGGGGCACCGGAAACAATGGCCTGGAGAGACATATAAATCATAAAACACTAGCCAAAGTATCAGTAAATTGATACGCATCCAACCAACCAAATAGCAATGAACACCTAGTCCATTTGTTTAAGAAAATATTTTGTTTCAACATAAATATTTTTCATAAAATGTTTAGTTTCAGCGTAAAATCTTTTTTAGAAAATATTTTTCCACTTTTCAGTATTTAGGACGACTACAAATTTTGGTCAATTTGAAAATATTTTTCAGTTGACCAAGACAAGCAAAGCACACCCTCTCATTCTCTCACACTCCCCTCAACGTACACCCATTCTTGCACTCTCTCTCTCTCTCTCTCTCTCTCTCTCTCTCTCTCAAGTTTCAAGTTTGGTTGAAAATCACCACAGTCAACGACCACCATTGGCAACCACCATCTTTCTCACTCTCTTCTCTCTACCTTTTTGCAATCGGCGACCACCATCACCTTTTCCTAGCTAGCAATAGCTTTTCGGATATCTATACTTTCACATGCCAATCAATGGCTTCTCTGATATCTCTTCAACGATTAGAAAAATTCTCTTTTATCTCTTCCCGGCCACTTGAGACCTCGAATAACCTGCCAACTTTCGGCCTAGCTATCTCTCAATCTCACTGCAATGCCCCAACCCATTCTAGAATATTCTCTCATACTCCACATGGTACTACTAGCAAAACGGGTCACCCGACACGACCCGTTTGGCCTAGACACGAACACGACCCGTTTATGTTAACGGGTCGGGGCTCCAGACACGACACGCTAATTTTACGGGTCACCCGACACGACCCGTGAAACCCGTTTAACATAATGGGTCGAATCAGGTCAACACGACCCGTTTGACCCGTCTATTGTAATGGAGTTGTTTCCAAGCGATTTTCGTAGATGCAGCAATGTTGAGTAGTGGGCAGAGTACCCTTCATGTGTTTTCCCAACAGGTTTTCCGGCACTCATTATCTAAGGCTCATAAAATCAGTAAAATTAGTAAGATACAAGAGAGATTAATATTTACAAATAATCAAATCATTTCATCATTTCATGTCAAAATGCTGTAAAAAAATTAAAAATGGAAATCAAGTTAATCAACTATTCTATTAACATACCGGATGTGACATGGCAATTCGGCGGAAGAGGGAGAGAGAGAGAGAGAGAGAGAGAGAGAGAGAGAGAGAGAGAGAGAGAGAGAGAGAGAGAGAGAGAGAGAGAGAGAGAGAGAGAGAGGCAGAGAGACGGGGAGAGGCTGCTCCTGGGCCTCCTGGCTGGAGAGTGGAGAGCGTTGGAGAGAGCCGAGAGACCGAGAGAGAGAGGGAGCGGCAGAGAGAGTCGAGAGATGGGGAGAAGCTGGAGAGTGGAGAGCGTTGGAGAGACCGAGACAAAGAGAGCGGCAGAGAGACGGGGAAAGGCTGGAGAGTGGAGAGCGTTGGCAGTCGGGCCAGTCGGCACTCGGCAGTCGGCACTTCGGTGGTCGGCACTCGAGTGGGTCAAGGCGTCCAGCGGTCTAGACTCCAGCCGACTCCAGCGGGAGCTGCAAGACTGCGGGAGGAAGAAGAAGGGACGACGGTCGGCGGCGGCGAAGCGGGGAGCTGAAGAAGAAGAGAATGGTGGTAGGTGGCAACCGAAGGAAAAAAGGGAAATTTTGGGAAAAAAAAAGCTAGGTTTTCACTTTTTGAAGTTTCAACTATTGTGTAACTTGTGTTTTTAACTTTTCAATTCGGTAATTCCCAATCCTTGAATCCCATTTTCTAATTTTTATTTTTCATTTATTTTTCATTTCTATTATTATTATTATTTTTAAAAAAAAAGACTTAATCGTGTCTGGCGGGTCACCCGCGGGTGACCTGACAGACTAATTTAAACGGGTCGACCCATTTATGACCCAAACCCGTTTAAGGTAGACACAAACTCGCTAATTTCGTGTCGTGTTCGTGTCAGATTATCGGGTCGTGTCAAAATTGCCAACCCTACTACTACTTTATTTTTTATGGCGCTACGAAAATTATCTTATCCTTTTTTTCTTCATTTTTGAAACCACAAACTCATTCTATAAATGTAAATCAAACTGAACACCAGAGCACTACTAATCAGAATTAGACCTCTTAATAAATACTGGAGTCATTACATAACCTTAAACAAAACATTGTAGGTTATAATTATAAAAGTTCCAAAGGCAGCTTCTATTACTTCAGGTGGCTTCCACCAAACTCAGCCACATCCTGCCAACTTTTATTATTGAGAAATGATAGTTAGGGACGGTCCGTACTCTGTCCATCTTTTAATATTAAAATAATATATTATATTTTTTTTTCATTTATTTATCCTTTCTAATATTTTTTTTTTTGTTTATATAATATATTATTTTAATATTAAAAGATGGATAAGAGACGGTTATCCGTCCCGTCTATCATTTCCCTTTATTATTTGATGCTCGTACTCCCTCATCCAACACCGTGTCGTTAAGTGTTTAAACTCCATTTAACACTAGGTTTGTTATGCGTACTCTCCTACTGAACACGGGGTTGCTAGTCATACTACCCCTCCTAGCACTAGGTTTACTAAGCGTACTCTACCGCCTAGTACTGGGTCGTTGGTCGTACTCCTCCCATTTAACGCTTGATTTGCTAATGTTCCCCCTTTTAGCCCTGGGTTGATTGCGCGTTTCACTCACGCTCAACACTGGTCATGACAAAATAATTTTTCACACATAAGACTTTATTTCTTGAAAATCTTAAATCTACATTTTGTTTCTCTGAAAATGTCATTTTTTTTTTTTTTTTTAACAATAGTCTTTCCATTTTCCCAAAATCTCGTTACACTTGTTCTTCCTCAATCCGCAGTCTGTACCTGATTGCGTCTATATTGTGACTTGTTAGGTTCTAGGTCCTTCTAGAGTCCTATGACTTTATTAGACTTTTAACAACCCTTTCCCCCCCCCCCCCCCACTACCAAATGAGCTCCCTAGGGTGGTACTCTCCTCTTTTGGACTTGGTCTAAACGGACTACCGACCAAGCTCCTTAGTCTGGCTTATATATGTTCGTCTTTCAGACTTGCCCAATCAAGACTCCGGTCGAGTCCTTCTGGACATGGCCTCGTCCGAATGGTTCCTAGCACCGTTTGGACAAAGCATCAAAGAAACTTTGTCTCTACTTCAAAACTGTCCTTCAAATTGATTTCTAAGGCTTTAGAATCCTCTTTAACCCCATACAATCTTCAAAAATCCACCATGCACTTCTAATACTTCAATTTTTACGTAAAAATCTATTATTTGAGGTAAAACCATAGTTTTTCCTCATCTATAACACAACACAACCGCAACAACATCTCCAACACTTCCATATGATAGCAAAACAACATCTATATACTATCATAACAACAATATACCTATCACCATATTAACTTAAAAACAATGAAAAGAGTTCTAGGATTTATACCTCTTGTAGCCAAAATCCTTCTAGTGTCATTCATTTCAACATTTTCTTACTAGAATCAAGCCCTTATTCTCAAAATGAGTTTTACTCTCAATGTTAGATCTCTCAGTAGATGGAAAAATGTGCTCTATTCTAGTCAAACTTGGGCTTTAAATAGGCAAACTTTCTTTTCATTGAACTCGTGTATCGGACGAGTAGTTTGGCTTGTTCAGACACATCGTGTCATAGGCCACGTTGTTCCAGCACTTTTGTGACACGTGGAGATCCACTCTCGTTAGGACGAGGATCTCCCCCAATCCAAATGAGCCTTTGTCAGGTTGGATTAGATTGCACGTCATGTCCATCAACTCCACACGTGACATAATATCTTTCCCATCTGAACGCTTAACAGAACCGTGTTCCTTAAGTTTACAGATTGACTCATTTGCACAGGAGCTTCCACTCGTCCCAACTAGTGGTTCTACCTAGACTTTTCTAAGTCTCATAAAGTCAGACTTTGACTCCTAATTGACCTGATATCCCTAGGTCAAATCGTATTTAGGCCATTTATTATTTGTGACAAACGTTCTAAGTCATTCAACTATATTTTTCTTTCCATTCAGTAGGTGCATGTGATTTACTGACAGTCAATTTCATTTAGTAATTTATTGATAAATACATTCTTATATTTCTATTTAAATTGGGTTGGTGCTAGGGTTTATTTAACATCACTCACTAGGGTTTATTAGGGTTTATTTTACGACAATTTGTGGTATAAAGAGTTCCTTCTGCATAATGTCTCTCAAATCTGAACCGAGCTGAATATACCCAGTAAAGTGCAGTCATCAAGAATAACAAAAATACGTCCATCACAACCTAGAATTTTGGTCAAGTTGAGCAAACTGCTGCCGCAGAACCCTTCTCATAACCTTATTTGTTGCTGTTCTTGGAAGAGATGAGAGAGGCAAGACCCGAGAAACCTACGCAATTGAGTATACAAGTTAGCAAGTCTGCAAAAAAGTGGCCAATGTTTTGACACAAAGAGCAACCGTGTGCGGAGCAAACATCAATACCCTAAACAAAGGATTTAGTTTTTTCTGCACTGCTGAATTGAAAGATATCTTCAACTGATTTAAGTCTGCCTTCGTGTTATCTGAATCCTTGAATACAACAGCAATTACCAACTGCTCAGGTCCTCCTCCAGGAGGTGGCACCCCAATAGCAGCTGTCTCAAGGACGTTGTTATTGACTCCATTACAGATGCCTTCTATTTCAACAGAACTCACCTGCCCAAACCGAAGGGAATTGGTTGGAGCAGACTACACATATAATTGCATTAACAGAGTCTGAAAAAACATCAAGTACAATATTGACTAGATCTCCAATATATATCCTGTAACGCACATGTGGGTCAAGCATCATTATTTCTAGAGAGAGAGAGAGAAAAAAAAAAAAAATCACTCATGCAGATAGGTGAGCACCATAGTTAGAAAAAACAATTTGACTACTTTAAAAGCAACCCATTCTTTGTAAAAACAGTAATTTAGATGTAAACATAACCCAGAGAAAGAAAAGGAAAAAAAAAAACAGTATTTTAACCAAAAACAGGCTCAACAAAACACCACTATAGATTAGACAATCAAGTCATTTGAATACCATAACCAGAATGATCTTTCTAAAATAATGAACAAGCTGAAAGCAAGTCTTCATATTTGATTTCCATAACCATAACATTCAGATCATGCAGAAGTGAATCCTTGTATAATTTAACAAGTAACATGTGAAGTATAGTTCTGGAGACAAATGTAATGTGAGCGTCAGCTCGAATTCACTCCCTATCTATCTTGAGAACAAAATTGCAAAGAAAACAATGGCCCAGTTTGGCAATGTCTCTAGAGACAAACATATTTTTCTCAAAACCATTAACAACCAAATCAGAACACAAAATGCTTTTTAGAGAACTTTTCATACCTTCTTATAGGAATATTTTAACAAAACAGGTTAATTTTTGCAAGTGTAGGGGCTAACTTATTACTTTAAAAAAATAATTTTTTCTTTTTAAAAGAATGGCTGTGTGGCAACCCTCAACGGAGAAGAGGGGTGGCCGCACAGCCAACCCAACCAGATAGGAGTGGCTGTGAAGCCACCCCAACTAGATCAGAGTTCCCGCACAGCCATGCCTTTCCTACACTGTGGTCACTCTTTTTAAATTTTATTTTTTCTTTTTTTCTTTTTCCTTTTTATGAGTAACAAGTCAACTCTACATGTGCTTGTGTTTTCTCAAAATAAGGTGTATTAACATTTTCTCAAATTTGGACACCATTAAAAAAACACTTCTTACCCACCAAAAAACACTCCTCACATTATATCACATCAAAACACTTTTTCAAACCAAAAACAAAATACACTTTTCAAAGCATTATCAAACATATCTAGTAACTTTTAAAAATTTCTCTATCAGAGGCATGATGCACTTGTCCTGCACACTTTCTGAGTTAATCAATGTGTATTGTTTTCCCAAGTATCCAAAAAAGTGTCAAATTAGAGTTTGTTTGGCAAATGGTTGTAATTGTGGAATATTTGTTTGAATAGTAGTAAAAAGTGACTGATGTGATATAAAGTATAAAAAAGTTTGGAATTGTTTTATAGAAAAGTGAAAAAGTTTTGTTTTGTATTGAATTTTTTTATTTGGATAATAAAAAAAAATTATTGATGTGATATAAGAAGTGAAAAAAAGAGAATTTTTTTATTTGACTTTTTTGGGAAAAGTGAAAAAATAGAGGGGGAGTGAGAATTGTTTGCCAAACAACCTCTTAGATATGACAATGGAGTTGCACAGATAAGTGGATCATATTACACTGGGCACAATGCATACCTTGATACCTCCAAGATTCATTGTATCATCTGCCCGACCATGCGCATGATAGTATCCTCTAGAAGTACGCTCAAATACATCCCCATGCCTCCGCAGAACCTGCATTAGGAAACTCAACTGCAAAATTCAAGAAGCCAGACACCAAACTATTATAACAATAGATACGAATTCACTTACCCTTCCTTTCCAGAAGGGCATTCCCTTAAAGTAGACATCATGGTGGTCAGCATTCAGCAGTGTATTAGAAGCCCCAAACATGAGGGGATAAAGTGCCAATTCACCATTCCCCGGTACATTCTCTGGCTATAGTAGAAGAAAATGAAAAAATCATTCTAAGTACCTTATATAAAATATGTTAAGAAAGAGGGATAAATTATCATATAAATTAGTCAAGTTGATTTTCAAATGAAATGTTAGGCAAATCTCAATGAGAAGCCACTTGAAGGGTTGAAAGTCGATGTCAGGCAATTGCAATTATAATATTAGCTTGCATATACATAATTTATTAAAGAAATTCATCAAGACAACTATAGCCAGATTAACCTTTCTTTCCCTAATAATATATTCACCAAAGTAAGGTTATTTGGTTCTTACAATGGGGTAACCATCGTTGCCAAGGATAAATAAACGGCAACCCATAGCTGGTGTGCTAAAAGCAGCCAATGATTGAGCCTGCAACAATGAGCCACTAACAAATCCACCGCCAATCTCCGTACCACCACAAATTTCAATGATAGGCTTGTAGTTAGCTCTCCCCATTAGCCATAGGTATTCATCAACATTAGATGTCTCACCAGTGGATCCAAAGCAGCTGCCAGATTTCAAAATAATATTACACTTGAAACAGCCAAATTGGATGAAAAATCCATAGTTGACATACATCCTACTTTCAATCAGATGAAATACACATTTGGACTATAAATGGGACTATGTCTAATAATTTTGGAATCTTTGAGTATAAATGGGAGTATGTCTAATAATTCCATGGAGATAAAGGAGCATATAGTAAGTTATTATAACAAACTATACACCGAGCATAGTACTTGGAGGCCAAGGGTGGATGGGCTTTCTTTTTCATCCATTGATGTGGAGGAGGGTACTTGGTTATAACGAGAGTTTGAGGAGCAGTAGGTGTGGGAGGTGGTGCGAAACTCGAATGGTGATAAGGCGCTAGGACCGGATGGGTTGACAATGGCTTTCTTTCCTAAGTGTTGCAGTGTTTTCAGAATTCCATAGTCGACGCCAGTTTGAGAAGAGTTTTAATGCAACTTTTGTTTCCCTGATTCCAAAGAAACCAGAAGTTGTGGCTGTAAAGGATTTCAGGCCGATTAGTTTGGCGGGAGAGGTCTATAAAATCATATCTAAGGTACTCGCTAATAGGTTCAAATTAGTATTGGGCAAGATTATTTCCAGTCCTCAAAATGCTTTCATTGGAGATCGGCAAATTTTGGATACGGTTCTTATAGCAAATGAATGCTTCAATAGTCGAATTAGGTTGGGGGAGTCTGGGTTGTTGTGCAAGTTAGACTTGGAGAAGGCTTATGATCATGTTAATTGGGAGTTCTTGCTTTACTTGCTTCAATGGTGTTGTTTTGGGGAAAAATGCAGGGATTGGATAGAATTTTGTATATCTACAATAAGATTTTCCATCTTGGTGAATGGATCTCCGTTTGGTTTTTTTCCGAGTTCTTGTGGACTAAGGCAAGGGGATCCACTTTCACCATTATTGTTTGTGGTGGTTATGGAGGCATTGAGATGAATGTTGAATGTGACGATGAACCAGGGATTATTGACAGGGTTGAGGATCAATTTAGGAAAAGGGTAAATATCTAATAAATCCCTGAGTCAACGCGCGATTTGAAATCAGTCTCTCACTCTTTAAAATCAAATTTTGCTGCTTGGGTTTTTCGCAGATTTTAAAAGAGCCCTTCCGTGATTTTTTTTGTCCATTTATTTGACACCTGTTAACCTTAGACTTTTTCCACTTCACCCTTAAGATAATATTTTAAAAAAATCTGTGAGCTCATTCTCGACCTTCATCGCTAAATTGCGAGTAGTGGGTTTTTGCCTTAAGTGAGACAACAACGAGCCTGCAATGTACACCAAGATGAAAGCAGGTTGGTCTCCTTTGAAGGAGATACTTCAGAAAATGAAGGAGATGAGCGAGAATGCTTTCTTATTTTCTGTATTGCATCCAGCATTTTTAAACTTGAAAGTGTTTTACAGAATAGGCATTATTTGTGAAAATGTAGCTGCCAAATGAAATCAGTGTCTTTTCTTGTATATAATTTCCATGGCGAGGCTTGCAAGAATTGGATTATCAAGAGGAAGTTTTAAATGTCATTTACACGATGGATACTGTGATTTACAGCAGGTCACTTTAAATGTCATTTACAAAATTCCTTTCCTGAGTTGATTGCCTTTAGGTACAAAATTTCCTCAGTTAGATTGATCGTGATTCAACTACAAATCTCCAATCTGTTGATTGAGCCGCATAAGGTAAGTCTACATCATATATTGTTGAAAATCTGTACAATAGCTGCATAAGGTAAGTCTACATTATATTGCTGAAAGTCTGCACAAGAAACAGGGGCTAATAGAGGAGACAGTTTCTTATCTCACATTTGTGCAGTTGATGTATTTTTTGATGTTTTATGTACGTATGAAGCTAAGATTTTCCGTAGTACATGTTTGAATATTGCTCTATATGGACAAATATATATGTTGTTCATGATCAAGAGAACGGGTACTAGCTCAAAAATATATATAAAAAAATAAGAGAGAGAGAGAGAGAGAGAGAGAGAGAGAGAGAGAGAGAAGTAAGTACGATAATGAATACAGTTTGACAAACCTAACTCAAGCTTAAGGGTTCAAGCTCATGTCTGATTCAATTAAGTAAGATGTAAATATAAATGGTGATTCGACTTTTAGACACATTCAAGTATGAGTCATACTGATGAAGTACTGCGATGGTGGTGAGGCGTAAGGAAAACCAAAGTTGTTATAGTCCAACATATTTCCTTTAGTTGAGTGACTAAATGTTTTAAATGACTGTAGTAGTTGTAGCAGCTGAAGCTGCATTCTCTCACCCTTCCACAGCTCTCTCCCTTTGTATTTGTTTATTTATTATTTTCTTTCCCCTTATCCTGCATTCTCACTCATCTCCTTCCTTTTGTCAATCATCTCCTTCAAAGGAGACCAACCTGCTTTAATATCGGTGTACCTTAAGGCAAGAACCCAGTCCTCGTATTTTTACGATGCAGGTCGAGAATGAGCTAATAGAGGTTTTAAAATATTACTTTAAGGGTGAAATGGAAAAATTCTGACATGTCGTTAACGGACGTTGAATAAATGGACCGAAAAATCATGGAAGGGCTCTTTTCAAATCCGCCAAAAACTTAAGCTGCAAAATTTGATTTTTAAACAGGGACTGATTTCAAATCATACGTTGACTCAGAGATTTATTAAACATTTACCCTTGGAAAAATCAGAAATTGTCCCCATAGGTGAGGTGGAAGTTGACAATTTGGCACACATCGTTGGGTGTCGAGTAGAGTCTCTGCCAATGACTTATTTGGGTTTGCCCTTGGGAGTATCTTATAAAGCTACTTGTATTTGGAATGGAGTTATTGAGAAAGTGGAACGTCAGTTAGCTGGTTGAAAGAAATTATATTTGTCTACGGATGGTCGGCTGACTCTAATTAAAAGTACTATTTCCAACATTCCTACATATTATTTGTTATTGTTCCCTTGGCTCTTAGACTTGAGAGACTTCAACGGGATTTCTTATGGAGTGACATTGGAGATGAGGTAAAATTTCATTTAGTAAACTAGCACAAAATTTGTACTCCAATAAAGGTAGGTGGTTTAGGAGTTCAAAATTTGATTCAATTTAATCGAGCTTTATTGGAGAAGTGGATGTGGAGGTATGCTTTGGAACAGGAGGCTTTTTGGAGATCGGTGATTGAAGTTAAGTATGAGAGTTTGAAGGGTGGATGGTGTTCAACAGAGGTTGTGGGGACTTATAGTGTGAGTCTGGAAATATATTAGAAGGGGCTAGGATACTTTTTACAAGTTTGTGTGCTTTGAGGTGGGGGATGGGTAAATTGTACGGTTTTGGCATGATCTATGGTGCAAAGATAGTCCATTGAAGCTTTGTTATTCAACTTTGTTCAGCATTGCTCAATATAAAGACGCATGGGTGGTAGATAAGTTGTCTGCGTTAGATGGAGTTACACACTAGAATGTTGCCTTTACGCGCCTTGCACAGAATTGGGAGGTGGAGATGATCCTTTCTTTTTATGAGCGGTTGTATTCTCATCGAATTCAGCATGGAGTGGTTGACAGGTTAGTTTAGAGCCTCTATAAGAGGGTGCACTTTGCGTAGGTGAAATATCGTGGTGGTTGAGTGGTGCTGGATGTGCAAGAAACGTGGAGAATCCATTAAACCACCTACTTCACTATGATGTTGCACAAGATATATTGAGCTATTTTCTTATTTTTTTTGAGGTGGAGTGAGTTATGCCGTAACGGGTGCTGGATTTGTTAAGTAGTTGGGGCAATTCGTTGGGACGTGGTCAAGTAAAACAGATTTGGAAGCAGGTTCATTTATGTGTAATGTGGGATCTTTGGCGTGAGAGAAATGCTCGTCACTTTGAAGATGTAGAAACGCCGGTGTTGGAGTTGCGTCGAAATGTTTATGGGTCTCGACTCATCATAGCCCAAGTCGTGTTACTTCTGTAGAGTTTTTAAATTCATGCTCTTTTGTTTCCTCCTTTTATAGGTACTTTTGTATACTTCATGTGTATTAGTGTTGCACCCCTCTGAGCTTTTTTAATGATATGACATTATTTATTAAAAAAAAAATACACATTTGGACACACCCGCATGTTACTTTAACAAGATGAAGTATGACTTACACCTACCGGATGGCAGACCAATCATATCCAGCTGTACAATTTGTACTTTTCCATGCCCGAACAATACTTGGGATCACACCAAGCATAGTAACTTTAGCATCCTGGACACATTGAGAGTATTTCCGTTGAAGAAAAAATTTGAAAAAATAAAATCCTAAAAACTCTAGTAATAAAACATGTCACAAAAATGTCAGGAATCTCTACATATGGTGCAATGAATGCTACTTCAACATCCTAGGTGTAACTTAAATTTCCTTTCGCAGTCCTCATGCAATTAGTTTTTGATTTTTTGGAGAAGTCAAAAGAAGCAGTTTTTACGTACAAAAGTAGGAAAAATTGAAGGTATATACAATATAGACAGTTAAGACTAAGGAGTGGTAAAAGTTGCCTCTCTTACAACCCTTAATAGCTTGGTGCAGCATTCACATCTTGCTAACCCTGCCCTGGATAACAACAACACCCCCCTCCCAATTACTCGTCATACTTGACAAATACAGATTCATTGAGTTAGATCCATCCCATTTATGGAGTGTTCTTAATATTTATTCTACCTTTAACTTATTAATGATTTGCGCTTCAATGGATTGGGGGCCAGTCAATAAGTACTCATTTGGAATTCACTTTTTTTTTTTTCTTTTTTTTTCTTTTTTTCTTTCTGTAGTAAATTTACCCAACACCCATGGGGACCCAAACCACCTACCTGACCCACAGCACAGGCTTATGGGAGTGGAGATACCATTTGGCCCAAAGGTGAATATTTGGTATTCATGATCATGGTCAGGTGAAGATCTAGTTAATATATGCTCAATTAAGTAATTTAAGGGTATAAGAACAACTACTATTACACCAGGAGGTTCACACGCACATCATGACAATGGGAAACAATTTTTTTTATTTTTTTTATACGTAATGTCAATTCATTAATAAAGTACAGAGGGGCGCAATTCTAGTACACAAGGAGTATACAAGAAAACCCCTAATATGAAAGAACAGAAAATAAATTTAAAAAATTTGCATAAGTAAAAACACTCAAGCTATGATGAGCCGCTATCCAAATATATAACTTTTTAAGTAAACGCTTTTGTATCTCCAACATCGATACCTCTTCATATTCAAAGTGCCGCGCATTCCTCACCTGCAAAAGACACCGCATTAAACACAACGGAACTAACCGCCAAACTTCCTTAGCTGGACCACACCCAAACGAAGCGCCCCAACTAGTCAATAATTCCAGCACCCTTCGCGACATAACCCACTCTACCCCAAATAAAGTAGGAATGTAACTCCAGAGATCGCAAGCAACTTCGCAATGAAGTAACAAATGTTCAATGGATTTCCCACTCTTTTTACACATACAGCACCACTCAATCACCACGACATTCTTTTTTCGCAGATTGGCATGCGTCAAAATTTTACCTAACGCTGTTGTCCATACAAAAAATGGCACCCTCGCCAGAGCCTTTTCATGCCAGATACTCTTCCAAGGAAATTAAGGGTCATCTTGTCTATTTAACACTTCATAAAAGGATATCACTTCAAATAGACCCTTTTTGGAGAGGATCCAAACTAACCTATCATCCTCTCAATGTCGAACCAGAATAGAATAAAGCCCCGTGAAGAAAGAGAGTACCATCTCCACCTCCCAATCCTGGACTAATCACGTAAAGATGACATTCCACTGAGTAACTCCATTTTGAACAACCAAATTATCTGCCACCCTCGCATCTTTACTCCTAGCAATACTCAACAATACTGGAAAACATAGCTTCAATGATCAATCCCCACACCACAAGTCATGCCAAAAACTTACATGTGACCCAACTCCAACCTCAAACCAAACAAATTTGTGAAACTTATCCCACCCCCTGCTAATATGTTTCCACACGCCCACTCCAATAGCACCCAAAACCTCCTTAGAACACCAACCACCCCTTAGACAAATTTGACTTCAATCACCAATCTCCATAAAGTCTCTCTCTCCCTACCATTCCTCCACAACCATTTTCCCAGGAGAGCTCGATTAAACTGGATGAAATTGTGAACTCTCAACCCACCTGATTTTAATAGAGTACATGATAGAACTAGGATAATTAGGCTGTTAAACCATGCTCTATAGCTGAACATTCATTGAATATATATATGAGAATTACAAGAGTTCAGAATAGACTAAGACTCCTATACAAACTGAACCTAGGACTCTTTAACTCTCATTTATTTAGCATACAATTAGACTTGGGACTCTAGCTTAGAACTATGACTCCGAATGAGACCAGATGAGATGGACTTCTTATCAACAACCTTCGGATAGAGTTGTGCCGCACAAGACTCATACTTGGAATTAGAGTCTTGTGTTGTAGTTGCATTAATATCCTCCCTCAAGATCAGCAGGGGGAGATCGCACGTTGAGCTTGTAATAAAAGTTATGAAACTTGGTGGAAACAAGTGGCTTAGTAAAAACATTAGCAATCTGATCCAAACTGGGAACAAACCAAATACCAAGGATTTATCAGCAACTCGGTCACGAACAAAATGAAAGTCGATCTCCACATGTTTCGTACGTGCATGAAAGACTAGATTGACCGACATGTAGGTGGCTCCAATATTGTCACACCAAAGTATTGGTGGAGTAGAATGTCCAATCCCTAGTTCTTGAAGAAGTGCACGAATCCAAAGAAGTTTTGGTGTGGTATTTGCAACGGCTTTATATTCAGCCTCAATGGATGATCTTGAAACAATCGGTTGTTTACGTGAGCTCCAAGAGATTAAATTAGAACCAAGGTAAACACAATAGGCACCTGTAGAGCGGCGATCATCTGAACATCCGGCCCAGTCAGCATTGGAGTATGCTTGTAAGGTATTATTAGAGTTGCAATGAAGAAGAAGACCATGAGAAATTGTATGCTTCAAGTACCGAAGTATTCTTTTAACAGCTTGCCAATGTGGCTTGAGCAGACGACGCATGAATTGACACACACGGTTGACTGCATAACTTAGGTCAGGCTGAGTGAGACAGAGATACTGTAATGAACCAACCGTACTGCGATAGAGAGATGGGTCTTCCATTCGATCACTTGTGAATGCCGAGAGAGCTGAGGAAGAAGCCATTGGAGAGGTGATAGGTTTTGCTTCATGCATATTAGTCTTCTTCAAAGGATCCAAGATATAACATTGCTGAGAAAGCAGCAGACCAGAATCTAGCTTTAGGACTTAAACAACAAGAAAATAATGGAGATCACCTAAGTCTTTGACAGCAAAATCTGCACTTAGAAGCTGTAAAAGTTCGGTAATAGCAGCTGGATCTGAGGCTGTGATGATTATATCGTCAACATAAATAAGAAGATACATGGTGATTGTCTTGGTGCGATAAAGAAAAAGGGAAGTATCCGCTTTTGAACCCACAAAGCCGAGTTGAAGTAGCTTGTCACCAAGTCTTGAAAACCAAGCTCTTGGGCCTGTTTGAGGCCGTAAATGGCCTTTTTGAGTCTGCACACATGGTTAGGAAAACTAGGATGAACAAAACCTAGTGGTTGCACCATATAAACATCTTCAGAAAGAAAACCATAGAGAAACGCGTTCTGGATGTCAATTTGCTTCATGGGCCAGCCAGCAGAGTAGGCTAGAGATAGGACTGTCTGCACTATTGTAGGCTTCACACTGGGCTATAAGTCTCGCCATAATCCACCTCGGCCTGTTGATGAAACCCTTTTGCTATAAGGAGAGCTTTGTGTCTTTCTATGGAACCATCCGCTTTTCTTTTGAGCTTGAACACCCACTTGCATCCCACAATATTTTGAGAGGAGTGGGAAGGAACAAGTGACAAGGTCTGATTTTGGAGAAGAGCATTGAACTCGATTTGCATAGCAGTGCGCCATTCTGGAATATGGATAGCATTAGAGTAGCATGTTGGTTCAAGAGGTTCTGAAGTAGATGCTGCCACTAAAGCTTGAGAAATAGGATACCGAATTCTACCATCCGTGAGTTGGCGTTGCTTGACAATATTGTTCAGTGACCTAGTTCTCATAGGATGTATCCGAGTACGAGGTGGATCTGCATAGGAACTGGAACAAGGCATGCTGGAAACTACAGGGGAATTAGGTGAGGGACCAGGGGATGACCAGGAGTGAACAGGAGGAGAAGTTAATCTAGAAGGAGGATCTGGTGGAATTATAGTTGAAGAAGGAGGAGGAGGAAATAAAAGGGGAGGAAGAACAGTGGGATGAGTTGATTGAGGAGACTCAGGAATAGGAGAGACAGTGGCAAAAGGGAACCGGTTTTCATCGAAGATGACATCTCTAGAGATGTACATTCGGTCGGATTCAAGATTGAGACATGTATAGCGTTTGTGATGTTGGCTATACCCAAGAAAGACACATTCCTTTGATTGAGGAGAAAATTTATGAGAATTGTAAGGACAAAGATTTGGATAACAAGCACACCCGAAGATTTTTAGGAAGGTGTAGTCAGGTGTAGTGTGAAAAAGTTTTTCAAAGGGGGATTTATGTTGTAACAAAGGAGTTGGCATGCAATTGATTAGGTAGCATGATATAAGACAAGCTTCATCCCAGAATTTTTGGGGAAGATTACTATCAGTGAGCAATGTCAACGTGGTGTCAATGAGATGTCTATGTTTACGATCAACACATCCTTGTTGTTGATGTGTGTGAGGACAAGAAAGGCGATAAGTAATACCAATGGATTGAAAGTGTTTATGAAGATTACGATACTCACCACCCTAGTCAGATTGATCACTAATGATTTTATGATTAAGTAATCGTTCAACCATGACTTGAAATTGAAGAAAAGTTTGCATGACATCAGATTTTGCTTGAATAGGAAAAACCCATGTATATCTAGTGAAAACATCAATAAAAGACACATAATACCGATTTCTATTGACTAAAATTTTTGGGGATGGTCCCCATACATCAAAATGAATTAATTGTAAAGGTTTACAAACTTTAGAAATTGAAGGATAGAATGGCAATTGATGTCCCTTTGCTTGAGCACATGCTGAGCAAAAAAGGAGATGCCTTATTGGAAATAACTGGAAGTTTAAACTAAGATAGGACACATTGAACAGTGCAAAAACCTGGATGACCTAAGCACTTGTGCCAAGAGGCCGGAGTGGTGCATTCACCAACAAGAGCTTGATTTATTGACGATGAAGACGAACTAGAAGTAGAAGGAAGCAGTTGATAGAGACCATCTTTAAGGTGCCCATGATGGAGGAGGATCCCGGTTTGATTGTCCTTGATCAAAAAATAAGAAGAGTGAAATTCAAAGAAAACGGAGTTGTCAAGGGAAAATTTTCTAATAGATAGAAGGTTTTTACAAATGGAGGGAACATGAAGAAGTTGGTTTAAGATAAACTTACGACGAGGCAAAGGAAGAAGGGCAGTACCAGTATGAGAAATATTCAAACCTGTTCCATCACCTATGCGGATTTGGTCCTGGCCGGGATACTCCTGTTGAGCTAAGTTGAGGTTCTAGAGTTGACTGGTAAGATGGTGAGTGGCGCCGGTATCAGGATACCAGATTTCTTCGGCTGGCAGCACTGGAGTGGAGTAATATCCTTGTGGAGTGGACTGCTGGTACTGCTTGGGAGGATCCTGTCGGTAATAACAACGAATGGCTGTGTGATCTGGTTTGCCACAAATTTGATAGGGAGGCCGAGTGGATGAAGCTGCATCTGGGGAGAAGTAGGAGCCGCGGCCTCGGTTGCTGGAGAAAGACCCACGTCCTGGAGTGGAGTAATATCCTTGTGCAGTGGAATGCTGGTACTGCTTGGGAGGATCCTGTCAGTAATAACAACGAATGGCTGTGTGATCTGGTTTGCCACAAATTTGATAGGGAGGCCGAGTGGATGAAGCTGCATCTGGGGAGAAGTAGGAGCCGCGGCCTCGGTTGCTGGAGAAAGACCCACGTCCGCGGTTGTAAGGGCGGCCACCACGGTCACGGAAACCTTGACCCCGAGAAGGGGAATTGCGGGTGGTGAAGTTCGCAGCAGGTGGATGAACATCAATGGCTGGAAGTTGCTGTTCCAGGCGCATCTCATGGGCGAGGAAGTGACCGTAGAGTTCATCAATGGACAAGGGATTGACTCTGGTTGTGACAGACGTCACAAAGGGATCATATTCTGACCCGAGGCCTTTGAGGAGAAAAGAAACACTCTCAAAATCATTGAGAGGCTGACCGGCGGCTGCAAGGGTGTCACTTAACGTCTTGATAGTCTGGAAGTACTCGGTGATCGAGTTGGAGCCATTTTTAACAGTTGCAAGCTGGAAGAAAATTTGCATGACTCGAGCACGAGCTTGAGAAGCAAACATGGTGAGGAATGTGTTCCAAAGAGAAGCGGCCGAGGCACATCCAACAGCATGGACGACGTATGGCTCGGACAGTGTAGAAATAAGTATACTCAGGATCATCTAATCCCATTGGCTCCAGGCAAGGAAGTCAAGGTTGACTATGGTTGTAGGGGCGCCGGCAGTTGTGTTGGGATTAGGAATAGTCTGGGCAAGAGGCGGAGTGGAGCCATCAAGAAAGCCATAGGCGTCTTGGCCTTTGATATATGCGAGAATCTAGGTTTTCCAGGCATTGAAGTTGCCTTTGGAAAGCTTAATACTAAGGTTATGATTCATATCTGGGACGATGAAGACAATAGTTGGCTGGATTGGTGGTGGGTGAGGCTGTGAAGTATTGGAGGCTGCCGAGGTTGCAGAGGCAGAGGACTCAGAGTTAGAATGGCCATGGATCACGACGTTGGTTGGTGATAGGGCTCTGATACCATGATAGAACTAGGATAATTAGGCTGTTAAACCGTACTCTATAGCTGGGCATTCATTGAATATATATATATATATATAGGAGAATTACAAGAGTTCAGAATAGACTAAGACTCCTATACAGACTAAACCTAGGACTCTTTAACTCTCATCTATTTAGCATACAATTAGACTTAGGACTCTAGCTTAGAACTAGGACTACGCATGAGACCAGATGAGATAGACTTTTTATCAACAACCTTCGAATAGAGTTGTGCCGCACAAGACTCATACATGGAATTAGAGTCTTGTGTTGTAGTTGCATTAATAGTACAAATCCAATTTCAATTCACTAAATGGAATTTTACCTCATCACCAATGCCACCCCATAAAAAATCCCTTTGAAGTTTATCAAGTCAATTAGCCACGCCCACTGGAATAGGGAAAAACGACAAGTAACACGTAGGAAAGTTGGAAATAGTACTTTGACGAAGAGACAGCCAACAACCCTTCCACAAATACATCGGCTTCCATCCAGCCAATCGCCTTTCCAATTTCTCAATAACACCATTCCAAATAGAAGTTGCCCTATAAGAAACACCCAACAGCAAACCCAAGTCTGTCATAGGCAAAGAAGTGACTTGACATCTAAGGAGTTGAGCCAAACCTTCGACATCCTCCACCTCACCGATAGGAGCAATTTTTTATTTTCCTAAGTTGATCCTCAACCCTGAAGCTGCCTCAAAGCATAAGAAGATATAGCGCAGATGTCGAATTTGTTCTGCTTGCACACCACAAAAAAATAGCATGTCATCGGCAAACAATAAATGATTCACAACTAAGGCATCATTATCCTTGGACCCCACTGAAAACCTTGTCAAGAAACCCTGATCCATTGTTGCAATCAACATCCGGCTCAATGCCTCCATAACCCACAAGAGCTATTAAAAAAGCCAGACGAGGTTCCATCACAAGAATTGAAAATCTCACCGTAGAAATACAAAATTCTATCCAAGCCCTCCATTTCTCCCCAAAACCATAACGCTACAGCAAATAGAGCAAGAACTCCCAATTAACATGATCATATGCCTTTTTTAGATTCAGCTTGCACAGCATCCCAGATTCCCCCGATCGAAGTTGACCATCCAAGCATTCATTAGCAAAAAGCACTAAATCCAGAATTTGTCGACCTCCAATAAAAGCATTCTGTGTGTTGGAGATAATCTTGCCCAATACTGACTTAAACGTGTTCGTGAGAACCTTGAAAATAGTCTTACACACCTCCCCCACCAAACTAATAGGGCGAAAATCTTTCACATCAAACAGCACCAGTCTTCTTTGGAATCAGAGAAACAAAAGTAGCATTAAGACTCTTCTCAAACTGGCCTCTATTATGGAATTCTACAAACACAGCCATAAGATTCTTTTTCAATATTTCCCAACACTTTTGAAAAAAAGCCATTGTGAAGCAGTCCGGGCCCGGTGCCTTATCTCCATTCAAATCCCTTACCACATACCACACCTCCTCCTCAAACTCTCTTTTCTAACCAAATACTCTCATCCGCATCAATGGATAGAAAGATAGACCATCCACCCTTGGCCTCCAAGGACACTGCTCAAAATACAATTTGTTGTAAAAATGTACTATATGCTCCTTTATCTCCAAAGGATTCTTAGACATTGCACCATTTATATTCAAAGAGTCCACATGATTGAATTTACAATGTGAATTGGCCACCTAGTGAAAAAATTGCGTTTTGTCCCCCTCCTTCAGCCACAAAGCTCGTGATTTATGTCTCCAGTTCATTTCCTCAAAAAGGAGAGTTTTCTCCAGCTCTCTCGACATATCTCTCTTTCTAACCCTTTCCTCATCCTCTAAGCAACGACACTATTCATTAAATCCAGCTCTCGAATACCCTCCAATATTTCATTCTTTTTCTTCCCTACATCACCTAACACTTCCTCATTCCATTTCTTCAAATCCTCCTTCAAAGCTTTCAACTTATTAGCCAAAATGTAACATGGTAATCCATAAAACTCGTAGGATATCCACCAAGTTTTAACCTGATCAACAAAACCATCAAATTTCAACCACATGTTTTCAAATTTAAAATACTTGCTCCCTCCTCTAGGCGCCCCACAATCCAACAACAAAGGAAAGTGATCTAACAGAAGTCTTTTGGCAATCTCCTCTGTGTCACTTCTGGAAAATGTTTGTTACGGGCCTCCGTAACAAATGATGAAAAATAAACAATAATGATAAATTTTGGAAGGATAATTCGAGGAATTCTGAGCCTCCTAATTTTATGGTAGTTCGAGGAACCCTAAACCTCCTAAAACAACTACTAGAGTTGAATCATAAACTTCTCATATTTTTATTAATCAATTCTCACGTTTAAATAGAAGATTACATAGTAAGAATAGAAATAACATAAATAGCAAATCTAATTCTAATGGGAGACAAATCCCTTATTTTCATACTGGAGATATTGCTTTATGAGCAAGTTTCCTTATTTTCCTAATAGGGATAATAAATCTATTATTCGCCTAAAGGGACAATACGACTCTTACCTTATCTAACAAGAGTTATGGCTTATGACCAAAACCCTAATTCTAATTGGGCTATCTTTTCTCTGGGTTGTAGACCCGTAATACTCCTTTCCCCTTAAAATGACCTTGTCCTCAAGGTCCTAGAATTACTTCCCAAATAGTTGCGGACATGGAGTATCATATCACTGGAAGAAGGCAAAAAACAAAAAACGAATTGCAAGCTGGCACATCTCGTTGACTTGCATTTGTAGACTCCACGTGGTTCCTGTAACCTGTTCCTTTCCCCTCCATTATTTTGTTTCCTTGCTTTTGTTGAAACTTATCTGCCGCTTCTCTTGACTTCTTTCTCCACAATTTTTTTTTTTTAATTTTTTATTATTTTTAATTTTTTGTTTTAGACCAAACAAAGAAAGCAAACTTCTTTTTCTTCTTTCTAAAGAACCAGAAAACACGAAACATTGGCGACTGAGAGTTGGACATGCGCTCCAACTGGGTGATAACTGATGCGGGGGGTAGGGAGTCCGGAGACGTCGGCAGGGGCCTCGGGAAGAGTTATCTTTTCTGTTTAACAGCCTGCCCACCCTGGAAACGACTCAGCCGGAGGTAGGGTCCAGCGGCTGGAAGAGCACCGCACTTCGCGTGGTGTCAGGTGCACCCCGGGCGGCCCTTGAAAATCCGAAGGACCGAGTGCCATCCACGCCCAGTCGTACTCATAACCGCATCAGGTCTCCAAGGTGAACAACCTCTGGCCAATGGAACAATGTAGGCAAGGGAAGTCGGCAAAATGGATCCGTAACCTCGGGAAAAGGATTGGCTCTGAGGGCTGGGCACGGGGGTCCCAGTCCCGAACCCGTCGGCTGTTGGTGGACTGCTCGAGCTGCTACCGCGGCTAGAGCGGGTCGCCGCTTGCCGACTGGGAGACGGACTGGGAACGATTGCTTCGGCGGTCTTCCCCAGGCGTCGAACAGTCGACTCAGAACTGGTACGGACAAGGGGAATCCGACTGTTTAATTAAAACAAAGCATTGCGATGGTCCCTGCGGATGCTCACGCAATGTGATTTCTACCCAGTGCTCTGAATGTCAAAGTGAAGAAATTCAACCAAGCGCGGGTAAACGGCGGGAGTCTTTTTTCTTTTTAATTTTTAATTTTTAATTTTTTATTATTTTTAATTTTTTGTTTTAGACCAAACAAAGAAAGCAAACTTCTTTTTCTTCTTTCTAAAGAACCAGAAAACACGAAACATTGGCGACTGAGAGTTGGACATGCGCTCCAACTTGGTGATAACTGATGCGGGGGCGCTTGAGGATCTGCAAAGGCGGTGATTTGAGTTGCATTTGAGATGGAGGTTCGGTGATTTGTACATGGGGTAGTGAAACGTGAGCCATTTGGTCCATGGCCGCTGTTGAAAGGTCAACGATGGAAGCTGTTTGCGGAAGGGTAGACACTGGGTAGTTGATGGTGGATGAGGTCAGCAGGGGTGGCTGAGTTGGTGGAGGGAAGGTAGTGGTTGAGAGTAAGTTCTATGGTGGGTATTGGGAAACAATGTGGCGAACAGATGTGGTTAGTGACGGTTTTGAGGGCTTGCAATGTTGGGTATGGTGATTTGGGTTTTCTGTTGAGCGGTGGTGAGTTTTGGGTCCTTGCACGATATCGGGGCTGTGGTTTCTTTTGTTGGTTATTTTTCTAGGAGATTTTCTATTGGTGAAGATGAGAGTGATATTACCTGCGTGCGATGTGCCTCAATGTCATCTCTCCATTGCTTGAAAAACTGTCATGCCCATGCGTTAAAGCCCTTGGATTTGTTCCTTGAAGAGCTTTCCTTACCCACCCGGTTGTCTCCATGAGAATTCTGGGATCGGTTGAACATCGACGCCATCCTCTCTTCCATATGTTGGGGAATTTGGTCCTCCATGGTACTCAATGTATTCAACACCTTTTCCATGCGATCCAGTCGTTTCTTTGTCATGTCGTGGTTTGGCTCTGATACCAAGTTATTACGGGCCTCCGTAACAAAGGATGAAAAATAAACAAGAACGATAAATTTTGGTAGGATAACTTGAGGAATCCTAGGCGTCCTAATTTTAGGGTAGTTCGAGGAACCCTAAACCTCCTAAAACAACTACTAGAGTTAAATCATAAACTTCTCATATTTTTATTAATCAATTCTCACGTTTAAATAGAAGATTAAATAGTAAGAATAGAAATAACGTAAATAGCACATCTAATTCTAATGGGAGACAAATCCCTTATTTTCATATTGGAGAAATTGCTTTATGAGCAAGTCTCTTTATTTTCCTAATAGGGATAATAAATCTATTATTCTCCTAAAGGGACAATATGACTCTTACCTTATCTAACAAGAGTTATGACTTATGACCACAACCCTAATTCCAATTGGGCTATCTTTTCACCGGGTTGTAGACCCGTAACAATGTTCTTCCCACTTCGGAGAAATTAAGAATCTATCAATTCTAGACCATGTTTGATCTTCTTGATTATTCGACCAAGTAAACTGACCACCTTCAAGCGGAAGAACCACCAAGCTCTACATGAATATGAATTTTGAAAACTCCTCCATTGCTGCAGAATAGTCGGAAACACCTAACCTCTCGCTTGGAAATCGAACCACATTAAAGTCTCCCCCAATGTACCAAGGCATCTCCCACCAACTCATCAGCCAAGCTAATTCATCCCACAGCTCCCTCCTATCCACTTCATCATTCGGACCGTAACCCCCCCACCCAAACGGCCATACAAAAATTATCATTAGTATTGCGTAGAGAAAAGCAACTATATATCTTCCCACATACTCCTCAACCTTCTGCACCACCCTTCTATCCCACATTAACAAAATCTCACCCAACGCACCACTTGCTCCCATGTAGCACCAATCCACATATTGGCAGCCCCAAAGACTCCACACCACCTCCCTAGAGATAATTGACATCTTCGTCTCCAACAAACATACAATATCCGCCTTCCAATCCCTTAGAAGCCCTCTAATCCTCGATCTCTTATTAAGCTCATTTACCCTCTGACATTCCACAATAAGATTTTTGGCTTCATAAAAAATGTGATGAGCCCCTTCCCCTATCTCGGCCTCTTAGAGATTCTACCCCCTTCTTCTCATATTTAAGGGACCAAGCCAACCTATTTAACTCCCACTAACCTTTTGCCCCTAGTGTAGATGGAATAGAAGTCGTATTCTCCACCATTGATTGCTCTCAGGTAGCTTCAATCTCCTCCAATAATGCCAACATTTTATCCTCATAACTTCAACAAGATAACCCTACTACGTGATAACAGCCCTCGACTCTTTCAACCACCCACCTAGGTGACACCCTAGGTGTATGCCCATTTCCCACATCCACTGCCAGGGGTGTGATTAAGATTGGGTTGTGATGAGCATTGAATATTACACATTCAAGCTCTTTAACTCGCATATATTAGCCTCCTAATTTCATTGTGATATGATGCTTTGTATTGTTTTTATGTTAACAATACTCTTAGGAACTAAGGGAAAAACACAAGTAATCTTCCGAACTTAAAGGTAAAATCCAGCATTCTGCAAAGCAAATGGCTCGAGCAGATATTACCTAGGCTCAAGCGCATCACCCAGCTTAATGAGCTCGAGCGCATTACCCAAAACGCTCGAGCGCGACCAGCACATCAGGAAGCTTGAGCACAGACTTCAATCCACATCCTAGGCTCGAGCGCAATTGCAAACTGCAGAGTTGACAACAAGACATAAAATTCACTTCAGAGTTGTTTTTTTATTTCTATTTGGATTATATGGTCCGATATGTACAAATTCGTGAGGATTTCACTTGTCCTCTATATAAATACCCTAGACTTGTCCAGATGAGGTGGGATCAGATTAGTTTACATTAAAGAATAGAAATCAATAGGATTAGAGGCTAGGGTTTTGGAGAAAAAAGTGGAGAATTTCCAGCAGCGATTTGGGATGGATTTCTCTCCGACAAAGATGATTTACAGCGTCTCTATGAGCGGCTAAATCTTCCGTATGGTATTGATGTAGCCATTTCCAAGTCGTAATGATGTAATTATGTTCTCTTAAGAATTTTATGAACACGAATATTGATTGTTTAATCTTGAGATTGTTTCTAATGCTTATATTAGATTTTGATAAATCTTTTATCATGTCTTAGAGAGTTATTTATCTTGATTGAATTCAACGTTCATATTTTCTATGATTATGTGAACAATGGTTTTACAACGGTTATAATGGCCATGAAATCAAGAAGGTTTGACAGGTCATGCCTAGGAAGAATAAACTGTTTTACACCGTAATTAGTTTAATTTTGGTAAATCTATCTATGCTTGCAAAAAGATGAGTTATGCTTATTCATTGATTATGTGTAAACTAATTAAGATATTTGATAGCCCATGCATAAGAAGGATAAATTGTTCTACACCCTAGTTTAGGTAGAGCATTCATACCTTGCCGAAAATGATCTATGCTTATTTCTTAATAAAAGAATTTTCTTGACGACATCGTTGGGTGCTTGACACACACACACGAGTCATATTATTCATGTACGTGAAATTCTCATGTTAAATGCAATTTACCATTATGATGAGGTTAGAGGTGAGATCAATCACCTATATTTCTCCTTACTACTTTACACTTTCTATTTTACTTTAGTAATAATTGCTATAAACCAATCAACTCCTCTAAATTATATTAGAATTAATCTTGGCAAACTTAACGATACAAAACCTATAATCCTTGAGGTTCGATACCCTCACATAGACCCTATCTTACAAGGATTTGTTTTATTGCGAGCAGTTTTTATTATTGGTACACTCCACATCACATCAAGTCGTTCCCCTCCAAATCCTCCCTTATTTTATCTTCTTCATACTGTAACAGAAGGTCTTCAGGTAGATACTCCTGCAAGTCCAAAGAATACCGATACAAGACTCCCGCGTCCTCTCCCACCTCACCCTTGGATGTAGACCCAATCTTCATTCTGCCACCAATGCTCTCTCGGAAAATGCTCCCCCCATAATTCCCCACTTAAATGACTTCTCCAGTGTCGCCTCCCACCTTGACTTCTACCAACAGACTATTGACCATATTGACTTGCGGGACTCCTCCATCATCAACCAAATTGTCTTCTGCAATCTTCTCATCAACAATCTCTGAACCAGACCCAAAAGTTTCCATCACAGTAATCGATGTCGAACACCTGGAGAGCAGTGGAGCTTGCGACAGTCCTCCACCAGCTTCCAACAACTCTTGGGCTGGCTGCTCTTTGCCTACTGAGGGTAGCCGAACTATGCCCAATGGCCTTTGAGGGTTGTCGACCACCCCCAAGGCCTTTGGGATGGTTTAGCCACCCTCAGCCAGACGGCCAAACCACCTCCATAGCCCCTTGTTGATTCGGCCACACCCGGAGGTCGATTTTAGGGAGGCCAAACTGCCTCCCAAAGCCCTTGGGGTGGTTAAACCACCCCGAATCATTTT
Source organism: Alnus rubra (assembly GCA_028654335.1). Lineage (NCBI taxonomy): Eukaryota > Viridiplantae > Streptophyta > Magnoliopsida > Fagales > Betulaceae > Alnus > Alnus rubra. The sequence goes on along the minus strand of JAJPGS010001419.1, from coordinate 382,148 downwards.
TTTTTTATTTGAGGATAAAATTGTAATTTAAAAGGGCTCTGTGGGAAAAATGATCGTGATTTGTATGGAGTAATCATTTTGTTAAAAAGGCATACATAGGGATTACAAGCTCATTTTGAGGTCAAACCACAAGGACAGATGTAGCAATTTTTCTTTTTCTTTTACCTCGTTAACGTAATTATATATTTCAAAGTTATGATCATAGGCATGCTCATGATGTTAGTTGCACTTCTCTAGACTGTTGTAGTATGAGTTGATTGTCGTATTATAACACTTGACATACTCAATGTTTTTGGTAACATACGGTGACAAGTAGTAGGAGTACAAAAATCCACAGAAAAGAAAAAAGGACGAGAAAGTGTATTAACTACAAAGATGTTCACCTGAACAAACTTGGCAAATCCAGAACCAAGGGGAGATCCATTATACAAAGCCATGGAAGCCCCATTTAACAATGAAGCATATATTAGCCAAGGACCCATCATCCACCCAAGATTAGTGGGCCAAGCGACAATATCACCTTTATGGATATCCATGTGGCACCATGCATCTGCAGCAGCTTTGAAAGGAGTTGCATTGGTCCATGGAATAGCCTTTGGCTCCCCTGCATCAGGAAATAACTGCTATATGACCTGTTGCCAGAATTGAAGGCAGTGAAAATGTAGTACGTTATGGAATTGAATCAATCCTCTCCCAAATTTTGCTTAACTGGTAGCAATGTGCTCTCTCATGCTTTAAGGAAAAAAAAAAAAAAACTCTAGTTACCTGTTTCTACAGCTTGACACCAAACTTTGCGTCCATCCTAGATTTATTACTTGGAAAAGAAGATATTCAAAGGGGAGGTCCAATTGAAAATTTCAATGGTAAAAGGTTCATGATCAATAATTCTTTAGGCTGGAAGCATATTTCCATGCATGTTCATTTTTGCAATTGGATTACTTTTTTTTTATAAGTAATTTCAAATTCATCAATAAAGCGCAGAGGGGCGCAACCCTAATACACGGGAAGTTGTTAGACACTAAATAAGGCAACTAGCGTATTAGGATTATTTATCAATTAGGGTTTCTGTTAGACACTAAATAAGGCAACTAGCGTATTAGGGTTATCTATCAATTAGGGTTTCTTCACCTAAGGCAAGCAGCTACCTCCTAAGGCAAGCAAAGCTACTTTCCTACTCAGCCATATCCCTATATAGCAAGTCAATAAGCCATGTTTCTTTTCCTTGTTTGTTGAATAATCTAGCTTATAAATGTAACCCTAGCCTATGAGCTAATTATCAAATGAATTATCAATGAAAAGTTCCCTCTTTTAGTTTCAGTAATTTAGGTTCCTATCAGAAGTATACAAAAGCGCCCCTAAAAGGGAGGAACAGGTAATAAATTTAGAAAGTCTACAAAAGTAAAAACACCTAGGTGGTAAAGACGGGACGCTAACCAAAGAAATAGCGTGTTAAGCACACGCTTCCTTAACACTACCATTACAGTCTCTACATCTTCAAAAAGCCTCGCATTCCGCTCCCGCCAAATGCTCCACAAAACACAGTGAGGAACTAACCGCCAAGCTTTTTTAGCTAGGCCATGCCCAAAAGACACACCCCAAGTAGTCAACAAATCCAGCACCGTTTGTGGCATGACCCACTCAACTCCAAATAAAGAAAACATAAAGCTCCAAAGCTCACGGGCAGTGTCGCAATGAAGTAACAGATGATCAATAGCCTCCCCCTTCTTTTTACACATACAACACCACTCAATAACCACAATATTCATCTTTCGCAGATTGTCATGGGTCAGTATTTTTCCTAAAGCTGCAGACCATACAAAGAAAGCCACCCTTGTCGGAGCCTTAACACACCATATATTCTTCCACGGAAATGAAGGGCCTTCTTTCCTACTAAGCACTTCATAATAGGACCTTACTTCAAATAAGCCCCTTGTAAAGGGATTCCAAACTAACCTGTCACCCTCTCCTTGTCAAATCGAAGTGGAGTACAACCGCTCGAAGAAGGAAAGCACCATCTCCATCTCCCAGTCCTGGAGTTGCCGCGTAAAGAGAACATTCCAATGAATATTTCCATTATGAACTGCCAAGTTATCCACCACCATTGCAGCTTTGTTCCTCACAATACTATACAGAATTGGATAACAGTGCTTCAAAGATCTCTCTCCACACCACCAATCATGCCAAAAACTGATATGTGACCCATCCCCTACCGCAAACCGAACAGAATTGCAAAACTTCTCCCATCCTTTCCTGATATATTTCCAAACCCCCACTCCATAGGAACCCGAGACCTCAATAGAACACCACCCACCATTTAGGCTCCCAAATTTGGCGTCAATCACCAAACGCCATAAAGCCTCTCTCTCCCTACCATATCTCCACAACCATTTACCCATAAGTGCTTGATTAAACTGGATGAGATTGTGAACTCCCAACCCACCTGAATGCAACGGAGTACAAATCCTATTCCATTTCACTAAATGAAATTTGGCCTCATCCCCTATGCCACCCCATAAGAAATCCCTTTGGATTTTTTCAAGACGATTAGCCACCTTTAATGGAATAGGGAACATCGATAGAAGATACGTGGGGAGATTGGACAGCGTGCTTTTAATAAGGGTCAACCGTCCGCCCTTCGACAAATACATACGCTTCTATCCAACCAACCTCCTTTCCATTTTCTCAACAACCCCTTTCCAAGTAGATACGGACTTCCAGGCATGAGTTCTTCAGGCTATAATGCTGTGTTAGTATTTACATCCATTCCATAACGATGAAATCTGCATTAAAATGTTCAAACTAAAATACTCCTGCTTAATGGAGATGTGAGACTCCCATAGCTAACCTTCTCTGTCAGAATCCTCATTAATTAGCCAAATCCAGCTCACGGTTTATCCATCCAGCTCTTAATGCTCTAGATTAGCCATGAACAGAAGAGCTACACAACTTTTGAAACAAACAGGACTCTTCGTTGTCCTTGGATTCCACTGAGTAGGGGTGAAAATGCAGACGGATAATATCCGCACCTAATCGCTATCCTCTATCCGTTATCTGCATATCTGGATGTAGATGCGGTTAACAAAACCATTATCCGCATATGGGGATAGTAGTTTTAGAGTATATGGATGCGATTAATAACTGCATCAGCATTCCCTTATATATATATATATATATATATATTCCTTAAAACGACGTTTTAAATTTGGTAAATTTAGAACCTTTAGGTTATGTTAGTTTTTCTTTTCACTGTCAACTCAAAGTCACACCTCACTAAATTTACGTTTTTTTATTTTCTTTGGGTAATCCAAATCCCCATTACTCTATGAGATAATGACTTTCTATGGCTGATAATCGTGAATTGTGTAACAAGTGAAGTTTTAATTATTTAAACTTGCATATAGTAATAACCACATTATTTATTCTTGCATATGGATTTAAATAGTAATCCAAAATGTCCATTACCTCATATTCGGATAGCGGATAATAACCACAATAACCGCATGGATGCGGATAGTAATCACATGATGCCAATACCTAAAAGTGGTAATCGTATTATGCGGATGCGGATATCGCTAATAACAATTAATTTGTATTTATATTTATTTTATGTTTTTGAAATGTTTTAAATGGAAGATATTAAAGAGCATTAAACAAAGAGAGTCCCACATGGGAGAAAAAGAGAAAGTGTAGTTGGCATTTATAAAGCCCAACACACTTTAAGCATTTAAAGTAATGCTTGGGTATATGCATTTATGTGTATACTCTAGTACGGTGCGAAGCACCAGACGCACACGAACGCACACGCACGTGGTAGTGGGCTGTAGGAAGCTTCTTAGGTAGATCCAGTGGTTGGATTTCCTGGGCCATCACTAAAGTAAACTGTAAGATCAAATCAATTTTGATCTAATGGTTGAGATTAAATAATTACATCTAGTAATTAATCAACATCACTTGCAATCAACATTCCCAGAATAAGTCAAAGATAACACTAACATATATTTATGATACTCCATTAATCGAAAGATCATGTCAGGCACTTGCTAGGAGGTGACTGACATCCACTATGAAAAAATGCCTCTGAGTTATGAACCATCAAGAAAGTTTGACTATGTAATTGTTCAAAAGAATTTAACCAACTTTTGACTCTTATGTTAAGGAGGATGAAGGTCAGCACTCAGATTAAATTTAAAATCTTGGAATTTTTAAAAGTAAACTATTGGTCCTTCCAGAAATGTCAACTTTGCAATGTTAAAAATGAAATGAAAAGATAAATAAATCTTTGTGAGGTTAGCTTTAATTTTAAGTTACCTGTAGTTCCAGATGAGAAAAGGATGTTTGTAAATGCTTCTACTGATTGTTCTACTGCAGCAAATTCATGTTCCCTGCATATTTTGATGTGAAACATGAAAATAAATAAATAAATAAATAAAGAAGAAGCAATGGTACCAGAGTTCCACTTATAAGAGGACAAATAGGATGTGGAACATATCCAGTACATTAATGGAGACGGGAACAAGAAATTGTTGCTACCAACTCTTGTACATGTTAACCAAACTTATAACATCTTACAATTTATGTGCCCAGAGTTTGTTACAACTAAGTCACATAGTTTCAAGAAAGTTACTTGAAAAGGCATCTGTTCAAGATTGCTTTTAGTATCTCAATGCACAGTATGGGTCTCCATTGTTTGCCTTCTATAGTAAGTAGGACAGCACTTCAGAACTCGAAATTCTCATGTCTATTTTGAATATGGAAAGCTCAACATCACTTCAATAACCTTCTTCTGTCATCCCAGGTATGAATATTACAAGGAACATGATTGCTTGTAGGTAGGGTTAGATTCAACACATCAATATTCCACATATGATCAAAAAGCCTTTTCGCTTCATTTAGATATCTACATTTTTTGCTAAGTGGAAAAAAATATATATAAATATGGCACAAAATCCCAATTTATTTAAGTGTCCTGTGCCATCCTGGTTCTAGTGTCAAAATATTATGCTATAGTTTCTTGAATGATGTGTATATATAAAAATTTCCCTATCCAAACTGTAAGGCAAGTAGTATAATACTTCAAGACAAACGAATAATGCTCAAGTACAAGCTATATGTGCTTCATAAGTATAGTTGATAGGGGGTGGAAATAATCATGGATATAAAATTTTAGGTTAAAAAGATAGCAGAATCAGATATCAATATGAAGTGCATACCTGAGATCTTCGACTCTTCCTAGAAAATCATGCCAAGATATGTCACCATCCCGCAATTTCATGCTAAAGCTAGAACCTCTCGAGGGGATAACAATTGCCATAGGTGACTGAGCCTCTACAATTCTACTGCAAGACAGAAAATACTGTTGAAGATGGAAACTACCAATATGCTATGATTTGATTCTCCTTGATTTATTCTTATTATTACTCAGATTGTAATGTTTTCTTTATTTCTTTCCATATTAGTCTATAGGTTTCTTCTATTTAAACCTATATAATCGTATGAAAGAATAACCCATCGAATAAGAACTTCTTCTCTCTCATTCTTTCTTTTCTACTTGATATTAGAGCCAAGGTCTTGAATTCAAAGCTTGACTCCGTCATATACCTCCCATTTAAATTAATTATTCCACATGTTGGGCCCTACCTTTTAAAATTGAGTTTGAGCCCATGCATAAAGGAGAGTGTTAAAGTATTGATTAAATTTACCTCTTTTTATCTTAAGCTTATGGGATAAGTGGGAATTTAAAAAATACAGGGTTAGGTAAATTGTGATAGAAAAGCAAATAGTAAAAAGGAAAGTTTGCCCATAAGGTAAGGAAAATAACAAATTCACCTGTACAATGGTAGACTTTTGTCACCACGAATAATCAAATCCTGACAAAATGAAAAACAGTTTGAAGAAAGAAGACGACTAAGCAAGTAAAATACACTTAATTGGGGCAGGATGCAGTAACTAATTTTAACCTGTTGAACTAAGCAACAATCTCGTAGAAGCTATAAAACTTATAGATTAGGAGAAAAAAAAGAGGGAAAGACAGCTCAACAAGAGATTCATTCTTTATCATGGGAGTGATAAGTGGAATAACCCTTAAGCATGTCATCTTACTGAACTCTGCCATATCTTTATGGAAAATGCATAAATATAGTGCCTTGAGTTGCAGAGAAATCCTTAAAAGTAAAATACTCATTTGAAAATGGAAGAAGAGCATAAAGTTCCATACATTTGTTGTTTTTACATCATGCAACTTAGACGAATGAATACATAAAAAATAAAAAATTCAAGATAAAATGTTTCATGTCCCTCCAAAAGGAAAAGAAAAAAGGGTAATAACCTGAGTAAAAATGGCTTTTGCTTCTGATATTTTCAGCCTTGTTGATATTTCAATTGCAGCAAAACTATCAGCTATGGACACAACTACATACCCTGCCAGAACGATAGCTAGGTAGATAACCACAGAAGTGACATCCATTGGCATATCAATTGCAATTGCAGATCCTTTGCCCAAGCCCAGTGTTTTGATTGAGTGGGCAACTAACCTGAGTTGACAAAGGGCTAGTTCATCACATAAGTAAAATTACAGTGCCAACAGAATGTTTGAGTTATAAATATTCAGGAATAGAAAGGCTGAAGGTAAATAAAATGAAAATATGTCAAAACCTCATAATACTAAAACATGCTACTCTTCTGTGGAGTAGATATGGAAGAATATGAAAATGGAAGTTAACCATCTAAACCTTCTGACATACTCCAGTTAAATATTCCCAAAACCAGAAATCTTTCATTCAAACAACTAAGCTAATTAACTAGAGGAATATATATTTACATAATATATATTCAACATGCCATTGTTTGAATGAACACCTAATATTGAAATTAAATTGACCTTCACATACTCTTCAACACTAAGTTTGCAACAGAACCCCAATAGCATCACAAGTAATACTATCCAAACTTCAAGGATAGCAAAAAGGGATGCGAGGATAAAGCAGGGTAAAAATCTCCTAGAAAACATCATCACGAAACAAAAATTAACAATAGTATATTGGTAATACTGACAATTTCACATCTGACTGACCAAAAACAAAACAAAATAAAAAAAAATATAACGTTGTAGAAAAATACATATGGGACCTTAGATAGAAATAAAACCGCAAAACCACCTGCATACACAAATTGCATGCCACTAGGCTGCAAGAAGAGGCTATTTACAATGAAATCTTATGATGCCATATGATACATAATATGCTTATCTGAACAAATCTGAAAGCATATATTTATGCACTGCACAATGGTTGGCATGCAAAAAACTGTGTATTAAAAGCCATAAATACTGTAGCATCAAATATATGTTCCAGAGAATCTAATTAGCAATGTCAGCCTAATTATAACACATTACAAGTGACTTCAACAAGACAAACCAAATTGGATCGAAAGTAGCATACCAAACCTCCGCACAAAATTCCCGGAGCGTCATCCTTTGTAAAGGAAGATCATCATCCCCTTCATCACGCCATATTACCACCATATCATCCAAACTTCTCTTGCAATTTAAACTCAAGCAATTCCTAGCCGGATTCACAAAAGCTCCAGGAAGCCACTGACCTCCTGGGTAGGACGAATGGCTTTCTCCAAATGGACTCTCACATAAGATGCATCGGGGAGCTACAGAAAAGGATATGTTCATTTCATCCAGTAGAGCTTTCCAATAAACCTAACAAAGGACAGGAAGCCAGCTATATGTAAAAGCTTACTGTCCAAATTCATACAAAACTTAAAAGTAATACATCAAGACAACATTGATATGATATTACTACTACCTCAGGGTTTGAGACAGAAAATTGCTGGAAGTCAGAGAAGCTTGACATGGGATCCTTATATTTTGAACCCAAAAACACTTTTCCCCGCCTCTCTAATAGCTGGCCAACATTTGTTAAGATGACATTTTCCCTGGTGACACAAGTATGTAAGGAACTCTAGACCCATAATAGTTGTTTCTCACTAGAAACATCAATAACAATTATACATCATACAAACACACACACACACACACATATATATATAACAATTGACCACCCACATATAAGCCTTTGTTGAGGCTGATTTTTTTCTCTCCATCCATGAGAAGCAATCTCATTTAATGGAAGAGGCCCAAATATTCTTCAGCTACCCAGCAGTGAACCAGCACCAAAACCCATGAAGGCCTAGCAGCAAAGGGGAGCTTACATGACCAACATACACATGTTGGACATCCAGTAAATCTACATCAGCTGATTTCAAGGTCTTTTATTCTATTTGGTCAATATAGAGCTCCACCCAAAAGGTCCCAATTGAAGTGCAAATTTACAAAGGGAAGAATGTAACCCAATCCAGCCCAAAGAGACCAAGCCATCTTCTTCCCTAGAAGGGTCAAAGCTGCACCAGCACGTCTATTGATGTAGAACAGTCCACGGCCACCGCTCGAGCGCCACTTGACGAGCGCTCGAGCGGTGGCCTTCATTCAGTGCAGGCAAGTTGCACCGCTCGATGGAGTTGCAACGTGAGGCCTTGCAGGCACAGTGCGAGACGCAGCAGGCTTTATGCGAATTACAGGAGGCACTTGCTCAATTGCCAGTGGGACTCGTTCTGAATTGCGGAGATGATGTGTTTTAGGATGACCACGGGATTCACATTCAGCCTGTTTATCACTGGAAGCCTGCACCTCGACATAGGCAGACAACCTACGATGATGACCTTAGTAATGATAAAGATTTTGCTAAAGCGTTGTTTGAAAGGTATGGTGGATTTGGCCTTGGGGGTGTCAGACACAGAGGCGCCGGACATGGTGGGCTGGGCATAGGGATGTTGGGCACAGCGGCGGCTAGATTTGGAGGGGGCTTATGAGGGTGCTAGTTATAGAGGAGCATGCAAAGGTCAAGGCATGCACCAAGAATATGTTGGCGATGAGTCCAATGACTACCATATAAAGATTGACCTTCCCTATTTCAATGATAATCTTTATATCGAAGCTTTCCTTGATTGGGTAACGGATGTCGAACGATTCCTTGAATACGTATGTATTCTCGAGGACTGCAAGGTTAAATTGGTTGCGTAAAAGTTCAAGGTAGGAGCTTCTGCTTGGTAGGAGCAACTGAAAATTTCACTTGCGCAGCAAGGAAAGAAGCTCATGGCGTTGTGGTTGAAGATGAAGCATCTCCTTAAGGCTCCCGAGAACATTGTACCGAAGGCAATGGTTGTGAAGTTGGGGCTGAAAACGGGAGGCACTTGTCGCCTTACAAGATTTGGTGGATCAAACAGGGCACTGAAATACAGGTAACTGGAACTTGTCACGTCCCCTTTTCGATTGGCAAAATTTATACGCATGTGGTGCTGTGTGATGTGGTGGATATGGACACTTGCCATATGATTTAGAAGACCATAGTAGTTTGCTGTTGATTCCCAACACAAGGGTACGGACAACAACTGTATCTTCTTCAAGGATGGGTGGAAGATCGTTTTAAAGCCCATGAAAGAATAGACATTCAACACCCCTACAAAGGTTTTGGGAAAACTTGTATTTTTGGTAGATGGGCAGGAATTTTTAGAAGAGGCCAAGGGTGCTAGGGAGATTTTAGCCCTAATAGTCAAAGGAGGGGCAACTGCAACCACTTTGGAAGTTCCTACAGTATTGCAGCCAATGAATTCCAAGCCATTATACCCAATGAGATACCCGAGGGTCTTCTGCCAATGCAGAATGTTCAACACCATATTAACTTGGTGTTGGGTGTTAGCCTTCCTAACCTTCCCCACTGTCACATTAGCCCAAAGGAAAATCAGATTCTACAAGGACAAGTAGAAGAGCTAAGTTGGAAAGTACATTTGAGGGAGAGTATGAGTCTGTGTTGTACCTACCTTATTGGTACGGAAGAAGAATGGTAGTTGGTGAATATGTGTTGACAGTAGGGCAGTCAACAAGATAAACTTCATGTATCGATTTCCCATTCCCCAAATTAACAACAGTTCGATGTGCTTGTCAGGGCCAAGATTTTCACCAAGATTGACTTGAAGAAAGGATACCATCAGATTCACATTAGGCCCGGAGACGAGTGGAAGACAGCATTCAAAACAACTGAAGGGCTGTACAAATGGTTGGTAATGTCTTTTGGGTTGTCGAATGCCCTGAGCACTTTCATGAGATTAATGAATCTAGTATTAAAACCTTTCATAGGAAGATTTATTGTTATGTACTTTGACGATATTTTGTTTTACAGCCGAAGTGATGCTGAGCACATGGGACACTCGAGAGAATTCTTAACGGTGATGTGTAAGAACAAGTTGTACATCAACGTGAAGTAAACTTTTATGATTGACAGATTGCCGTTGGTTTTTGTTGTCAGCGCCAACGATATTCAGGTAGATAAGGAGAAGGTTAGGGCAATCTATGAATGGCCAACCCTGAAGACGGTGGGTGATGTGCGAAGTTCCCATGGGCTGGCGATGTTTTATCAAAGGTTTTTCAGAAATTTAACAGTATTGTCATGATCGTACCCCCCTTACCGAATGTAGAAAGGAAAGTTTCATTGGGATGAAGAGGCTGAGCAGAGTTTTCCAGTGATCAAGGAGACGTTGTGTACCACACTGGTATTAGCATTGCTGGATTTTGAGAAGCTATTTGAGGTTGAGTGTTATGCATCCATCACTGGGGTAGGAGTTGTTCTGTCATGGGAAGGTAAACCAGTGGAGTTTTATAATGAGAAGCTTAGTGACAAGCGGTGGAAGTGATCGACATATGAGCTAGAACTCTATGGTGTTTTGAGAGCATTGAAGGTGTGGGAACATTACTTGATTCAGCGGGAGTTTATTCTGTACACAGATCACCAAGCCTTCAAGTTTATCAACAGCCAACACAATATGAACCGGATGCATGTTCGGTGGATCTCTTATATTCGGCGATTCTCTTTCTCATTGAAGCGAAATAGGGTGGCTGACGCGTTGAGTTGAAGAGCATCCTTGCTAATCATGATGCGGGCAGAGATTACGGGATTTGAGTGTCCCAAAGATTTGTACATAGATGAAGATTTCAAAGATGCTTGGTAACGGTGCAACTTGGGGCAATCAGCCAATGAGATGCATATCCAGGAGTGGTTTCTATTTCAGGGTGTAAGAACTCACAATATTTTGCTGAAAAAAACAGTATTCTCTCTTGCTCATCTAAGTGAGCTTGTATTGATATATATAGAGATTACAAGATAAGATTGTTTACAAGATAACTCTAACTCTAATTCTGATATAAACCTAGATAGGATTCTGTTTTGATGATATACAACTAGAACTCTTCCTTCTAAACTTATCAAAAAAAAAAAAAAAAAAAACTCTTCCTTCTAAACTTATCTACTCATGCCTTATCAACCAGATGCTTATCATGAGGTTCACTTGGACTCTTACTCTTGACTTGATCATTACAAAGTAGGTTAGACATAGTAGAAGTCTTATGTGCATTAATACGGGGCAACCAACTATGCATCCCACGGAGTTCTTTACAGGAGAAAATTATACGAGAGTTGATGGAGAAGGCTTAAGAGGACATCTCAGACGAGATAAGACCATAGCTCTAGTAGAAGAGTGATACTTTTGGCCTCAATTGAAGAGAGATGTTGGTCATCATGTTCAGCGGAGCCCAATCTGTCAGACTGTCGAAGTCCAATCCCAAAACACCTGCCATTACCAGTCCTGGAGGATCCTTGAGAGGATTTGTCTATGGATTTTGTATTGGGCCTTCCTCTGAAACAGCAAGGGACAGATTTGGTTATGGTAGTTGTTGACTGGTTTTAAAAAATGACTCCTTTTGGTTGCCTGCAGGAAAAGATCCGACGCTGTCCATGAAGCAAACTTATTCTTTTGGGAGGTGGTTCATTTGCATGGAGTTCCCAAGTCCGTCACTTCGGATCAGGACACCAAGTTCCTCTCCCATTTTTGGAGGAACTTATGGCAAAGGTTTGATACAGCATTGAATTGCAGCAGCACCAGTCACTCAAAGATGAACAAACAAACAGGGGTAGTGAAGTGAATTGTACCCTAGGTAACTCCTTCATTGCATTGCGAGGGAGAAGCCGAAGCAATGGAATCTTGCACTAGCTCAGGCCGAGTTCGCCTAGAACAACATAGTAAACTGGCCCACAGGAAAGACCCATTTGAGATAGTGTACAGCCGGACACCGAAACATGCATTGATTTAGTGCCTTTGCCCAAGCTTTCGGGCTCGAGTGTGGCAGCAAAGCATATTAGTCGACACAGTGCAGACCATTCAAAAAGAGGTATGGCAACGTCTAGAAGAGTTCAATGCCAAGTATAAGAAGGTCACGGAAAGGCAACAAAGAGCAAAGGTTTTTCAGGAATGGGAATTGGTTATCGTCTACTTATGTCAGGAGCTGTTTCAAACGGGCCCCTACAACAAATTGAAGAGTAAAAAGTACGGTCCTTTCCGAGTTCTCATGAGGATTAATGATAATGTTTACATCGTTGATCTTCCAAAGGATATGGCTATCTCCCCTACTTTCAATGCTGCCGATATTTTTGAATACCATCGAGGACGAGTTCTTTCCGATCTGGGTAGACTGACACAAGACAATCCACGACCATTGCTCAAGCGCCACCTGAGGAGCGCTCGAGCAACAACCTTCATTTAGTGCAGGCAGATTAATTGCACCGCTCAAGTGCTGCTAGATGAGCGCACAAGGCCGAAGCAGAATGCTCCGCTCAGGCAGCAGCCAGACAATGTGCTTCGTTCGAGCACCACTCTAGCTTCTGCTCGAGCGGTCTCCAACAGCTTGTTTAAAAGGGAAAGAATCTTCAAGCAGCCAAAAGTACCCACCCGATTTCAATCCAAATTTTATTCCAATTTCGGTATGATTAACTTCCTTATTAGATTAGAATTTGTTGAGTTTCCTTCCTTTAGAAAGTTTACTTGCCTTTTGAGCTTTTAAGTCATGTAATATGTACTGCAAAAGATGTTTGTTTCATTAGTTTTTAAAACAAATACAATTTGAAGTTTTCCCTCAAACTCTTTGTCAAACAAACAATCAAAAGACGTTGATTCTCAGACTCTTTAGTCTTTGCACCGCTCACTACCATAATGTTGTATGGTAAAGATACATCTTTTTGGCGGATATTAAGTCTACAGTAAATTGAATATTATTATTGTCACAAATTTGGACATTAAAAGGTCGAGCATCCAAAAGAAAAAATAATAAACTAATGCCCTTTAATGTAACTGATATTTAAGAAAAATTAAAATCTGGACCCTATTTGGCAACTTTTTTAAGAAAGTGTTTTCAGTTTTTAAACACTAAAAATACCGGTTCGGGGCGTTTGGCAACTGAAAACACCAGAATTGGATTTATAAGTGCCATATCTGATATACCCCTTCAATAAAAAATAATAATAATAAATAAATAAATAATTCCATAAACAGTTGTCAGCGGAAACAAACAGAGCTTCATGAAGTAATAATTAAGCTATTAGGAACTTTCAAAAAAAATTAAAAAAAAAATTAAGCTATTAGGAGAGCATACGGGTCGGGTATCCAAGCGGGCGGGTCGGGGCCGTAGTCCCTGTAGCAACCGTAGTACATCATCTGGTGGAAGGAGAAGGGCAAGTCCGGGCTGAGCACGCGCTTGGAGATATTCCGCCACGTGTCGGGAGTGGCAGGTCCGTAAATTCGGATGATTTTGGTGAGCCTTTCATGGAGTCCCTCTGCGAGCTCCGCTGGAATCCCCAGCGCTTCGATGTCCGACTTCCTGATGCTATCTAAAGCTTTGTAAGCCATTCTTCTCTCTCTCTCCCTCTCTCCCTGAGCTTTCAAAGAGTGTCTGAGCGAGTTAAAATTGCATTGTCATGAGCTGCTTAGTGCTTAGCACCTCCGGCTACGGACAAGGGATCTCCCCACTTGTGGAATCATTTCACTGTCAAACATTTTGATTAATCATACGTGTATATTTTATTAGCATTATTAAAGCATTCTCAATAAATTATTTATTTGTAACTTTGGTTAAAATAAACCAAAAAAAAAGCTAAAAAGAAACTTCGTTAACTTATCTATTCAAACTCTAGAATAGATTTTACTTAATTCTATACATGTAGCGTTATACTATTCACATATTTATCCTTTTTTAATTGTTTATCTCCACCTTCTACGATCTTTTTCTTCCTTCTCTCTTCAGGTTCTACATGCAGCAGTTGTTGAGATATTTTACTTGCACAAGTGAGATTCCATGTTGCTTGTACGTCTATTGTTTATCCCATCATTTTCGTGCTACCAATGCCACTTATTCATTCGTTTAATCACTAGTAATAATAAAAAAATAATCCTTTTCTTTAAATTGGTACGATCATTTAAAAATTATTGTGTTAGGAAAATAATAGATTTAACAAAACGACCGTTAAAAAAATATGACCGTTAAAAAAATGGTCATTTGAAAAAAAAATGACCGTCAAAAATTTGCGTTAGAAAAATCTATTATTTTCAAGCATCCTCATTGGCCTCTCCAACTTAAAAATTTCACCAAAATTTAGAAAAAAGTCTCAAAAAACAGCATGCATTGAACTCCCTATAATTTCTCCAAACTAATATCTGTCAGACACTCTCACCAAATTTAACCCACACTTTTCCCACGCTATTCAATAAAATATTATTTCCTTCTCACTTCCCGCCCATCACACTTTTCCTCCGCGCCATCAGTCTTCCGCTTCATCTCTTGCCCATCTCAATTTTCCTCCGCGCCATCAGTCTTCCGCTTCATCTCTCTGTGCAACTGGCCCAATTTCTTCATCAAAATCCAGACGAGTTCTTCACGGTAATTTCCCTCTCTCTCACTCTGTCTCTTCTCAAAGCTGAGTTCTTCATGGTACATGTATCTCTCTCTCCCTTTGACTCTCTCTCTGTCTCTCCTTCTCTCTCGCTCTCTCTGCTATACAACACCGAGAGAGAGTCCATTAACGTCTGGGTGACTAGGTGACTCTCTCTCTCTCTCTCTCTATCTCGCTCTCTTGCACTTGAAGACGTCTGGGTGACGATTTCTTCTGGCCCATCTCGATTTTTTTACAAAGATTTGGTTTTTTTCACATGGGTATTAATTTCAGGTTCAAAAATCTAATTTTTTTTCATCTAGGTATGATGATTGTCTGAAATTATCCATAGCCAGAAGATCTCTCTCTCTCTTGAGTCTCCTCTTGCAAGTTCATTGCTAGCAGTACGGTTCCAAAGGCTAAAGCTTCTTCAATCTCCAAGTAATTCTTCAAACCAAAGAGGTATAATTTGGGTTTTCCTTCATTTACTGAGTTGTGATCAAAATATAGACGAATAAAACTGAAATGACATGATGGAAAATATCCAGGTTGATTAAATAGTAATTAGCTACACACTTTAGTTCTTCATCATCATAGTTGTAGTTCTTATTATTATTAAAATTGCTCTTAAAATTTTATGAGTTATGATTGAGTTGTGCGTTTATGCCATAACAATAACAACTTTGTTCATCATTTGCCTAGGAATATATGGGGCCTCTAGTTCAAAGTGTTCAATTCAGTGAAAACCACACAATGGGTTGGGTGTTCATTTCAATTGTGAGTTCACATGACGTTTTGTAATTTGCTAGAATTTTACACAATTGGACTCATTGATGATATTCCATTAATAGAATATCAGGATCTAAAACTCTGTGTATGGTTTCCTGGGAAAGCTTCTATTTTTGCTTTTGTTGGAATAGGATGTTTTTTAATCCTTTAAGAGTTCCAAGATATGTGTAGATTGTTTGAGCTTTCTTTAATCATTTTATCATTAAAAAGAGAAATAAGAGTGAAAGTGTACAACCTGATATTTTGTAATTTCAATTGGCATGACTCCATTACAAACAACTCCACAGAAAACCAATCCTGAAACCTTAGAAAAGGCCACAAGGAGCAAACAGAAAACAAAAACTAGTTACTTTTAGATAGCAAAACATTATGGAAGATACCCCAAGTTAAAATAAGGAAAAAGTGCATTTAAATTTCTTGCAAACAATTCAAACTTAAATTTAAATTGTTGAAAACATATTACTCCATAAATACTGTTTTGCTCTAGTTGTTTGTAATTAAGTATTTGATCTTTTTTTCTTGCTCTTAGGGTGTCTCTTCACTACTTTTGGTTTTGAGCCAGAAAAGTACCATAAATGTAAAACAGAGGTAGAGTAAAAAGAAATGGATACAAACAACACAAACAAAAGCAAAAGCAACAAAAAAAAAAAAAAACAATCTAGATTGGGTGTGCTTTGTCCCATGTTATTGTGGGATACATTTTTTACACTTGGAACAAAATCTCAATTTCTGGCCATTCGCATGTTCACTGCAGAATCACAGTACATGCAGTTTCATATTGGTCATACTATTCAATGGCTTTTGGGAGCTTTTATATGGCTTAAGCTTGCACTGACAGATTCCATTTCTTATTATGGTGTCTCTTCACTACTTTTGGTTTTGAGCTAGAAAAGTACCATAAATGTATTCTGGTTTGATAAGAAGAAATCAATCAATCACATTTATTGTTTAATGTTTCTAGAGTTCATGCTAAACTGTGTTGCTTATTCTTTTCTTAAATTGGTTATTTTGTTTTATTGTTTAAGGTTTTAACTAAATTTTGGTGTGTGGTTTGGATTATATGGGCCGATTAGTGATGGATTCACAAACTCCTCAATCCGGTTACTACACCAATCTTATAACTGAAGATGATCTTGGGTTTGAATGCACAAATGAAATCAGTCAACACCAAAAGGCTTCACCCCAAGTTGAGGTTGAACGTACTATTAAAAAATCGTGTCGGGGTAGCAACTTCACCATTGCCGATGACAATTTGCTTGTGGAGGCGTGGCTTTATGTTTCCATGGATGCTGTTCAAGGAAATCAGCAAAAACATAAGGTTTATTGGGAAAGAATTTGTGACTACTTTCACAAACATAAAGTACTTGGAGCCAACTATAATCAGACCTCTTTAATGAATCGGTGGTCAACGATTCAACTTGCAGTAAACAAGTTTTGTGGCTTCTTAGCCCAAATTGAAAAGAGGTCACAAAGTGGCTTGACTGAGCAAGACAAGGTATGTTCTAATTATGGTCTTGAGTGTGTTAAATGGTAGATACATTGAGCATGTAAGAGACATATACTGTCACATTATCATGTTTAGTATGCCTATTGTAAAGATTCTAATTATGTTGTATTTGATAATGAATTTCAGATTGGACAAGCAAGACTAATGTATTTAGATATTCAAAAATCACCCTTTCACTTTGAACATTCGTGGCTTGTTTTGAGGTTTCATCCAAAATGGATGGCTCACATGGATAATGTAAAATTGAAGAAAAAACCAGTTGTGATAAATCTAGGTGATGAGGAAGCCTCTCACAAAGCTTTTGAAGACATAGAGCGTCCAATAGGCCAGAAAGCCGAAAAGGAGAAACGAAAGAGCAAAGAAAAATCGAATCCAAGTGTTATTGAGATCCTAAGTGACATAAATGAAGACAAGAAGAAGAAAATGAAACTGCTTGAGGAAGCACGTGAGCAAGACAAATAGATGTTTCTTCTTAAGCAAGAAGAAGTGCGCCTTAGAGATGGAGAATTGCGCCTTAGAGAAAAAGCGCTTCGAATGAAAGAAGAGAGAGAGATAAAAGAACTTATGTTGATGGATATAAGTCAATTGGATGAAGATGGCCAAGAATATGTTCGCCGACGCAAAAAGGCAATCCTTGAAGGTCAAATTCACAATCCTTGAAGGTTGAAGTGGCCCATGCTTTTAGTGTAAGCACCACACAAAATTATGTCCTATTTTGCTAGGCTAGTACTTTTGACTAGGATTATGCTTAGAAATTAATATCCATGACTACTTTGAATAGGTTTTTGATAATCCTCATGTAATTTAAATGATATGGGTGGAATATGGTGGTGTTGTTGAACATTAGTTTTTTGGTGGGTGGAATATGGTGATGTTGTTGAACATTAGTTTTTTGGTATTTGAAGTTTGTTGCAACAAGAATATGTTAGATTTATTTTGGCGAGCATTCAAGCAGCTCAATTGGAATAGTTTTACATGGTAGAGAAGCATGTGTGCTAACTCCCATCATCTTGCACTTGTTTTTCACACCTAGCTCTTTGTGATTGTCATTGGGAGAAAATGTTTTTCATTCTGAGTCAGAAAAATTCTGCACTTGTTTTTCACACCTAGCAAGTGGATAGATAAAAATTCTGCCCTGTTTTTCATTCTGAGTCAGAAAATTGTCCTCCAAACATAAAAAGCAGAAATATTACGGAAGATTTACTCAAAAGTACCAATATTATAAATCTTTGTATTATATGTTTCCACCTCTACTAGCCATATTGATTATGAAGCATTAAGAGATGAAAAGAAAGATTGAGAAATATATTTTGTATCCAATAATATTACAGGTGAAGCCAATGGCCTTATATACACACATGCAGAGTATGCTGACATAGAAACTAAAGTCCTGATTTCCTGATTACAAGTGATTGTCAATATATTTCCAAACAAGGCTTGTAGACTGATTCTTTCATTCCTTTATCATCGTGATTGTGATTTCCTTTGCCTTTGTGATTGCTTGACTGGTTTATGGAGATTGGTGTGCAGCTTCTTTCCCTTTATACTTTGATATTTGACATCTGTCATTCTATTTGGCTGGCAGCACATATTAGCTTCTCTGTATGGCAATAGCTTGATTTGCCATCTGTCATTATTTTCGGTTGGCAGCACATATTAGCCTCTGTATGGTAGTAGCTTGATTTGTGGGGATTTGTCTCCATTTGAGTGTGAGATGCACGCTATGGCAGGGGCAGATTGGTCAGCTGGTGTAGAGTCATCACCAGCTGAAGCATTTAGTCTAACAAGAGAGACTTCAAAACAAAAAATTTGAAACCCGACTCTCTAATTTTCTGATTTTTCTTTTCTTTTCTATTATGTTTCTTTTTTCCCTTTTTTTTTTTGGGTTGAATGTTTGTAGATGTAGAAATTTCTCTATTTTCTGGATGGGATTTAGGTAGTTCTTCAAGAACATTACGTCTTTAATGATTCTTATTCAAGAGGTTCCTGGGTTTCTTCTTTCCCCCTTACTTTCATCAATAGAAGGTATTCAAGCAAAATAACTTCAAAAACACATGTTAAGCAAAAGCTTTGTCTTTGCAGTCCTGTCATTGGTTGGAGTTATTTGTAAAACTAAACCAAAAAATCATAGGTACACCATGGTTGGTAGACAGTGAGTTATGAGTGAGAGTTCGGAAATGACACCCATAATAACATTATAAATATATTTAGTCATCCCAACACATAATACCAATAACAAAAAAAAAAAACATAACATGCTAATATTAATAACTAGTACAAAATATCCATAACTAATCTGTAGTTCCTATGCCTCGCTATGTAGTTGCCATAAGTGCTCGACAAGGTCCAACTGGAGTTGAGAATGAGTTTCCCTGTCTCTAATGGAATGATGGCGTCGAATGAACTCACTGAAGTCATTTGTAGCCCCGAGTGTCACTGGTTCAAGTGGTTCATTGAGTTGTTCATATTCAAAGTCTTCTTCTATGTTATTAGTCCACTCATCTTCAACGATCATGTTATGTAGAATTACACATGTCATCATAATGTTTTTGAGCGTTTCAAGTTTCCAAAATCGTGCAGGTCCACGTACTATAGCAAATCGTGCTTGAAGTACTCCAAATGCCCGCTCCACATCTTTCCTTGCTGACTCTTGGGCTGCAGCAAAGTGTTTTCTCTTATTTCCTTGTGGAGATGAAATTGTTTTCACAAATGTCGCCCACTGTGGATATATGCCATCAGCAAGGTAGTATCCCATATTATAGTTATGACCATTAACGGTGTAGTTAACAGGAGGAGCACGCCCTTGAGCAAGGTCAGAAATGGTGTGTTTGGATTCAGAATAGAATCCATATTCTATTCTGAATCCAACTCTGCCTTCAATGATGACTGGGACCCACGCACTGTCTCAATAAAATGTGTGGGTCCCGCATTTAATTAATAAAATAATAATAAATTATTATTTTTTTTTTAAAAAAAAAATAACAATTTTTAAAAAAAAATAATAACTTAAAAAAAAAAAAAAAAGGCAGGGTGGCTGCCGGTTGGTAGCCACCCCTCAAAGGGGGTGGCGCAATGCCACCACCATAGGTGGCCGGGGGTGGCCGCGCGCCACCCTAGACCACTTGGGGAAGGCCGCGCGGCCTTCCCCGACCACTGGGGGTGGCTGCGCGGCCTCCCCCGACAACTGGGGGTGGCCGCGCGGCCACCCCTTGCTTCTATTTTTTTTTTAATTTTTTCAAATTTAAATTTAAATTATGTTTTTTCTTTTAAAAAGAAAAATTATTTATTTTTTAATTAAACAATCAATATATAATAAATAATTATTATTTAAATCATTATTTCACACAACTTTTCATAATACCAATCATTATACACAACTTTTTAAACTTCCAATCGTTTCTTACCATTAAAAATAATATTTTTTAATCTAAAACTTCAACACCTAAACACAACTTTTTGCCTCGAAATTTGCAATTAGAATAATAATTCAATTCTAATTCTAAAAATTCAATACCCAAACGAACCATAAATGACCTTTCCAATACGTTTATATCATTATGAGATCCAGGTAAACCAAAAAAAGCGTGCCATATCCAAAGATCATATGAAGTCACTGCTTCCAAAATAATAGTTGGTTCGTGATAATGACCAGAATACATACCTTGCCATGAAGTTGGGCAATTTTTCCATTTCCAGTGCATGCAATCAATGCTCCTGGAAATCCACGGTTTTTGCCTTCCGCTAGCAATCTAGCGATGTCTTGATTGTTGGGTGACCTTAAGTATTATTCTGAAAAAATTGAAATTATTGCTTGAACAAACCTTTTAAGACTCTTAACGACAGTGGTTTCTCCAATCTTCAAGTATTCGTCCATAAAATCAGCTGTAACACCATATGTAAGCATCCTAAATGCGGCGGTAATCTTTTGAAGGGAAGTAAGACCGAGCCTTTGGGAACCATCTCTTTTTTGGACAAAATATGGATCTTTGGCTTCAACCGCATATTGAATGCGGCAAAAAAGATCACGACTCATTCAGAATCTCCTTCGAAAATATTTGTGAGGATATATTGGTGGTTCAGCAAAGTAGTCACGAAAAAGATCTTCCCCAACTTGCAAGCGGTCACGCCGGATGAATGTGCGACGTTTTTTAGGACGACCATGTGATGTTGATATTTCTTCTTCCATAGCAAGATTTGCAATTATCTCCAACTCTTCATCAGAGTCTGACTCCATAAGAAGCATTTTGTAAAAAGAAGAACGAGTCATAATAAGAAAACAAATATTGAAGGTCAAGATAAGTTCTATCGAGTTCTTCACGAAGGTTGAGTTAAATAACTCTCTTTGAGTTTCACTAAGTTTAAAATTCGGACTTCAACCAATTTTGGTTGGTATTTGTCATGTCTTCTTTACTATCAATAAATTCATCTCTTCTCCTTTGTTGTCTTAAAGCAACGTCCGATTTCAGTTTTGTTTGATATTTGTCATGTCTTCTTTATTATCAATTAATTCATCTTCTCATTTGTTGTCTTAAAGGAACGTCCACTTTTGTTTGATATTTGTCATGTCTTATTTATTGTCAATAAATTCATCTTCTCCTTTGTTGTCTGAAAGCAACGTCCACCTGTTTTGTTTGATATTTGTCATGCCTTGTATCATCAATAAATTCATCTTCTCCTCAACAAGACAACAACGTTGGACGTTCTTTATCCAAAAAAAAAAAAACGTTGGACGTTCATCATCAAACTCGGGGGTTGCTTGTTGGACGTTAAAGTGCAATAAATAAGTTGCTTGGCTGGTAGACAGTGAGTCAAAGTGCAGTAAATAAGTTGCTTGGCATGTTGTTGGACATTAAAGTGCAGTAAAGTGCAGTAAACAAGTTGCTTGGCTGGTTGTTGGAAGTTAAAGTGCAGTAAATAAGTTGCTTGGGATGTTGTTGGACGTTAAAGTGCAGTAAAGTGCAGTAAATAAGTTGCTTGGCTGGTTGTTAAGTTGCTTGGCATGTTGTTGGACGTTAAAGTGCAGTAAATAATTTGCTTGGCTTGTTGTTGGACGTTAAAGTGCAATAAATAAGTTGATTGGCTGGTTGTTGAAGACAATAAAAGTCCAGACTAATTTTGGTTCAATTAATTTAATTAAAGCACAGTGGCTTGGCTTCAACAATTAGTAGTTGATGAATGAAACCAATATTGACAGTTAAAAGTAGTTATTTTCAAAATCAATAAAATATAATATTTAGTTAAAATAGAGAAGTATTTAGAGAGTTTGATGTATGGAGTTTTTCAAAAGTAAAAGATAAAATCAAAAAAGTAGATTGTTTGAGTTAAATTTAGAGAAAATTTTGGAGAGTTTGATGAGGATGCTCTAACAAAGCTGTTCGAAAGCTCTCAACTACCACGGTCTCCATAGGGGGCAAAGAATGAGGACCCAGTGGAGAAGGAGAGGTGGTGATCGCCGCCAAAGACTCAAAAATCAAACTCTTGTTAAGCTACGCATCCTTTTGCTTCCGAGAAAACCTCAACACTCACTTAGACTTCGACATCACGAGAAACAAGAGCCAAAGCCGTTCACTCAACCCTGCCGCCCTTGAAAAATCTGACCCAACAAAAATGAAGCCCATCATCAAAGGAAACTCCTCAATACCTAGTTCTTTCTCAGAAAGAGCTGGACCAAAGACTTGCACATAAGGGATAGAAGTGGTAGGGAAAGAAAGTGTAGAGACGTGAGTAGAAGGGAAAGAAGTGACATGCACAGACAACGTTGGAGCAATAAATTCCCACCTAGAAAACGCCATAACAAATTCCGATCTAGAGTATGCTTGAACGAGACCAAAGAGGGTCAGAACACTACCTAGAATTGTCGTCGAAGACCACAAACCTAGAAACGCTTCTGGGACCGTGACCCGCCCAACAACCTCACCATAACCCAAAGAAGACTTAGTACCTGTAACCATAGTAGTATCCATGGAAGTCAAAGACGTCGCCTTCGGGGAGACAAGAGAGATCTGATCAACCCCTAGACTTGGACTTGCACCCAGACCCGAGACCCACCCCACATTTGCACCAGAATCCAATGAGGGCTCGAGACCTGAATCCATAGCATAAGCTATGGGCCCAAAAATCGGGCCATGCCTATGACCCTCTTGGCATTGGGCTTAAACACCAACCGACTAGACCCAGCCTAAAACCGGGAACCTTTGAGTGCAGCCTTATACCTCTTAATCACTCGACTCGCCACAAAACCACCCACCTTACACTTAAGCCCAAAAGAGGACTTAAAGCCCAGTCTCTTCGAAAACCAACAAATCCAATCTAATTAGTAATTAGTATGGATTTTTTTAAAAATAAAAAATTGTTCTTTTGCAAGAGTTACAGACTTATCTATTTATAGACTTTTAGCCTTACATACACTATAACAGCTATCAATTTTATAAACTTTTGCCTTTGAAAACACTTGCAGCTAATACAGTAAACACCGACTATTAAGAAAACATCTAAAGCATACTAAGCAGCTAAGAACTTATATAGAAGTTCCAATCCTTTGGATGCTCCTACATATAGACCCACTTAGAATAATACTTTTATGATAGGTAGCTCAATTGTACAAAGACCTAACGTTGCCAAATATAGATAACAACATGCCTCAGGGCATTACGGCTTCGTGCCTTTGATGTGACAGTTTGATCATGCGAGCACTAGAGTAAAACTCTAATATGAAAGCACGTCGTTGCTGAAGAACAAATAACATTTCGCCTACCTACTCCTAACACATGCATTACCCAATCCGATAACGTAAACATCTAAGTACAATGAAGCTTAAAACAAAGACATCTTACTCATTAATACAAAGACATCCTCATCTCCCAAATACAGGTAACACTGAATCCCAGGGCATTACAGCTTCGTGCCCTTGAACGTCAGTTAATCATGCAAGCACTATAGTAACCTCTAATATGCAAGCATATCTTTACTGAAGAACAAATGACATTTTGCCTACCTACTCCCAAGACACTACATTACTCATACTTGGATAACTTGAACATCCATGTACTTCTAAGTTCAACTCCTTTTTAAAACATGCAACCAGTCAATAGAAATATACATATGTTCTTTGCCATTAAAACTCATATGCATACTAATCTGTCTAGCATAAAAACTGCAATATTCTATATCATGAAAACATCACACAATTTAAACAGTGTTATGCATGCTCATGATAGTCTTATTATTCTTTGTGAGGCTTACCCTCTAGTTCGTTATGAGGCTTACCCTCGAGCTTTTTATGAGACTTACCCTCGAACTCTTTATGAGGCTTACCCTTGAGTAATCATTATTATGGGGCTTACCCTTCAAGTTATCTTGTTATGGGCTTACCCCCAAGTTATCCTTGTGAGGCTTACCCTCGAGTTATATGCTCATACTTTATGCTTTACTATTCAAACTCTATAACTTACTCTTTGCAAATTATGCTTTCTTCAAACAATAAATCAATCAACATGCAACTTTATCAATCTACTTTGCATAACTCAAATCTCAACCGCAGCACACATTCAAATACTTTAAATCAATTCAACATCCTTCATTTATTCATCATTTCATAATCCTCATTGATATAATTTGAACATAATCAAAACTACTCAAATCATCTAAAAACATATATTTAACATAACGTCAGTTCGGTTATGTAAAACAATATAATGTTTGCAATTCTATAATTATATAAAAGTAGTTTTCTCAGTGAGTAGAATACTCACCTTGGTTGCATTAGACTCTTGACTCGAATATTTCCCTGTGTTCTAGTTACTTGAACTCTATATTGGAGAGCCAATGGAAGTCTCCAATAATGACACATTTCTGCAAACATTGGTAATATTAGACTATGCTATTGAACCTATACTCTATGACACATAAACTACCCGCGTGCTCACACGTCACTTCACTCGTTTCTAAAGCTAGCTAAACGCCTTAGGCTATTATTAGGTTAATCATTGGTTCTATGTTCATATTCTATTTGTTTATTAACACTAAGATGTATTTACTATTTTCATTAGCTTATCTATTATTGATATATCACATTATTATTGTTAACCCATTTTTATAGCTTGTTGTTTATTTACCAAGTAAATAATATATATTTAACTCATATATATGCATGTGTATATATATACATATAAACTTGTACAAATACAATGCTTAAGCCTAATTCGATGATACACTAAAATACTATGTGGACATGTATAGGTGAATTAATTATTAAGTTACCTTGTTATCATTATTAACTGTTAGGCTTTATATATCAAATGCTTATTAAACTAAACCTAGTCTCATAACACACTTATATATTTCACAATGCATAGATAGACACATTACTCATCTAATTACTTACTAGAATAATCCAGAGCCTATTTATGTTTTTCTATAAGCTTACTAACTTATACTTATCAATTTATGGTTATTTAAATAATTTACAACTCTTATATTTAATACTTTATCTTTATTAGTTTCTAATCATCCAAGTAGCTTTAGACTATAGAACTTTAATCTTATTTAACTTATTAATATAATTGATGAATGTCAAATATTGTACTTTTGGATCCCTTAATGTGCATTTACTAAACCTTTAGCTTTGTCAATTTTTGATATTTTTCGTTAGTATTAGTATCTTAGTGTTTTGCAAGTAATTGCGAGAAAATAACAGTATTTTTTGTAAAATTACAAAGTGGTTCAATTTTCTTTGTTAAGCATGGGATAAGATCAGTTGGGGATAAAAATATTTCATATATTCCAGCTGGGCCTCGAGCCTTGCTTTTCAATCACTAGACATAGAAGAGCCGAAGCCCTGTAGCATTGAACCAAGACATATATCACATGCACGATCCTTTCTCGATTGGAGCACCGAACCCATGCAGGCCATGCATAACTGGCAGGCTGAATAGAAGACATGAGTGGTGTGGGAGGCGTCACAGCAGATTTTTACACGTTGAAGTCGTGTGTGAGTTGGCTTCTCAAGATTCTTTTCAAAACTGGCTTCAACGTGAGACGTGGACCTGAATAGCAGCACGTAAAACTGGGTTCTTTCCAAAACAAAAAGGAGACGTGCAGTGGAAAGGCAGCACCGAACAGGAGCCGTGCATGTGGTAGATATTCACGATGTTTTTTCCTTAACAGTGCAGAACCGACTTGTAGTCTGGATGATGAGCAGCATTGACTTGATTATATTTCTGAACGTGTGAGAGGCGTTCCTGCAGCTCTTCCTTTACACTTCTTTCCAAAGACAGCCGAAACATTGATTCTTTCCAAAAGGAGAGGTAGCACCGTTTGAGAGCAGGGATTCAATATACTTTTCCATACCTGTAGCTAAGCCATGCGAATCTGTTAAAGAGAGACAAGCACGTTATTTCTATACCTGGCATGCAGCACCTAATTAATATACACGTGATTCTCTCCACGCATACCTGGACAGCAAAGGAACAAGATGTTAACCTGTATACCTCTCATGACAGCACATTGGCAGCAACGGCAATCACTAGGAAGGAAACTACAAATCTCCACCATCTTGGAAAGATCTCAACTATATTAGGAAAGGAAAATATTGAAGTATGCTATGGGATCTGGCTTCAGTGCTGTAGTAAAAGCTACAGCACATGCATCTCCTGTAAAAAAATTTGAAGGGTCCAGATTATTTTGGATTAAACACATCGTTTTACTACACTTGAAATGGTTGAACCATAAACAGACTTTAACGCCGTTTAAGTCTCTTTCAACCCCTACCCCCTTCACAGTTCACACACAGATGATGACTCATCTCGTTGGAAGAGCCATCTTTTACGCTCTTATCACAGTGTTCCTTATTTCAACTTTCAAGTACCAACTTCTTCTTTTCCCCAACCTTTCTCAAAGCCACTTCCTCTACTTCCCCTTTATTGTTCTTTCTCAGACTTGCTGGCCTTGAGCCTGTGCGTGTTGGGTGAGATTTTACTGCCCAAGTAAATCTCCGAGGCGATTGAAGAAGCTTTGGATGCTTGCTAGAGAACATATAGTCTTGGATTTAAAATTAGCACCTAAACCACGACCTTTTGGGTTTTTAAGACTTGCAATCTGTATTGAGATTCGTCGGCCCCACTTTTGTCCGAGTGTTGAACTAGCTGGTTGGTATGTAAGGCAACCATCTAAACTGAATGTTGATGAAGAGTTGAACTAGTTACAACTTTTCAACTTGATAACCAGTCTTCTCACTTGTCAGACACAATTAATTTTTTCGGTTTGATAAGCTTCTCTAGCAAGATGACATCGTGAATAGAGCTTGAAGTGTGGAATTTTCTTCCACCGGTTTGCACGCATTAGATCCGGTTCAATCATCAACTCATCTTCTTCATCGTTCCTTCTGGAATGTGCATGAATAAAGGAATCGATTTGTAACTTGCTGCTACTATGAAGTATGAACATTTTCATTCTGTAACTTGCTGCTAATATCCCCGATCGACCGCTTCTCCATCCTCCTATCGTCCACCTCATACAAAGATTCCCCCAGGTGGTTTCCATGGACGGAAACAACGAGCAGGAGCTCGAGGACCTGGGGCTCCTCCAGAAGCATGTTGCCGACCGTTTTTCCGAGCTCCTCGTCCACCTCCAACAACGATTCCCTCCTCTCCATCGCCTGGCTTCGCAAGCTCCTCGACGTGTTTCTCTGCTGCAAGGTTGAGTTCAAGGCCGTTCTGCTGATCCTTCCCAGATTTCCAAGCCCCCACTGGACCGTCTCGTCCCTATATTCCCCGATCGCATCGTGAAGGCGCTAAAAGTCTGCAATGCGGTCTCGCAGGCGATCGAGTCCCACTTCCACAAACGACGTCAAGTAGAAAACGTCTGATTTATTTTTCAGTTTTGTTTATATAATTAAAATGACTGTGTTTTGATAAACTAAATCTAGACCCTCAATTTTTCTACAGCAGATGTGCTGTAGTTTAAAATTACAGCACTGAAGCCGGATCCCCTGCTATGTGTGACAAGATTCAACTATATTGTGATGCCCAAGACATCACTAAGAAGGAAGGGAAAATATTGCTTAATCAGAAAGAAGATCGTGATGCCCAAGACAACATGAAGAAGGAAAGGAAAATATTGTGCAAGCTTGAATTGCCCAACCTTGATGCTCACAAAAACACTAAGAGGGAAAGAAATATATTGCAGCAAAGACTCTCAGAACCAATAAGGAATGAAATTATTATGACTTGATTTTCATTGTTTTTATTTCCTTTGTTGTACAACCGTAGATGTTATACCAACCTTGTATATAAGGCCAAATGCCTCTTCATTATAAGTCAAGTGATTATAAGAAAGCAATACAAATATTTTCATGGTATCAGAGCAATATTAGGCATACGCCAGTTTTGTGTTGATCCTTCCTATGGCCACTTCAAACCCATCATCCTCAGACATCACTACCTCCTTAATTCCACCGACCAACAACCAAAATAGCTCTCTCAAGCTTGACAACAACAATTATCTCATGTGGTTAACACAAGTACTTCCTATACTGTATACCCATGACCTGATGGGTATCGTTGATGGTTCAGAGTCGTGCCCTCATAGAATTATCACCAATGATGAAGGGAAGGAGACTCCCAATCCAGAGTTCAATATCTGGAACAAAAAGGATCAGTACATCCTCAGCATCATCACTGCCTCTCTTACTGAGAAGGTATTAGCCACGGTATATGGCCTAAATGCCTCAAGACAGGCGTGGACAGCATTAGCAACAAAGTTTGCCTCACAATCCAAGTCCAGGACAACCCACCTGAAGCAGCAACTACAAAACCTCACTCAAGGTCCCAAGTCGTGTTCAGATTACCTCCAGCTTGCAAAACAAACTGCAGACCAACTCACTGCAGCAGGTAAGCCCATAGATGATGAAGATTTAATTGCTTTCATTATTAATGGGTTGAATCCATCTTTCACCAGCTTCATTACAACCTATTCCTTTGCAACCCGAGAGAGCACCCTCAGTTTTGAAGACTTTCAGGATCAGCTTCTCAGTCATGAGATGCTGCTCAATCAGCAGCAGCAAGAGGCCACAGACAGTTCATCTTTTGCCTTAACAGCACAAAGACCCATGGTTCCTCAGTTTTCCAAAGGAAGAGCCCCACAGTTCTCCAAGTTTCCATCAAGAAACTTCAACCAAAGGCCTGCCAATGGTTACCCCACACCACGACCACAGTATCAGCAGTACAATCGAGGACCTCAACAGTACAATCGGGACAACTCTTCCTTCTCCAACCAGCAATACCGCCAGCAGTGCAGTAAGGGGAATTCTTTTTCCAAAAGATCATACCACACTAGTGAAAATTATTGGACTTCTAATTAACAGTGTGTGTGAACAGTGTGCAACAAAATATTAAATGCGGAATTAAAAGAGACAAATATTTTGTTGACGAAGTGGAAACTCAATTAAGAGAAAAACCACTCCGGGACAGCCAAACCCAGGATATCCACTATTCAGAAGACAAGACTAGATACAAAGTAGTAACACTCACATACCCCTGATGCAGTGGTCGTACCTTGCTCTCTAACGTGTAACCTGACACGAACGCCTCCCAACCAGGTCTCATACCTGAAGGGGTCTTCAATGGAATCATTTACCTTAGGGCCAACCCCTAAGATAGACTTCACAGCTGATCAAATCACACATTGGCAAAAGCTAGAGAGCTAGCAAATCTTCAATATCTCCCTAAACACCCTCTCTAAGCTGTAAGGAATTCACCACCGAATTCTCTGTAGAATGCATGCCTAGAGCCTCTTATTTATAGGCTTAGGAAGCTCTAAATTAGGTCAAAAATGGAGTCTCTGGCACGCGCGTCCGGAAGGAAGCCTTGGCCGTCCGGACGGGCAACTTTTTCCTTATTCGAAAAGTAATTCTGGAATTTTCGCAGGGCCGTCCGGACTCCGGACGAGTATAATGGCCGTCTAGAAAATCAATTTACATCATTTTTCGTTAGCTTTCCAACGACGCTGATTTCGAACCAATCCAATATTTGAGTAAAAAGTTATGATCAAAATACCGGAGGGTGTCCGGACGGCTTGACCGAGCGTCCGGACGATCAACTGCAACCACCTTTCCAAAGTAGCACCGAAAGCTTCCATAACAAGGCCACGTCCGGACGATCCTGCCCTAGCGTCCGGACGGTTGCACTTCGGCTGCACGTAATTACCATAATAAGGCTTTGAGAGTCCGGACCCTAAAGGCTGACGTTCGGACGGTTGAACTAGTGTACGCAATTTCCATATATGAAGCTTGATCGTCCGGACCATGAAGACTGACGTCCGGACGGTTGAACTTTGTATGCACGTCTTGCCTTATAGAGAACATCATCCGGACGAGATCACACATCGTCTGGACGGTTGCAGCCGTCTTCCCATAACTGTGTCTTGAGGCAGAAAGCCTAATGCTTGTCAAACACTGAATGGCGTCCAGATGGTATAACCACGTCGTCCGGACGGATGCACTGGAACACTGGGACTTTCTTGAACTCTGAAGAGCGTCCGGACGATTTGCCATTACGTCCGGACAGATGCAAAATTGAACTGTTCGAAGCTTCTAGACACTGATGGGTGTCCGAACGGAAAGTTCTCATCGTCTAGACGGATTATGCTTTGACAGATAAGCGTCCGGACAGAATACCACGTCGTTCGGACGGATGTTGTTGACTGATGAGCATCCAGACGGTATAGCCACGTAGTCCGGACGGCTGACAGGGAACCGAAATAAACTTTCTTGAAAACTTCACAGAATCTTCTTGAAGAACATAGCTGAAGAGTAGACTCTGGATAAAACAGCATCCCTATGAAAACTGCAACATTACATAGAAGTGATTTTGTCCAACAGAATGCAGCCAACACAAAAATTAACAACTAGTCCCCTGCAGCAAGAACATAGGCACCTACAACAACCTGTTCACACTTTTTCTGAGTCTCGAGCTCCCTGCCAAATCTGTGGGAAGACTAACCACCTTGCCATAGATTGTTATTACCGTATGGACTATGCTTTTCAGGGACGAAATCCTCCTTCACAACTGACAGGCTATGGTAGCACACACAAATGTTGCATATGAGGAACAACAATGGCTTGCGGATAGTGGAGCCAATGCCCATATTACTAATGAACTGGAGAATCTTCAAATCCAGCAACCATTCCAGCACACAAAAGAAGTGGCAGTCGGGAATGGCACTGGCCTTGCCATAGAAAATACTGGTTTATCCCTTATTCATACACTTGATTCTTCATATAAGCTTGATAATATATTACATTGTCCACAAGCCTCGGCCAATCTTCTTTCTATACAAAAATTATGTCTTGATAACTCTTGTTATTTTATCCTAACCTCTTCCCATTACTATGTGAAGCACCTCCTGACTCACAGAATACTCCTGAAAGGCAAGAGTGAAAATGGCTTATATCCGTTGCGGTTTGGAAGAAATTTTCACAAAGGAACCAAGACATTTGCAACTTTGATAGGAATAAGGACCACATCTTTAGTATGGCATTTTAGACTAGGACATCTTTCTTTAGATATTGTTCAGCGTTTGGTTAAGGAAAAACATCTACCTGTTTCTGAATTTGATTTCCATAAAACATCTGCTTGTATTTCATGTCAATTAGGCAAAAGTAAAAGGCAGCCTTTTCAAGCTTCAAATCGTATTACTCTTCAACCTTTAGAATTGATTCACTCTGATATTTGGACATCACCAATTCAGTCCGTCAATGGATGCAAATACCATGTTATTTTCATAGATGATTTTTCATGATATACATGGATTTATCCTCTCTATCATAAATCTGAGGTCTTTGCATCTTTTGTCAAATTTAAACTCTTAGTATAAAATCAATTCACTACTAAGATTAAACAAATTCAATTAGATGGGGGAGGTGAATATACCTCAAGTCATTTTCAATCCTTCTTGACCAAGCATGGTATCTTACATAGAAAATCTTGTCCCCATACATCACAACAAAATGGACTTGCTGAGCGAAAACTGAGACATATCTTAGAGACAGGTTTGACACTTTTAGCCCACTCCCATCTCTCAAATCGTTATTGGGTTGATGCCTTCCTCACCGCTGTGCACATAATCAATAGGCTGCCTACTCCAACTCTTAAGTACAAGTCACCTTACTTTACACTCCATAATCGTGAACCTGACTATCAAACTCTTAGAGTCTTTGGTTGCCTTTGCTATCCTCTTCTTCGACTCTTTGGCTTGCATAAATTGGAATATAGATCCAAACCTTGTATTTTCCTAGGTTACAATTATGCTGGCTATAAATGTTTGGATCCTGTTACTAACAAAGTTTACTTGTCTAGACATGTTATCTTTAATGAAGATTTCTTCCCTGTAAAGGATAAAGCTACTTCACAACTTCCTTCCAAGATTAGTGCTCAACGTGATGTTCCTTTCATTCTTCCTATTCAACTGCCTTTTGTCCCTCATGATTTTTCTGGTTTACCTCCTGTTTTTGACCATACCACAGGCCCAAGTGCACCTTCTCAACTTGTTGCCGAGCCAACCTCAGAAATAGCCTCTCTTCTTACTGCCGAGCCTACCTCACCTCATACTACAGTTTCTGCAACATCCCCTTCCAATGCAGCCTCACCTCAAGCCTCTACCAGTCTTCCACTTACACATACACAGCCTCAGCCACATCCTATGGTAACCAGGTCCAAAACTAGTTCTCTCAGACCCAAGTCCTTTGCCGATTTTCAACTCTTTCATACCCTTCATTCTGAAACCAAACCAGTATCCTATAGCAAGGCTGCCCTTGATCCACACTGGAAGGAGGCTATGAAACTTGAATATGAAGCTCTTATTTCTAATGGCACGTGGACTTTGTGTCCTAGGCCTCTCGATCACACTACCATTTGCAACAAATGGGTGTACAAGATTAAGCGCTTGGCTGATGGTTCTGTCGAAATGTTCAAAGCAAGGCTGGTAGCTAAAGGATTTGATCAACAAAGTGGAATAGACTATACAGAAACCTTTAATCCTGTCATCAAACCTTCCACCATTCGAGTTATCTTAACTTTGGCAGTTCATTTTAATTGTGATATTCGTCAACTCGATGTATCTAATGCTTTTTTACAAGGTTCTTTGCTTGAAGAGGTTTACATGGAACGACCTTAGGGTTTTATTGACAAGGAAAATCCTAATTTGGTTTGTCGTCTCCATAAAGCCATCTATAGCTTGAAACAAGCTCCACGAGCATGGTTCACTATATTGTCCACCTTTCTTCTTGATCTTGGGTTTACGGCTTCACTGGTAGATACTTCACT
The DNA here is from genome assembly GCA_028654335.1 of Alnus rubra. NCBI lineage: Eukaryota > Viridiplantae > Streptophyta > Magnoliopsida > Fagales > Betulaceae > Alnus > Alnus rubra. The sequence continues at coordinate 348,720 of JAJPGS010001419.1, read as the reverse complement.
CTTTATCTATATTCGTGGGCAGGTTTGCATCTATATGTTGGTTTATGTTGATGATATCATCATCACAGGCACTCATTCTCACCTGATTTCTTCTACCATTACTACACTGCAACATGAATTTCCCTTAAAAGACTTGGGTCCTCTACATTATTTCCTTGGTATTCAGGTTACACGTCACAGTCATGGGATTCATCTTTGCCAAAAGAAATATATCATAGAATTACTTCGTAAAGCCCATATGGATGGGGCCAAACCTATTAAGTCTCCATGTCCCTCTGGTTCCCAGTTGTCTCGTTATGATGGTGAGCCCTTGTCCAATCCTACCCCTTACCGTCAGATTGTAGGGGCCCTTCAATACTGTACTCTCACACGACTAGAAATCTCTTTCTCTGTCAATCAATTGTGCCAGCACTTGCACCATCCATCTTCAACTCATTGGACGGTAGCCAAACGAGTTTTGCGGTATCTGCAAGGTACCTCTGATCATGAGCTTCACCACACCAAAAGTCATCTTCAACTGAATGCATTCTGTGACTCTGACTGGGCCGGTTGCCCAGATGATCGTCGGTCTACCACTGGTTTTGCTGTCTTTTTGGGTGATTGTCTTGTGTCTTGGAGTGCAAAGAAACTGCCAGTAGTTTCTCGGTCCAGCACTAAAGCTGAATATCGATCTCTTGCCATTACTACAGCTGAGGTGTTCTGGCTCCGTATGTTGTTCAAAGAGCTTAAAGTTTTTCTTCCCGTTGCCCCTATACTCTGGTGTGATAATATAAGTGCTCTAGCCTTAGCATCTAATCCAGTGTATCATGCTAGAACTAAACATATTGAGGTGGATTATCACTTTGTTAGAGAAAAGGTTCTTAATCGTGATATCTTGATCAAATTTATTTCTACTGGGGACTAGGTCGCAGATATCTTCACTAAGGGTCTCTCCTCTGCTCGATTTCTTGCTTTGAAGTCCAAGTTGATGGTGGTTTCACCCCCTATCAACTTGAGGGGGGATGTTAACCTATATACCTCGCATGACAGCACATTGGCAGAAACGACAATCACTAGGAAGGCAACTAAATCTCCACCATCTTGGAAAGATCTCAATTATATCAGGAAAGGAAAATATTGAAGTATCCCCAGCTATGTGTGACAAGATTCAACTATATTGTGATGCCCAAGGCAACACTAAGAAGGAAGGGAAAATATTGCTTAATCAGAAAGAAGATCGTGATGCCCAAGAAAACATGAAGAAGGAAAGGAAAATATTGTGCAAGCTTGAATTGCCCAACCTTGATGCTCACGAAAACGCTAAGAGGGAAAGAAATATATTGCAGCAAAGACTCTCAGAACCAATAAGGAATGAAATTATTATGACTTGATTTTCATTGTTTTTATTTCCTTTGCTGTACAACCGTAGATGTTATACCAACCTTGTATATAAGGCCATATGCCTCTTCATTGTAAGTCAAGTGATTATAGGAAAGCAATACAAATATTTTCACAAGACACATATAGATTTCCTTCCATAGTAGGAACCGAGACTCAAGGACTAGTGCAACACTAGGAAGGAAATTGGATGTATGGAAGACACACGTGGAGACCTGAGCAATGAACCGCACAAGAGCATCATCGAAATACACGGGTTCTTTCCTGGAGGCAGCACCTTGTTCTCTCCAAAGCCGGTCCAGATCACACTCCTTTCCATAATCGCTAAGACACGTTGTGCGGCACCTTAAGATGCAAAAAATTGAAGATTTGTCTAGTTGTCCGTGCGGCGTAAGAGAAGGATAATGAGGCAGTACACGTTGATCTGCTCAAGGGTAGAAGCGTCATTTTGTAAAATTTGGGTTCTAACCTAATTTTCTTCTATAAATACCCCATACTAGGCACCATTTGGAATGTCAATTTTCTTCGGAGCATTGTTTTAGCTCTTGTCTTGTTCTTTTCTTTTGTAAGTTTATACTTCTTTCATATTTCCTTTAATTTAAAATTATGGGTAATTACCTTTTTCCCCCATCAACTACCAGTCATTGTCAACATGCCCCCATGAACTGACACCTCGACCAAAAGAGAGCATCCAACTACCAACTTTACACACTTTGCCCCATTCCGTCAGTTTAATTCGTAAAAAGACATAAATGCCCTCAACTTTTTTAAACATATTAATTTTAATATTTTTTATTAATTATTGTTGGAGGGCATTTTGGTCTTTAAACCAAAATTAACGCCCAAAAATGGAATATTTCGTCCAAGTTAACGGAATTCCTTGACGGAAGGGGGCAAAGTGTGTAAAGTTGGTAGTTGGATGCTCTCTTTTGGTCGAGGTGTCAGTTCATGGGGGCATGTTGACAATGGCTGGTAGTTGATGGGGAGAAAAGGTAATTACCCCTTAAAATTATTTAGTTTATGTTATTCTTTATTTCTTTGTTATTTTAATTTATTTCTTTGATTTATTTGAAGTTATTTAGTTTCTGTTCTTCTTTCTTTCTTCGTCATTTTAATTTGTTTCTTTTATGTTTTCAATTGAAGCTAGCGTGTTGTTTTTAGTCATGAGAGGCTAAAATCTTCAACTAAGGTTGACGATGAAACCTCGTAATTGATAACGCATGTTCTAGTTATTTTATTTATATAATTCTGTTTTTCTTTTTATCAAAATATTGTTCAAGTCCAAATTCAATTTATTGATGTATGTCTTTTGATTGAATAATTACTTATTTAAAATTGGATATTCAATGTGTTTCAACTGATGGATACATCGAATCATTCGATTGAAAGAGGATAACCACTGTGATTTGTTTGTCAAAATGGATAAATTGGATGATTTAATTTCAATTGGGTATTCGTTGTAATTTATTTAATGATTAGATTCATTGAATGATTTAATATGCATTTTTTTGGGACTTTGAATAGTCAATAAGGCATAATTGTTTATCGAGTGTATAAATAAAATACAAGAATGTGTTGTTTGATATGACGATGTGGATTCTAAAGCCTTAGTGTTCTTTTTCTTTTTTTCTTTTTTTTTCTTTTATTTTTTTTGTTCTTATTCAATTTTAATTTAGTTTATTATTTTACTTTATAAAAATCCCAAAAATTCGGCACTAGGTTAAAATAGGATTAATTTAATTAGAAATTGATTTTTGCAATGCAATTCCTTTTGGATTCGACATCGCACTTGCACACACTATATTACAAACGACTCATGAGCTTGCGAGCACTTTTAAAACTCACAACAATAATAACTCTTATTAGATTAGATTACAATCACGAATTGAAAATTCATTCGTTTACTAAAGCTTATGCATAGACCTCAAAGCTAAGCATTACACTTAGGCTCTAGGTTTAACTCATGCTTAGCTTAACTTATCCCAAGGCTCCTAGTGAACGCCTAAGCCCAACATCATCAATTTTACATAATTGAGCTAAGCAAAAGAATCAAAAGTTAAATAAATATCCAAATAATCCGTTGCAAAGAATCCAACCGTTTACCATAGCTACCCATCAAATTAGGTTCTAAAATAAACATTATTCTTAATCATTTAACTTATCAAAACAGCCCCTTAAAATTCATAAAATATAAATCATAGTCATTACAATCTCTATTCCAACAATAAGCCAAGATTCTCCTACAACCAAACCTTCAATATCATCCATGGCCATTCATCAAAATAAATCAAAACCCCTCCTTTACATACATTTAGCCATAGCCATTAAGGACTACCCAAAAATCACACCACATATCCAACCATACATCACACGGCTATCACCTTCACTTAACCAATCTAAACAAATTCAACCATTCAACATCAATATAAATAATTATTCCAAATCAGGATTTTAACTAACATAAGCTTCCACAAACATTAAGCTCAATCTCTAACAAATAACCACAAACCAACATCATCACCAAATTTACAAATCCCAAAACTAATTTCGGATTTCAATAAAAACACCCATCAAAATCACCCTCTATTTTCAGTCAACAATGATTCCAAAACATAAATCCACAAAATTATTTATCACAACCAATGGCTATAACAACCCTAGAATTTCAACCTAGATCAAACCCCCCAAGAGACCCATTCGAATTTTGCAACTAAAAACCCTAAATAGAAATTGCAACCAAATCCCTAAAAAAATCGGTCACCAATGACCAAAAATCACCAAAGCATAAAACCCACTCAAAATTCGAATCTAAAAGCTAAAGGGAAGATGATTTTTACCTGTCTTGATACCCATAGCCAAAACCCTTTTTTTTTTTGCGACTCGGTCTCTCTCTCAATCTGTTGTCTCCATGCGGTAGTTCTCCCTCAATCTCGGTTGTCTCATGTGCGTGTGTGATCGGAGAGGAGGGGAGAAATGAGAAGAAAAGGGAAGGAAAGGGAAAGAGAGGGAGTCGGGTTGCTGGAATAGAGGGGCAGTGTGCGTGAAGGATAGGGAGAAGAGAGGAAGAAAATAGAAGAAGAGAAGAGGGAGCGTGCGGGTGGGATCCAGAACCTCTCCAGTTCATTAGAGTTGGAGAGGAGCCGGTACATGGTCAAGATGTGTTTTAAAAAAATCAAATGTGTAAAAATTGCCATGTTCAAAGCCAAAAAAAAAAAAAAAAAAACCTTTCTTCTTCTTTTTCGCAAGGTCTCCCCTCCTTTCTCTCTCTCTCTCTCTCTCTCTCTCTCTCTCTCTTCACTGAAATCTCTCTCTCTCTCTTCCTTCTGAGATCCAAAGAATGAAGTTTGGCAAGCTTGCCAATGGTGGTGTCAGGAATAGAACTAGCCAAGCCTAAACCATAAGCTACCAACTCAACAACATATTCATTATCTTCATCACATAAAACCCTTTCTCCTCTCTCTCTCTCTCTCTCTCTCTCTCTCTATTCTTTTGTATATTGTTATATGTACCAATATATCGTTATATTATGGGATGCAGTTGACTTACTGTTCCGACAGTATGGGATTGTGGTGTTAACCACAATCACATGCAAGTTTATGCAGGTCAAGACGAAAGACGGAGTCACTAGGATTATTATTTTTAAGGATGAGACATTTTATTATTAGTAAGTGCCGCATTTGGCACATATGGTATTTTTTATTGTATTTATCGTATTAGAACTAATGGTTCGTATTTTAAAATAATGAGGTAATTTAGTCAGCTCTGGTGTTATGTTTCCTAAGTTTTTAAAGAAAAATATATTTTTGCTGCCAATTATTTAACTCTGATGACGTCGTAATGTCAAGTGGAAATCAAAATTTTCACTTACCTTTTTTTGTAAAAGGCGGGACGTTACAGTATGGTATCAGAGCTGTTTGCTCTTGTGACCACTAGAACTGACCATAGTAAAGTCTAGGAATGATATAAGAGCTATAGGTAAAATGAATTTTTATAAACTCCTTAAGAGCTTTCGTGTGAAGTTATGTAACAGAAGAAAATATTAACTGTCGTACAGTTAGGATACTTATGATTATCTATGATTGTGTAAATGTATACATGGTATGATTCTTATGACAATATGTTTTCCTTACTATGCATGTTAGGTCATATATTGATACGACTTACTATGCATTTTAGGAAACATATTAATGTGATTTATATATAGGAAATATATTGGTATAAATTGCATGCCATATACAGAGTATACTATGGGACTATTTTGATTAAAGAAATAATTCTGAAATAAAATAAAAAAATGTTTAAAGTATAAACTTTTAACATTGATACCATGTTTATGAAATGATATTTAGACACGATGAAAATGTCTTTAAATTAAAAGCTATATGAAAATGATATATGTATATTATAGACATATGTTTGTTTCATTTGTCTAAATAGCAACGTAGACACTCCCATGAATAAAAGGGAGTAAAGCTTTTGTTTCGGAATGAGAATCTCGTTCATGTAAAACAATCCAATGAATATGAGAGAGTTAAACTCTTGTTCCAGGATGAGGCTACTCATTCATGTATAACAATCCAATGAATATGAGGGAGTTAAGCCCTTGTTCCAGAATGAGGCAACTCGTTCGTGTATAACAATCCATTGAATATAAGGAAGTCAAACTCATGTTCCAAGGTGTGAATTAATACTCATTCATGTACTATGATACGTTTTCAAAAAGGTTTTGAAACAATGGAATTCCTTATGAAATTCTTAAAAATATGTGTTGATAATATGCATGTGTATGTACACTTAGTATAATATCACATAGCACCCATTTAGATTATGTATACAATACTTTTGATATATGTGACCTTTAGGCTTAATATTGTGATCTTGTGAATTGAAAATTGAAATTGACTTCTAAAAGTAAAGTGTGTGCACAAGTGTCAACAAAAATTAAGCACAGCAGAAAATAAAAGACACATAGATTTTTATTGACGAAGTGGAAACTCAATCAAGAGAAAAACCACTCCGGGGCAGCCAAACCCAGGAATTTTACTATTCAGAAGACAAAGCTAGATACAAGATAGTAACACTCACATTAACCCGATGCAGTGGTCATACCTTGCTCTCTGACGTGTAACCCAACACGAATGCTTCCCAACCAGGTCTCCTACCTGAAGGGGTCTTCAATGGAATCCTTTACCTTAGAGCCGACCTTTAAGATAGACTTCAGATGTAGCGAAGCACACTTGTAACGGCTTCAGAGGGATCTTGAACTTCTCTGAGCTCTTGTGGAATTCAATACCGAATTCTTGCAGTTCTCAATGCCCAGGGGCCTCTATTTATAGGCTGAGGTGCAGAATGGGCGACTGCTGTAATATGTACGGACACCGTCCGGCCGGACGGACAACTGTGCGACAGGATTTTCTGAAAATTTCGCTGAAAATCTTTCTTGTTTAAGAGCCGCGTCCAGACGGTGAGACATTGACGTTTGGACGGTCGCACGTCCGCTGCAAGTAATTTCCATATAAGGCTTAGCGCGTTCGGACCAAGGGGGATGAACGTCCGGACGGCAATTCTTCAACACGCAATTTTCATATCTGCTATGCGTGCGCCCGGACCATGAGAGGCAGACGTCCGGACGGTTGAAGTCGAATCGGCAATTTCCATATTAGTTCCACACGCGTCCGGACCAAGGCTAACTGACGTCCGGACGGTGATATTTGAATTGCGATTCTTGCCTTATGTATGAGAGAGTTCGGATGGGAAACCACATCGTCTGGACGGTGTATCAATCTTCCCATATTCTGAACTCGGAAAGAATCTGAAGTTGATCGATCACTGATGGACGTTCGGACGGGCTGCTGAGAGGTCCGGACGGACGCAAGCTGGAACAAAAGCCTCTCGATACAGTAGAGGGTCCAGAAGAAAAGATACGTCGTCTGGACGGATGATGCTGGTCTGTCTGGCGTCCGGTCGGGGTGAACACGTCGTTTAGACGGATGGAACAGTGGACAGATGGACGTCCGGACGGGATGACACGTCGTCCGAACGGCTGACAGGGAATCTGAAATCTTCTATCTTTTTCACAGTGCAGAGTCTTCTGAAAATGCTTTGACAAGTGGAATCCTTGTTTACAGCATCTTTACACATAAGTGATTTTGTCCAAACACAGAATGAGGCCAAAATACTAACATGAATGATTGTGTTTGTTTATTCTTTAAAGTCACTAAATAAATGCCAGGATTATTATTTAGAATAATTCAGAAATGATTGGATAAACACTTTATATCAAATTTAACAAGTTAAATGTCATAGAATAATCCTGCTCAGGTAATGATTTTGATAGAAAATATCCATATACCATAATAGGATTACTATTCCTATAGGGTCAAAATTTATTCTTATTAGGTTCGAATAAATTGTACCACTTGATTTTTGTTAACAAAATGGTATGGCACAGAAAAATGCCGCCTCATCGACATTGTAAGAACCAGAATATACATCACCATGAAAATGGCAATAGAAGAATTCCACCTCCACCTCCACCATTCTATGATGGAGTACACCTAGCCTTGGTTCAATTTATGACTGACACTACTAGGCATTTCGCCAAAGCAATCGCACGAATATCACAACCTATTGAGCAACCTGGGCATTGCTCAATCTGTGGCTTCTCTAGACACAACTTCCGACCATTCGAAGGTATAGAAGGGCCCAACGTAGCAGAAGCATGGCTCACAGATATTGAGGTGTTGTTCAACATTCTTGGATGCTCCAATGAACAAAGAGTCTAGTGCATCGGACTGAAGCTGACAGGTGAAGTCTAAAGATAGTGGACCTTGAGAAAGGTATTGCTGACAGAACCCCCAAATGAAACAATAATCACTTGAGATCCTTTTAAAATAGAGTATAACAAGCGATTCTTTCCCTAAGCCCAAAGGTAATTCTAAGGGCCATTGAATTCCAAAATCTAGTCCAAGGTAGCATGACGGTGGAGCAATGCTCCGCCAAATTCATGGAACTCACTAGGTTCGCCGCTAATCTAATCCCAGACGAGAATCGAAAGCGTAGCGCTTCGAGAATAGTCTAAACCCTCGGATCAAGGAAATGGTTATATGCCACGAGGTCAACGAATATGCTAGGTTAGTTGAAGTAGCATCACTTGCAGAAAGAGGAATCCGTGAATCAGCCACAACTTATGACCATAAAAGGCAATTAAAGTAGGAGACATCGTATTCAAAAAGGAGGCTAGCAATAGAGAACGACTTCAGACCCGCTGTTGGCAGAAACTTCCCACCAGCACTAGGGAATCAGAAACCTCCATGTAAGATGTGTGGAAGACTACATGGAGGAGAATGTTGGAAAGTGAACCCGGTCTATTTTAAACGTGTTAAGACTGGACACTACCAAAGGAGTTGTCCTATGAACTTTGATGGAAGAACAAGGCCTCAAGGGAATGGAATGTAGCAACAGAAGCCTGCTCAGGCACGAGTCTATTCTCTTGTCCTTAATGCTGATTGGGAAGAATTTGCAGACATGAATATAGATGCCGTATAAAGGTTAGTGCCCAAAAACTTGTTGTGCAAATATCTACCTAAATAAATAGGCAAATACTTGTACGTTTTACTCGCAAGTGCACAAGATCAAAACAATAGTATAGTAGGCAAATACGAGATCATTCCCACGAGGATTGGTAAATTATGCTTAAAAAGATATTCCTAAAAGAGATATGTTTAATAAGACGGGATAAAAGATTGAATTAAAAATACTATGAAGAAAAGGTAGGGCTTCGATATCCACCGCTAATCATACTCAAATAAGATTCGCAATATGCACAATACTACAATCATAACATGATGCTTGATGTTTACCAACCACAAGGGAATGATATCTTCTCCTAAAGCTATTGATTTCCCTAAGCAACGAGTTAGGCATGGTATCTACTCTAACTCTTTTCTTCCTTGAAGGATTTAGCATGGTATCTACTAAGTTGTTCTTCAAGGAAGCATAAATCTATGGAAATTGGTAAACACACTCAGATTGGAATATGGTATCTATTCCAGTTGTCTTTATGTTGATTAATCCAAGAACCTGTGTCGGGGTTCTTTCGTTACTCTATTATGCCCAGGACTCGGTCATCCAAATTGACATAAATAACAAATTCATACCACATGCATATGATGGCCAAACATATACATGCGAGGAATTCAAGAAACTATAATTAATCAAGTTAAGCATCAATATATAAATTGTAGCAAAGCAAATTGAAAGACTTAAAGAGACATGATTAGGGCTTCAATCGAGCCCTAACTAAAGTATTAGTTACAACTAATATAAAATAAAATTATATACATATAGAAAATAAATAAAGAAAGAAAATAAAAACTAGAAAGAACCTCCTTGATATAGTCTTTGATTCTTCCTCAAAGCTTGTGTGTCTTTTCTTCAAAGGCTAGAGGCCTATTTATAGGGATTAGAGAAGCTCTAGAATTCCTATTACAATTCTAAGTAACTCTTCTAGTCCAAATAGAATAATTACAAGTCTTTTCCTTTTCTGAAATTTCTATCCAAGTAGGAAAAGGATTCCGAAATTCGTACAGATTTGCGGTCTTTTATTACGGGGCGATTTTGGCATGGTAAACGTCCGAATTAGGAAAAAGATATTTCTGACATATTTGTTTAATTTCTTATTATCTTTCCAAAGCCACAAATTTTGTTGCAATCTGATACTTGAGCCGAAAGTTATGATTAAATTACTGAGACGTGCTCATTCTGGATTCTTTCCAAAAATAACGAATTTTTGCCGACTTCTCTTTCCTTAAATTCAAAATTGATTTGGAGTTGAATCTATCCAAAAGTGAGTTTTCCGAATTCGTTATAATCTTGGAATTTATGGATTTACTTCCAAAACCTGTAAAATACAAGAAAACACAAAAACAACACAAAACATCAAACTAAAACAAAACTAAGAGCTTAACATATGTAAATTAAGGGGCTTGAATGTGTAACATTCAACACTTATCACCGTACGCACAATAATCGATAAATCAACCAATGAAATAGATAATGATACTATATAAAATATTATTTTCTTACACCCTTTTTGATGAATAGGAACAACCCATATTAAGGTTGAAACGTTAGCCTATGAGTAAGTTCTTTCCCTAGGATTGGACGATGGAAATTCAATAACAAAGAATAAGGCAGAATTTTAGTATTATACTTAAGATGTATAAACATATAATGATCTGATCAGGTACTACAAAACCAACAAACCCAAGTAGGCACAAGTTTATAAATAAGAACAGACCTTTACACTGAAGCAAAGAAATGAAAACAATGTAAATGATAGAGGTTAGAGTAACCTAGATTAATAATTAGACACTACGCTTAAAATCTGTGTCGCTAGACCTAAGATTTAATAATCTAAATCTTCCCTTAAGATTTAAGAATCTAAATCTAAAATTTATGCGAATCATAGCTACAAAATTCGTGGACAAAATTTTGTTAAGGAGGAGGAATGTAACGCCCCAGATATTAAGATAGAAAATATTATATCTTAAAATAGAATTTATGACCTAATAATAAAATAAAAAGGATAAATGAATATTTACAAGTGTAAATATTCACTATGAATATTTATAAGATTAAATATTTATTATAAATATTATAATAGGTCTAATTTATTAAAAGGGCTTAATTAAACCAAGTGTTAAAAAACTGTAGAAAATCGTATTTAAGGCTCAAAACATTGTGTGCTCGAGCACAACAAGGGTGTGCTCGAGCCCACCAGCAGTCCAGCGTTGCGCTTGAGCGCGCAGCATTGTGGGCTCGAGCGACGTTCTTCTGCAGCGTGCAACAACGTCCTCCGAATAGCTGTTCGATTTCTCTAAACATAATATCTCTTATCCGATTGTTCCCAGCCGTTAGATATGATCAAAATTAAGTCATCTGGGATGTCCATTTCGCTATAAAACAGGAGGTACCCCCCTTCAACGCATCACTCTTCTTCTTTGTTTTCCATTTTTCTCTCTCGGTTGGTTACTCTCTGTAACCTCTCGTTTCTCCCTTTGTTCTTCGTTTAAGTCCCATGATAAGTTCGGTTTGGTAAGAGACCCACGACACTGATGAGGGAAAAGGAAAAAGCGGTAGTTAGATGTCCCCAGGAAATTATCTATGGTAAGACCGGAGATGGTAAAATACCTACAGCAATGATAAGACCGTATCGTGAACTAGCGTCTCACGACATCTATTCATCCATCTATCTATGATAGGACCGTATCATGTGCTAAAGTCTCACGACATCTATCTATCTATCTATGCTAAGAAATGAGAGGTTGTGACCATAGAACTGTTAATAAAACTGTGCATATGAATCCATCATACATCATGTAAAAGTATTGTGTATTGTTAAATATATCAATATGTCTTTATATTATGGGATGCAGTTGACTCACTGTTCCGACCGTATGTGATTGTGGTGTTAACCACAATCATATGTAAATTTATGTAGGTCAGGACGAAGGACGGAGTGACTAGGATTATTATGTTTAAGGATGAGACATTTTATTATTATTAAGTGCCGCATGTGGCACATATGGTATTTTTTATTGTATTTATTGTATTAGAATTAATTGTTTGTATTTTAATATAATGAGGTAATTCAATCAGCTCTAGTGTTATGTTTCCTAAGCTTTTAAAGAAAAATATATTTTCACTGCCAATTATTTAACTTGGATGACATCGTAATGTCACGTGAAAATCAAATTTTCACTTACGCTTTTTTGTAAAAAGCGGGGCATTACGTGTATTCCCTAAATGTTCGGAAGAAATGTATATGTATATAACTGAAATGTTATGTTGAATGCTTTCTTGTGATTTAATGTTAGGTGTGCACGTAATTGTATTCCCAAAGGTTCAGAAGAACTGTATGCGTGTAATGTCGTAATATTATATCAATTGTTTTCTTGTAATGTCATTTTTGGAGTATGCGTATATTAAAAATCCCCAAAGGTTTGGATGACTTGAATGAGCATAAAGTCGAGACATAGTGTCAGTATTTTTTTAGATATATCTGTATGTCTGTATTTTCCTAAAGGTTGGAGAGCTTGTATACAAATGTATTTGAGTCACATGATATATATATATATATATATATTATATATATATATATATATATATATATATATATATATGTAATGGTGTGTGTATTGTACATTATTGATTTATGAACCAAATGTCATTGTTTACGTTATCAGCTACGAAACATTTTATGAAAATTATCAATCCACAAAATAGCCGCTGTTGTAAACATACGGTAGAAATAAAGGAACTGGCTCATTGTGAAAACCAAGGAGTTTTTTACTATTGAGTTGGTGAACTTATACTTTCACCTATGCAAACGTGGTTACAACCACGATCGTTTAGATGCTGATGCACATACTTGTATACTATTGAGTTGATGACTTGTATACTTGTATTTTTCGAAGTAGTTGAATATTTGTATGCTTGTATAACCAAGTTATGATGTCATTGATTTTCATGTTTGATTAAGCGATGTCATGTTTGGATGCGTTTGTATACTTGTATTCTCTAACGTATTGGAATATTTGTATGCTTGTATAATCAGTATAACACCTTAGAAAAGTATTTAATAATTAGAATATTTTAAGAATATTATTATTATTATTATTATTATTATTATTATTGATATAATTAAAAGATATTAAGACCTATAAATATTTCATTTTTTAAAGGATAAATAAATAAGATGTTATTAAGTATTAAAGGAAGAATAAAAAAAAAAAAAATTATTCTAGAAGAAGGGGGTTAGGATGACGTGTTAGGTGGAGGGGGGCTTCTTTTGAAAAAGAGTCATTCTACACATGCGCACTGCATCCGTCCCTCTTCAGTCTTTTTTCCACGTGTCATTTTGTTTTCGTTTTTTTTTCTTAAAAAAAAATTTCCCCAATTTCCCAAATCCTCCCCTCTCCACTGTCGCCTCCCCCACCGACCGACTGCCGCCCACCCTCTCCATCATCCGGCCCTCTCAGACCGTCGTCCCCAGATGAACGGCATCCCTGACCCGACCCATCTCCATCCTTTTCGACCGGAACGGCGTCCCCGACCCATCTCCATCTTTTCCGACCGACACCCTCTCGCCAAGACTCTCTCTCGGACCGGCGACCCATCTCTCTCGGAGATCTGCTGACCACCGTTTCCCCCCATTTCCCCCACCGGCCGACACCATCCCTCGCCCATCTGTCTCTGTCTCTGTCTCTCTCTCACCCAACAGACCGAGCGCCGCCTACAAGCACTGCGGATCTCCGACCACGACAAATCTCCGACTCTCAAAAATGTTGAAAATGCAGGGGGTTCGGACATGAGACGTTGGAAAGTGATTTCATTTTCAAAATGATTTCATTTTTTTAATAAATTGTCAGTGCCACGCTGGAAAGTGACGGACATGAGACGCGTGGAAGGCTCATGTTTAGCATTTCCCCTTTTTAAAAAAAAGAAAAGAATGGGGTAAGACACGTAGGGTGACTAGTTTTGTTGACAAATGGGCTTCGTAGCTGACACATACCCCCTACTTGTTTTCCATGTGTCATGAGCCTCAAGACATTTGTCTTCCATACATTGTAGAGGATCCAAATTCCATTGGTTTCACCTTGACATCTTGCAATCGTACATGTCTCCTTGCTGCCATGACAAGTCTGCTCTCTTCATTAAAAAATATGTCTATATAACTTTTTCTTTCGCGCCATTCCATTCACCAAGCAAGAAGAGAGTACATTTGATTTTACAGAAACTCATAAGCAGATATTTTTTTTTACTCCCTCTGCCTTCTTGTTATATTTCATTACTGAAGGATTTATTTTCTCCCCTTTTTGTTGAAAACATCCACAGACACTCTTTTCTTTCCTTTTCTTTTTTCCCTCCTATTTCTTTCTTCTTCTTCTTGTTCTATACTCTTTTCTTTTTCTGAGAGAAGTCAAGAGATTGGGAGAGGAAAATCAAAGGGAGAAGTGGGAGAGAGAACCGGAGAGGAATTAGGGGGGGGGGGGGGAGATTCCGGCAGGTCTGCCGCCGCTGAGGAGGCGCTGACGCCGGTGGGTCACGGCCGGCGCCGGTGACGGCGGGGGAGGGGGCTTTTTCTGGCGATTTTCCGGTACTCCAAACAGTAGAAAAACTCATTCTTTTTCTGGGTAATTGAAATCTTAGCTCATCTTATCCATATTAGGTTGATTTCTGAAAAGGATTTAGAGCAAGAACTCGTGGGTAGACCGAATGGGTTTTGGGCAGGGGTTTTATTTTGTACAGATTGTTGGGTTCTTGTGAAAATGCTAATGAAACTTTTTCCCTGATTTTCGGTTGGCAGTAGCTAAGAGTAATCTTTGTGTTTAAATTTCTAATCATGAAGGTTTAGCAAGTTGAACCCACTGTGATGGCCAGAATTGTGTTTTGGAGATTTTTTTTTTTGACAGACGTCACAGACCCGAATGGGTAGTGGGTAGTCGTTGAGAGTGTTTTTTTTTTTTTTTTTTTTTTTTTTTAACTATATTTTGATCGGATTTCGTCATATGTATTTGGGTTGAAATGCATTAGCTCATGGTGATTTGTTAGCTTGTCTCTGTCCAATTGCTAGTTCTGTAAGCTATGGATTATTTCACCTATTTGTTTCAAAGTTTATGTCTTTACAATGAATATATATATAGGACTAGATGTTTTGTAACTTGTAGTTATTTTAATATGAGTATTTATTCTTTTATTGCATTCTGTAAAGGCTTATTGTTGAATGTTATATTCTGTAGACTTTGATTTTATAAGTTCATTAGAGAAGATCATCGACTGAATTCTTCATATGTCTCAGATTTCGTATATATGCTTTTTTTTTTTTGGGACTATTCAGTATTGATGGCAAGATTGTTATGTGTTTTGTAGGGAATTATACACACACACATATATATATAGGTACTGTATGTATATAAGCTCTAATTTGGATAGAAATTTTATGCATGCAGAAATTTATTAAATTTTAAGATTTATAGTTATTTGTTATAAATGATATATAATATATGGGATACGTTTGTTTAAACTTTTTATCTAATATTTCAGAATACCCCTCTAAGTTTATTCTTGTGATTTGTTTAGGTAGAAGGTCATTCAAAGCTGTTGTTCATCAAGGTAAGGGAAACACGGCCTTAAAACCCCAGCAAAATTTTAATAAATTTTTTTTTAAAGAACAAGTCGGGAATTTTTTTAAAACCCTTCTTACACGTCCACATTATTTGTCTTTTAAATTTCGTCATTAATTATCCTATTACATAATTACATATTATGGTTGGAATTTTATGAGATAATGTATAGATGTATTTGTGCATCATGTCATATATGTTGCATGTGCTCCATGTGAGCGGCAAATGATGGCATCATCGTAAATATATGGGCATATATTATAAAAAGTTTTACCCCACGATACCATCGTGGTTCGATCCGGATCCATATGGGTAGCATGGCAACCACACCAAAAGTGTGGGTTATCGGTAGGGGGTATTCACCTAGGAAAGTTCCTAACTCGTCGGCTCTCTCTTATGACGACAGGATGAGCGATTAGGACCTTCGGGATCGGTCATTTTAGACGTGCCAAACGTAACGTGCGCCATTCACGGTTAAATAGCGGAGGTGGGCCGGTGGCGATTAAGACTTTTACACTGCATAAATGATTCATGCATCATCATGCATTTTGGATATAAATGTCACTTATTCATTATTTAGTACTCCTTTTAGAGTTTTGAAAAATATTATATTTTTGCTTGTTGTGCTTTCTTTACTGAGTTGTCAAACTCACCCCTTTCTCCCTAAATATTTTTCAGATGGCGTTGTTTATCATAGTGGTGAGGACAAGAGTGCCCATGGGTCTGCTGGTTATTAAAGACTCGTACATATGGCCGTACGAGTGGGACTTTTGGACCCACTGTGGTGTGGCATAATAGTAGTAACATAATAGTACCTGGGATTTCTGTAGAAGATGAGACCGTTTAGAAGACAAAGACTAACTTGTGCAGTTCTTTTGTTTATGTATACTGTACACTTTTGCTAATTGTATACCTTATTATCCCACATGTAGGAGGACCCTAACAATCTTAGTTGTTTCTTTTGTTTATACCTCCAAAAAAAGAACTTGTAATGAATTCCCAGCTTATTAACTTTTAATGATATGAATCATATTATCTTTTATCCATTTGACTCTCTTTGATTTTTTGTATTACTATTAATTATTTCTTCATTATGAGTCCTCTAAGTTTATGTTTCCCTTATATCCCAAAACGGGGGCGTGACAATTGGGATATGAAGTCATTGATTTTCATGTTTGGTTGTACTTGTATTCTCCAAAGTAATGGAATATCTGTATGCTTGTATAACCAAGCTATGAGGTCATTGATTTTTATGTTTAGAGATGTATGTATGCTTGTATTCCCCGAAGTTATAGAGTACTTGTATATGCGTATGATTGAGTATTATGTCAAGGTATGGTGACATATGGTTTCACGCTTAGATATGCTAATATACTAGTGATCCCTGAAGTTGTGGAAATTTGGTGTATGGGTATAGTTGAGTCTCAACACTTATTTACATACATACGATTTCACATGTCTGAACAAGCATGTGTTTACCTTATCAGCTACGAAGCATTTTTAAAAGGAAAACATCGAGTTAGTAGTAGCTGTTATGGTAACCATAAGGTAAAAAAGAAAATAGTTGGCTCATTGCGAAAATCCTAGTGTGTTTTATACTATGAGTTGATACTTTCACCTATGCGAACGTTGTTACCACCACGATTGTGTAGATGCTGATGCTTTAGCTGCAGGTACTGCATACGTCGATGAGGACCTTGTGGCGCTGTATTTGAGATACTACGGCTGAAGATTATTGCGATGATTGTATGTGTTGGACTTGAGGATAGTCCATATTTTTGTATAGACTTTTGTATATGGCTTGTATCGCATGTGACACTTATTTTGTATAGTCATTTTTTGATGTGTGTAATGTTTTGATTAAACCTTAAACAGATAGACAGATGCATAGCTTTATATTATAATTAACACTTGTTACCAATTCTAATCATTTACCTTTGAAGTATTCAAAGGTTTCACTTCGTCAACAACATCTTGTATTTTGATGCGTGCATGCTTTTATTGTCTTGAGTAGTTTGATTTCTATTTGCTGCAGAATTTTTATTGTTCAAATTACAGCATAATTGTTTCTTGTGAGCGTTGAGGTCTAAATTCAGAGTCACATTTTTTCTGATGTCTTGGAAACATTTTTCTTCAGAACAGACTAGAATAGAGGCAAGGAACTCTAAAAAAAACAAGAGACCAACTGATTGACATTGATCAAAGAATTACACAAAAAATTCGTTCCAAAGGGGTCTAATCTAAACCATTTATGCACATCAGAAGCATTTTTAACCAGAGGAGGAAATTTTCAATCGGACCCGGGAAGTAATTTTTGGCCACTTGAGCTGGTCGTACCAAAGCGTCTGACCGCAGCAGGGATGACCCGGGATGGTGAGAGGACCTCAGCAAAAGAGAGATTATATGACTCTGTTCCTAACCGACTCTGCAACCATCCTCTGCTTCCAGAAAACCCATCAGCTACAACCCAGCAGTTCTTAAAGCCAAGGCTTGTTAGTGCTCTGGCAACTATTTTGGCTGAGTCGGAGTACCTGAATCATGTCAGAAATTGAACATCAATGTAATCAAACACGTGCAAGTTTTTTTTACTGAATCCCATGAGCTGAATCTGGAATGCAAAGGCACACAGCATATATATATAATTTTATTTAAAGATAAGGATGAAAATCTTACGAGTCCATGATAACGATGTTGGAGCCTTTGTTAATTTTCTTGAGATAAGAAATCTTCAGAGCAGCTATTTCTGCTTCCACTTTCTTTGCATTTCTGACAAGGCCTCTTAACTTGCTTGGTAATTCTTCCAAACTGAAATATTAAAGACAATACTAGATACATAAAGGTAGCCAACTAAACCCTTTGGCGTGCAGAAAATTCCAGAGTGGATGTCTAAACCTTTATATGTACTTACTAATAACACTTTATTACTGCCACTGGATTGTGTTTAGTCAGACAAAATTACTCAGAAGCAAGGTTTCAATGGACGTATAGTCCACTTGGATATTCTTTATTGTTCAATCAGCAAAGATGGATAATGAAGCTGAAGGATTACTTACGGAATTGCAATCATCCTGTTCTTAGCACTAGAGGGAAGGCGAGGTATACCAGCCTTGTCCTTGTCCTTCTCTAATCGAATATCAATCATAAAGTGGCTTTTACTAGATATTAGATCAAGAGTTTTCGCAGGAGTAAGATCACCTAAAAGAGTAACAGAATCATCAAAACCTTGGGCTCCACTCCGCAGCATTAGCTTGGTGTGACATAAATTTGAAAGGACAAGACTAGTATAAATTCATTATCTTCCAAACTTGGTAAGTATAAATGAAGCAACTTTGTATCAGAAATCAATGAACTCACCTTGATAACCCCGAAGGCTAAAAGAGATGATAGACCAAATGGGAGGAAGGAGGAGGTATGTGAGAAATAATGCTCCGGCAGTTCCTACAATCACAACAGGATCTGCTGACGAGATGTTTTCGAAGGTTGATGAGGCTATAGGTTTGGCCTCTTCAATTACCTTTGTGGTCTGCTGAGCTGCATCTGCGACCGTCTGCTACCAAGATATTATAAGTTCATTTTGGAACTGAATGTAATCAAAAGATAGTCATGCTCATAGCAAACATCCATCTCAAAATATCTGACAAAATGTAAGAGATTAATATTTGTTACTTTTGTTAAAAATAATAACAGGTATATGGAGGCCTTATATACGGTTATATAGAAAGTTTGAACACAGAAATGACTGACATGAAATGGAGACCAATTCATTTCATTAGTCATAAAAACATGCTTCTTTCTAAGAAAAAGAATGATAAGGATTAACACTTCTAACGCTTCCAAGAGCAAGAAGGCCTATTTAGAACCCAGGCTACTACATTTTTGCCCTAGTCCAGTGTCCAAATCATTTACTGAAATCTGGACATGTTAAACTACATTAAAGAAGTAGTCACAAAGAATTAGACAAGGATCCCATCAATTTCAAATGAAATGGATACTTGGTCATGATGCCATATTATTTGAACATTTTAAAAGACGTACATTAATTTTATGTACACCGTTAGATACACTAACTTTAAATCTTGATAATAAAATGTATCACATCCATTTCATTTGAAATGGAAAGGATCCCATGACAACTAATTACTTTACAACCATCATTTTCAATTAAGTCAAAATTAAGAACACTCAAGAGACCAGGATTGTCACAACAGAACTTTTAATTACAAGCAGCGAATTCCTCATTAAAACAAATTTAACTACAATTACTAGAGCAATTGAATGCATTTTCAACCTTCACTGTAAAAACCGTCATTTAAAGGGAATAGGATCCTCTCACAGTATATATGAAATCAATATTAACATGTCCTTTAAAAAATTTAAATAATGTAAAATCTACACCATTAGATGTACAAACTTTAAATCCTGACCATAAAATGGATATTATCTATTTCATTTGCAATGGAAAGGATACTTGTCCCATTTCAAGAATCAAAGCAATTTTCCACAACATTCATTGCACAAACTAGCTATTTCAAGAACAAGGGCAAACATTCTTATCCCAAAGGTTTAAGTTGATAGGAAATATTGGATTTAATTATATAATTCATATTCTAACACTTGCAACAACGTCACAGTTTTATGTCAATGTCAAGCAATATGTGCTTTGATAGAAACAGATGGGTTTGGACGTACTTAGAACTCATTAGCTATTACAACAAATTTAAACTCCATGATTGAAAAAAATAAGAAGGAAACGAATAAAAAAGAAAAAACCTTAGCAGCACTGAGAACAGGCTGTGTGTCCAAGCCAGAGCTTTGAATTACTTCTTGGGCCTTCTTTGAAGCCTCGGAAACTGCCGGGGAAGCAAACTTCAAGGCCTGTTCTCCTGCCTGCCTTACAATTGGCAATGCCACCTCAATACCCGGCTTCAAAGCATTTCCCACAACTTCAAGAATATGCTGAGTGGTATCAAAGAAACTCGAACCCACTTCCTGAACCTTATCAATTGTTTTCTCCACCTATTGATTCAAAAAACTCGATCAATTTCAAGAGCTGGGTATGAACTCAATTGAAGAACACTACTAAGGCTTCATTTGGCGTAACACGTCTGATATGGGCAGGTAGTTGGGCATATGGTAGTCAGGCTGAACGGTTTTAGCTCATTTTCTATTGTTAGGTTAGTTGAGTTAGTTAGGCTCATTTCAATAGTTAGTTGTAATTAAGCCCATTTCAGCAGATTCTTAGATTTGAGTTCAATTGTATAAATCTGTACAAGTGTATTGTAGAAGCTACCTTTGGAGAATAATACAAAAACCTTTCTTTCTTTCTATCTTCGAGATTCCTCATAACCAATTTCATTCATACAAATTCCACTACCACATTTTTTACAACGAAATTAATTACATCAATTTCATACAAAAATTCAAGAGGCTCGTTAAATTTGCCCAGCATTTCGGGTGCACTTTCCTCGGTTGGAAATTAATAAGTTGCTTCGATATCTATCTGTTCTCATGACTAAGAAAAGTCCTGGTAAAACAACATCCTGATAAAATGGGTATTGGCCGAACTAGGAGAAAAAAACTTAGCAGTCTTCTAGTTAGTAATTGGAGAAAAAACAGTTATGCTTCTGACCCTCAACATTGCTTAAAGTTATCCCAGAAGCAAGAAAAGTACTTCCAAAACACTCACCAATGATTCCTTTACAAATATGCAAGCTTTATTTGAATATACTTCAGCAAGGATAAGAAAAAATATATGTGAACTTACTTCAGTGAGAGTAGAGACTATCTGATCCTTGGAGAGGCTGAGAGCCTTCGCTTCATGGGAAGGAGTAAATAGAGCCAGCAGAGATATGGTCGTTGATGTTGGTAATGATACAGAAGTGGGTCTGAATTGTTGTCTGAAAGAAGATCTGGGAGTGGAGGATAATGAGGAAGGACCGGGAAGAGAAAGCCTGGGGGTGGCTGAAGCTCGGATGGCCAACTCCATAGCCGTTCGTGCAACAGCTCACTCTGAGTCAGATACCAAATACGTGCGTCAGCCTGTCAGTATGTTTCTCTGCTTGAAGGATCACGCAGGATTGTGTGGTGAGAAATAAGTGGAGGAAATGTGAATGGTTAATCTTTATTCTATTAGGGTATTTTTCTAAATCCCGCTCACCCGTCAAAAAAATTCGAATTCTACTCAAATTTTGTTTCAATTTAAGATTGACATTCTAATGAGTCTAATTTGATAACTGAGACTCACGCGCATGACAAGTTGTCTCCAAAAATGCATGCGTCCCACATTTAATTAATAAAATAATAAAAAATTAAATCAACCAAAAAAAAAAAATTAAAAAAAAGCAAAGAACCGGCCGCCAGCCCTTTGGGGGTGGCCACACACCACCCCCATAGGTGGCCGGGGGTGGCCGTGTGCCTCCCCCGACCACTGGGGGTGGCCACGCGGCCTCCCTCGACCACTAGGGGTGGCCGCACGGCAACCCTAATATCGGTTGGCAACCCCACCTTTCATCTTTTTTTTTTTTAAATTTTAATTTTAATTATGTTTTTTTTAAAAAAAAATTATTTATTTATTTTTTAATTAAACAATCAATAAATAATAAATTATTATTCCACACAACATTTTACAATACCAATCATTATACACAACTTTTCAAACTTTCGATCATTTCTTACCATTAAAAAATAATATTTTTCAATTTAAAAACTCAATACCCAAACACATTTTTTTGCCTCGAAATTCGCAAAGAGAATAAAAATTCAATTCTGATTTAAAAAATTCAATACCTAAACACACCAGTAGTTATTCACGAAACTTTTCGTTTTTCTCTTAAAGTACAAGTAGCTTTTAAAAAAAATGTCTATTTTTTTAAAAAAGAAAATGAAAAAAGAAAAAACAAGGTTCATTTAGAGGATCAAACCTGGTGCCATAGTGTAACACCCTCATAAATATTTAGAATAAACAATACTCTATTTATAATTCAGACAGAAAATTTCCTACAACATGTTAATCTTATATGTGCCTACAAATCAGTTTGTAAAAAATTTCATACAACCTACATATAAGATTGACATGTGTCCCTTGGCATCTGAGCAGCACATGTTTTAATAGAATGTACTTCTCACATGCTATTTTAATAGCATTAATAGAAAAATATGTGTTTCTCACATGTTTAAAGGATACATGTCACTCTCATATATGGGTTGTATGAAATTTCTTATAAACCGGTTTGTACGAAATTTCTGTCCTTATCATTCTGTTAGGAAAATTATCAGTCCCAAAGCTAAGTGGATCGACAACTGAACCGACATACCTAGTTGGTCTGATCGACCCGGCCCGACCCACTCGGTCACCAACATCTCGGATATTCACTATAGAGTTATGTGGCTGAATCATCTCGGAGGTAAAACATCTTGGGATCACCCCGCCTATGATATGCTGTCAAAATGTAATGATTGGACTCAGGGGAGTAACCCCTCGGAATATACAGGAGGGTGTTTGAATGTCTTTTGTGGGCCATATCCGGGATTTACGGGTTAAGATTAAAATCAAGGACTCGTCCTCATCGTCAAAAGAACTCTATCCCGAATATCTCGGGATAGGCCCATATCCCATAAATTATGGGATAAGATGTTTGTTAGCATGCAATCAGTTGAAGAGTTAGTGCCCTACCCGAGTTGGACTCTAAGAGGATCAGCCTAAAGCTTGTGCAATCTAGGTCTCAGACACCTAATCCAACTACACTTTATCATTCCAGTAATTTCAGAATTGTGTGCCTAGAAATAGGTTGCAACCCCATGTATAAATTTAGGCTCTAATATCTGAGTTTATTCGGCTCTAGATGCTCCCAAAATTGTCCATCAAAACTGACTTAGGCATCCGAGTGGGGACGGTCGGCACCCCCGACGAGCTACTTATTATTTTGCAGGTTTAGAAGAAGGCAATGAATTACAAGGTGGCATGTCACCATATCGGAAACTATACCAACAGTTTGGCGTCGTCTGTGGGAACGGTTTATTGTTTCTCTCAAAGAAAAATTCATGATGGTGAATACACGCTGCAATAATCTTGAAGATGGGCAATCTTCAAATCTAGAAATCACAATAGCCGCTCTAAACGAGCAAATCACCCAGATGCAAAAAAATATGGATGACTTGATCGCATAGAATGCTACATTGCAAGCCGCTCGCAACCCGGAGGGCTCTCTCCACAACACTGAAACGCCTCTCCATAATATTGAGCACTCTCATATGTTAGTTTTTGATTGGCTGCATTTTGCTGACAAAATCACTATCATGTAATGTTGCTGCTTTAACAGGGATGTCGTATATTTCAGAGTCTTCAGATATTCAGAGTTTATTTCTCTGATATGGAAAGAGCCTTAATATGACAAGTTGCAGTGTCACATGCTTCAAGAAGGCTATTTCAGAAATTTCAAGAAGATTCTGTGCAGATTCCACCTCAGAAAAGTCCGATCCTTTGTTTTTGTCCGGACAGCTCAGTAAAGTGTCCGGACGCTCATCAGTTAGCAACATCCGTCCGGACGACATGGCAATACCGTTTGGACTCCTATTAGTGTCAAGAAGCTTTGAACAGTTCAAGGTTGCATTCTTCCAGACGTCATGGAAACACGCCCGAACGCTCTTCAGAGTTCAAGAGGATTCCAACGTTCCAGTGCATCCGTCAGGACAACGTGGCAATACCGTCCGGATGTCAGAGCTCGAGGAGAATTATGTTTTCCTTTATAGACACAGATATTAGAAGACAGCTTCATCCGTCCAGATGTCAGGTCTACACCATTCGGATGCCATCCTTGACAAGGCAAGACGTGGAGAAGAATTGCAACCATTTGGACGTCAGGGCAACACTGTCCGAATGCTAGTCCTTATTATGGTAATTGCGTGCAGTAGAGGTGCAACCGTCCGGACTCTGTGGCAACACTGTCCGGACGTGGCCTTATTCAAGAAAGAATTTCAGCACTTTATGGAAAGCCGGTTGCATAGTTCACCGTCCGGACGGCCTCAACTTGTGTCTGGACGCTGCTTAGAGAAATCAGAGACAAACTCGATTTAGGTCTTCTTAGCCTATAAATAGAGGCCTCTGGGCATGTAATTTGCATGAATTCAGTGTTGAATTCTTCTGTACTTAGAGAAGGTGTTTAGGTAGACATTGTAAAGATCTGCTAGCTCTCTAAGGGTTGCCGTTGTGCTGTTGCTGTGCTCATCATTGAAGTCTATCTTAGGAAGGAGTTCTAAGGTAAAGGAATTCATTGAAAACCCCTTCAAATAGGTGACTTGGTTAGGAGGCGTTCACGTTGGGTTACGTGTCAGAGTGCAAGATACGATCGCTGCATTGGGTATGTGAGTGTTACTGTCTTGTTACTAGTTTTGTCTTCTGAATAGTGGAATTCCTGGGTTTGGCTGCCCCGGAGTGGTTTTTCTCTTAATTGAGTTTCCACTTCGTTAATAAAATATTTGTGTCATTTAAATTCCGCATTTACAATATTTTGTTACACATTGTGTACACACATACGGTAAATGAGAAGTCTCTTTATTTTTCATCATACACCGACAATTGTTCCACCCATTGTGAATCCCGAGAACAAGAAGGAAAATAGCCACACTAATGCTAAGCTAAGAGAAGAAGGGAATCCTTCCAATCGTGAGGAAGGATCTGCGAGAGAAATATTAGTAAGGAGCACATTCCCGAGAATCTCCCCCAGATCAAGACCGAAAAGAAGATGACGGATATGATCACTAAACTGGAACAGAGATGTGATCTGCTATCCGAGGTGGTCTAGCGACAAGATAGGGGAAAGGCTTCCTTGCTGGACAATCTCTTGTAGAAGACCGCCTCACCATTCACCGACGAAGTGGTCAAGTTTCTCCTTCCTGAGAAATTCAAGGTTCCGGATATCCCGACCTACATCGGAGTTGAAGATTCGATCGGGCACTTGGATAATTTCTGAGCTCACACGGACCTCCATCGAACACCAGATGCAATAGCATGCTGGGCCTTTCCTCTTACTCTGTCGGGAAATGCCCGGGATTGGTTCAAAAAACTTCCCCCGAAGTCTATCAATGACTTTAATGGTCTCGAAAAGGTTTTCCTAACCCATTTTCTGGCTGGAAGAGTGAGAAGAAAGCCCGCCAGATCCCTGATGTCTTTGCACCAGGGACTCGATGAGTTGTTGAAGGACTACTTCAGAAGATTCAACATAGAGAAGCTTGGCACAGAGAGTGCCACTGATGATTTCATCTATGGTGCCTTGTACCAAGGAATCAGAAAGGATGGGCCCTTGATGGTGGATCTAGCTCAAAAATCACCACAGTACTTGCACAGGTTTATGGATAAAGCAGAAGAATTCATAAACCAGGGGGAAACACTCCGAGCCCATCTAGGACTCGACCAGTCTAAGGCTTCGATCTCTGAGGGGTCTAAACAGAAGAAAAAGGGCACTTGGGAAGAAGGTCCTGCCGAGCCTAAGAAGTCCAAGAAATCTTTTAAAGATTACACCTAGACTCCTCTTAATGCCTCCCTCTTCGAGGTTCTATTGGAAGTAAAGAAGGATCCCACCTACCAAAAGCCGAGGCTACTGGCCAGGCAGCCGCCTCCTCGGCTTGCCTATCAGTATTGTGCCTTTCACTATTGTAACGGCCATTACACTGAAGGATGCCTATCATTGAGGTGCTTGATTGAAAAATTCATCGAGAATGGGAGGCTTGTCCGGTTTTCCTCATCACTCAGAGGGGAAACCAGTAGGATCAAGCCCGGGCCTAGCAACCCCGAAGGAATCAAGACCGAGAGCCTAGACACCGAGAGAGAAGTCGTGAAAGGACTCGGGATAGAACCAGGGAACCTACTTCCTGAGGAGAAGAACATGAGAGACGTGAAAGAAGTAGAAGCCGAGCCAGACATGGAGGTCATGACAACCTTCCTGTAATCCACACCATATCAGGAGGATTCGGCGGAGGGGGAGAATCTAGATCGGCTCGGAAGGCCTATGGAAGGCAGTTGAAGGATTTTGAGGTTTACTCGATTCAGAAACCTTTCAAGTCACGGAGATGCGAAACCCAAGTAGTAGGTTTTTCGGATGACGACTATGCAGGGATCTCACTTCCCCACACTGATGCATTGGTGGTTACTTTGGCGATTGCTAACCACGAGATACATCGGGTCTTGGTTGATACAGGAAGTTCGGTGGATATCTTGTATTAGTCTGCCTTCGATCACATGAAGATTCCCTGGGACAAAGTTGTCCTGGGACAAAGTTGTCCTCGGACAAAGTTGTCATGGGACAAAGTTGTCCTAGGACAAAGTTGTCCCGGGACAAAGTTGTCCCGGCTAGATACCTCATGGTGGGTTTTGCAGGAGAAAAGGTGTTGCCAGTGGGTTCCATCGAACTCTCGGTCACTACGGGAACATATTCGAGACAGCGGATCATAATGGTGAAATTGCTGCTGGTGGATTGACATTTGGCTTACAACACCATATTCGGGAGAACAACGTTAAACGAGCTCAAGGCTGTAACGTCAACACCCCATTTAATTATGAAGTTCCCGATCGATCAAGGGGTTAGGATTGTTAAAGGAGATCAGCGAGAGGCTCGGCCTTGCTACAACATGACATTGAAGAAGACTTTTCCCGATGAGACAAATCTCAGGGAGAAATCTAGAGAAGACGGGAAATAGTAACCACAGTTGGGGGAGCCGATTGAAGACTTGAAAGAGTACAAGGTTGGAGGTTCGGAAAGGAAAATACGACTTTGTTGTCCAAGAGAGATGCTAAATCTCGTTTCATTCGGTGTGAAAAATAAAGATTCCTAATTTAACATGTGTGTGTGATCAATTGTGCAACAAAATATTTAAATGCGAAATTTAAAAGAGACAAATATTTTGTTAACGAAGTGAAAACACTTATCAAGAAAAAAACCACTCTGGAGCAGCTAAACCCAGGAAATCCACTATTTAGAAGACAAAGCTAGTTACAAAGCACTCGTACTCACATACCTCTGATGCAGTAGTCATACCTTTAACTCTGAAATGTACCTACACATGAACGCCTCCCAACCAGGTCTCCTACCTGAAGGGGTCTTCAATGGACTTCTTTAGCTTAGGGCTTCTCCCTAAACTAGACTTCAATGGGTTGATCAAATCACATAAATAAAATTCTAAGAGAGCTAGCAAATCTAACAATCTCTACTTAAACACCATCTCTTAGCACAATGGAATTCAATACTGAATTCTTGAAAGATTACATGCCTAGAGACCTCTATATATAGGCTTTAGAAGACCTAATACAAGTCTGATTCGAAGTTCTCTGGGCGGTGTCTGGACCTAGACATTACACATTAGAGAGCAAGGTACGACCACTGCATCAGGGGTATGTGAGTGTTACTGCTTTGTATCTAGCTTTGTCTTCTGAATAATGGATATCCTGGGTTTGGCTGCCCCAGAGTGGTTTTTCTCTTAATTGAGTTTCCACTTCATCAACAAAAATCTTTGTGTCTTTTATTTTCCGCATTGTTATTTTTGTTGTACACTATTGCACACACTTGCCTTTTTATTTAGAAGTCAATTTTCAATCATCATCCTCTGGCTCAAGGTGTCTGAGGCATCGCCTGATGTTAATATGGTTCTGCTAAACTCGGACAGTCATAGTGTTGACTTCCCACTAAATGGAAAGTACAGTGTTTATAATGCAAGAGAGCAAAACATTAGAGGTGGAGCAGTTTGTGTGGAAGAAGAAGCTACAGTAGGATCAGCCTAAACCGGTCAAGCAGGTGGAGGAGAGTTGGCTTCCCTCTGATCCTCAAAGCGTAGTTGAGCATTGGATTTCATCACCGTATGCTTTCCAAGGGTATCCATGTCTGTGATGTCATGTACAAAATGTAGGCAGATCTTCGTGACTAAGCACGTAAATGGAAGATCTGTCTAATGCTCGTCTCGCATCTCGAGCATGGTAAGCACAATGTGCTTGTAGAGGCAGAAAGGTATCCGTTGGATAAGGCCATACAAGAATCTCACTCTCTTGAGGACTAGCTCACTCCATCAAGCTATAGGCCATAGATTGTGTTGCACAATCTTTGCGAGAAGATGATGCGGAGAGGAAAATAGGCTAATCATGATCGAATGAGAAACTCTGTCCTGATGGTGAGGATCAAAAAAATCGAGTAGTTCTTCCATGGAAGGGGGATTCACAGAATCTGGGAATGAGATACCCTAAAAAGGCACATGATTAGTCCCAATGAAGGAGCCAACAAGAGCAGCATTGATTCTGAAGGTCACTCCTCTAACTATGGTTTGCAACGTGAGACTGCTCTACTCATCCTGGACGACCTCCACATAACCATAAAAATCCCGGACCAGTCTAGGTTAAACGATACCAGAGCAGTTGTAAAGATAATCCCAGTGGTTCTCCTGGATCAATTGATTGATGAAGTCAAATGGAACAATCATAACGTCGGCTCTGATGACGTTTCTCTCAATAATACCCTGCCTGTGTTTCATCCTGGCTCTGGTAGCCTCAAGACCTTCCTCAGTCCTCTAGCGGACTCTGCGCTGGGAGCTACTGGCTGACATTGTCTTGCAAATATTTAAGCAAATATTTTGCAAAAAACCAAAAATAACACCAATGAAATTAGATCCTATTAGTCCCATAAATTTTTTGGCATTATAAGGGCTGTAAATTGGATGCCCAAAAATTTGTACATATAAAAACATAGCAATCCAATAATGTAAATTTGTCAGGTCCAACCCCAGCAGGCGGTAGAATAAATATATCATGCATACTATTTCAACAATATTCCAATATTCTAAAAAGTATTAAAACTTTAAAAGAACCAAAGGATAGTAAAAGTACCTGGAATGAGATGATAGAATGCTTGAAAAGACATGAAAATCCAAAAACTTGCGAAAAAACATGAGAAAACAACACAAATGACAAGAAAAAACGAAAATTTGAAGAGATGCGGCGGCTTGTAGGAGAAAGCGATGGATTTATACCGGTAGGGCTTGCGTCTGGACGTGAGACTAACTCGTCTGGACGACACACTGCCAGATCAACAATCAATAGGGCTGCATGCGCCCGGACTTCAAGCCAAGTCTGTCCGGACGCTCCTCACTAAAAAGCTAAAATTAGAGAAAAATTTGTAGAAAAATAATTTTCCCTCAAGTTAGCTAAGGAACACGCATGTATTGAAAATTGATAAAAAAGTCAAATAGCAATTCAAAAATATGCAAACATATAATTGAGAGTCAAGTAATCAATGAGCATAAATTTTCCTGCAGATATAATTTTTTTTTTTTGAATAACTTACTCAACTCATGTTATGCGTGTGTGTGTGAAAGCTTTCTCAATAAGGTATGATGTTTACTGATATGATTTAAAACAACTGAATTTTCTAAACAAGAGAGAAATTCAATGTTAGATTAGTCAAAAGTCAAACCTTATCTTACTAGAGCCTAGTCACCCTTATCTAATACAGTTCCCCTAAGATGCAACACTTTTCTTTTACTTAGTCCGTTAGTGACCGTTTATTTTCGCAATGATTTGGTCATTGACTATTTCTATAGGGACAAGTTTTAGAATAGATTTAACAGCATAATAAGCAGTAGATTTTTTTATTTATCCATATATACTGAAAATTAAATGCTTTTTATCACTTGCTGTTGCAACCTAGAGATAATTCTAGAGTTTATAGGTTCTAGGTTCAACTAGCGAGTTGGTCAATTTGACCATCTTATAAATAAATAAAAAATCTCTCTCATCAGGATTTTCAGAAGCTAAAAATCAGAGAGTAAAAAAAATGTACTTTAGGGGAGCTTTGGATAGTGCACAATTTCATCGCATGAGAAAAGTAACTATCTAACATTTAGATACAACAGAAAACTTAGCAGATATCAGGCATAAACTCTTAATTATATATAAGCATATTTAATCAATGCATAATAAACTAAGATATCAAGAAAAAATACATACGATATCTGAAAAGCTATCAAAAGAAAAAAAATTAAATTCTGCATCTTCTCCCCCCCCCCCCCTTGTTGTTGTTGAAAAAACAGATAGAAAAATGACAAATACAAGCTATGGGGAAAAGGATAAAATCTAATCCTAGCAGCTAAGGTAAGAACAAACCTATTCCTCATAGAGAGGTTTGAAAATACATAGACAAAAAAGCAGCCGCCCAAGGTGCTTTTTCTGTCATCCCCATCAAATACCTGTAGAAATTTTCCTCAAGGCAAACAAGAGAAAATATGGGGATAAAACAAATATGGTTCCTAGAATGCAAAGCATATGTAAAGATATGACAAAGAGAAACCAATGCAAGCAAACCTGATATGCTCTAGGATTAGAACCAAAATCCTAGGCATGTGTAACCTCACCAACTAGGTGGGTCCACTCCCCCTAAAGGAGTGAGTGACCGCATCCTTTTTGATCCAAACCTGCCTTACCTGTGGTGGTTGTTGACTGGCCTTCATTTGGTTGTCCATCTATCTCAACAAGCTCCGCATCAAAATAGGCCGCCTCATAAGATTGGTCGCTTTCGGGCTTCTGGGACTTCTTGTAGCACCTTGATTTGTTCTTCTTAGGTTTGCCATTCTGATTGGCAGGAATAAATTGTTGTTGTTGCTGCTGATGTTGTGGAGCCTGATATCCTACCGGAGGTTTAGTACCGAATGTAGCTTGTCTTGTTGGCTCCTTCTTGACCTTCGATCTCCGAGCTTTGAGAAGTGGAAACTTGGGTCGGATGTGACCACTCAAGCCATAGTGGTAGCATATGGGAAGCCCTCTCATGGTAGGAGGCTTTTGCGTGGGCTTTGTAACAGCCGGAATATCTCCATCAATGACAGCCTTTCCCTTATCCATGCAGGGGGAGGAAGCTAGAGGACTGTGGGCTTGACAAACACAACCTTGGAAGTAGAAGGGATATCAGAAGTAGAGGCTACATACCTGAATCTTGTCTTGTTTGTTGGCCTTTTTTTGACTAATAGCATCTGGGTCAGCTTCTCATCAGTCAGCCTCTCTATCTACAAATGTGCCTCCAACAGCTTTTCTTCTAGATCTGTGATCTTGATAGGCATTGTGCTTCTCTCAGTCTTTAGCCTGTTCAGTTCCTGCACATGCTGTTGGCGTGTGATAAGTCTTGAATTATTCGATTCAAGACCCCTTAATTTGCATTTGTTAGACCTAGTTCGTATTGTATATATAACGTTTTGTTGTAGTTTTGTTTTATGTCTTATTTTTAGGTCTTAGTTGAAATCTAATTCAAAACACTTGAATTAGACCTGAAAATACATCAAGGGTATTTTAGTCATTTCTAGAGTATGAGATTGTTCCTGTTAGTTGAAGAATTGGCTAATGCAATTCGATCGATCGACTTTATAATTGATCGATCGAAGTTCATCAGTCGAAGAAAAGTCGATCGAGCGAAACTCGATCGATCGAACCAGGACAAGTCCGACTACGATCGAGCGAAATGAAATCGATCGACTTTATAATCGATCGATCGATTTCTTCGTTTTCCAGAAGATCATATATTTCAAGATATTTTGAATTCTTTATGTAATTCAAATCATAAGTTGGATTTTGTGGACAAAAATGGACGCCGACCAGCTCTGTTTGTGTGGATAGAAATGGACGCCGACCAGCTCTGTTTGTGTGGCTAGAATGAACTCTTGATGGTCTTTTGTAAATCCAATTCTCTATATATATGAGATTAGGGATTTAGGTTTAGACATGCATCTTTTGGGGGTTTCAGATTTTCTCAGGTGTATCACTTCAATTTCTTGTATTTTCATTTACATTGATGCACGTTTTCCTGGGCTTAGTTCCAGAGAACAATTTCCTTTGTTAAAATTCATGTTCTTAGCTTAGTTTGTTTTCCTTTTCCTTTCTTTTCTTGTAATCCTAATTTTAGAAGTTTTAATCTACTATATTAGTTTATTTTCTTCTTGTTTCTTTACTGTTTTCATTAATTTCATTCTTAGATTAGCTTAATTCATGTCTAGCTAAATTCTATCTTAGGGTTTGATCAAAATCCTCTCCAAAAACCATGTAGTGTTCTTGAAGTTCTTAGGATTTTCTAGATATGTTTGATGATTGTTAAGGGCTAGAGGATCTCAAAACCCATGCTAAAAGGTTTTGTTTTCAAGATTCCAATCTAATTATTCATGAAAAAGAGTTAAACTTGTCTATGAGTTTTCTTAGATTTCTTGAGTAAAACCAACGTTCTTGGAAACAAGAACGATGTCTTTTGCAATGGTTCTTTTTGACATGATTTATGTTTACCTATTAGAGTCACCTTATAGGGTATACTAGGGAATACCGGTTGTTTCACACCTTTGGTAGTATAAACCGTTTTTCAATTATAGTGTAACTTTTATGTGATGCGATCGGTGTGAAACTAGATACCTTATCATTGTGGCCCAATTAGGGTTTTCATATATTGTGTATGCTTATTAGGATGTGTTTTAGAGTAGTAAGCTAGGGAGCTTTAATCACTCCACACCTTTGGTAGAGTAAACGTTTTTCAATTGTAGTTTAAATCTTTACGTGGAGTTGTTTAATGTAAAACTATGTGCTTTATGATTACGTCTTAACTAAAGTATTTTCATGTTGAGGTCGTCGTAATGGTTGACGCCCATTACGCGCTCATATCATGCATGTTAGGAAGATCCATATAAACTTTAAGCATTTCATTGGTTGAGGATTAGATGAGATCAATACCCTAAGTTTCTTTTAAGTTTGTTTTCATTTTCCGCTTTCATTTCTTCACCTTATTGTTGTAGCTTCAATTTACAACCTTTGCTTTTATTTTTATTGATTAAGTTAAGTTAGATACGTTCCTTTAGATATCCTATTACGCAAAACAACCAATAATCTCTGTGGTTCGATCACCCTTACTATGGTACAATTGATTCATACTATTACAAGTGGTAAACTAATAAATGTAAAATCCACGTAGCCGGTTAGCCCGACTACCAGCGTGTCTCCCTTAGCTTCAAGAACTTTACATAGAGTACTTTGTATGCCTCTTTAAGTTCTTCCCCATCTTCATCGCTGCTCTCTGAGTAGTATGATTGTGATCTCTCCTCTTCTTCAGATTCACTGAGAGTATTGTTGTAGGCTTTTCCCTTAGCCTACTTGAGATTCCCACAATCTGCCAGTAGGTGCCCAAAACCGGAGCATTCAAAGCATTGGGGACCCTTAGAATCCTTGTTCTCAGCTTCCTCTGGCTCGACTTCTTTGAGGATTTTCCTTAGTCTTTCGGCAAACTTCTTCTTGAATTTATCATTCTTCATTAATCTACCGAAGTTCTTGGAGAGAATAGCAACTGCATCGTCTTCTTCATTGTCAGAATCTTCCTCTTTGTTTTTCTTTTTGGATGCCATGAGGGAATTGCCTTCACCTTTCTGACTGGGGGTAGGGAATACTCATAAGTTTGAAGAGATCCCACCAACTCTTCAATCTTCATCAACTCCAGGTCCTTGCTTTCTTCAATGGTTGTCACCTTGATTCTGAAATGCTCAGGTAAAAACCTTTGTTAGTTTGTGATTGGCTACATTCTGATTGGACAAAATCACTAACAAGTAAAGATGCTTTTTAACAGGGATTCCGCTATTTAGAAGCGCTTCAAAAGATTCTGCACTGTTTGCAAGTCAGATATTTCGGTTCCCTGCCAGCCGTCCGGACGACGTGTCATCCCGTCTGGACTCTCTCATCTGTTCATAGTTCCCAGCCATCCGGACGACGTGTCATACCATTCGGACGTCCTTCAGACTAAAGCATCATCCGTCTGGGCGATATGGTTTTACGTCCGGACACTCCTTTGTATCGAGAAGCTTTTGTTCCAGCTTGCATCCGTCCGGATGTTTCAGTAGCCCGTCCGGACGACTATTAGTGTTCGATCAAGCTTTAGATTTTCTTTCCAAAAGCAAATATGGGAAGATTGCTGCAACCGTCTAGACGACGTGGATTCCCGTCCTGACGCGCTACTCTTTAAGGCAAGTTCGTAATTCAAACTCAACCGTCCAGACGCCGGTCTACCATGGTTCGGACGCACGTACAACAGATATGGAAATTGCGTGTAGAAGATCAACAGTCTGGACGGCCATCCCCATGGTTCGGACGCGCGAAGCTTTAATAAGGAAATTACTTGCAGCGGACGTACGACCTTCCGGACGACAGTGCCTCACCGTCCGGACGCAGCTCTTAAACAGGAAAGATTTTCAGCAAAAATCTCAGAATTTTGGTCGCACAGTTGTCCGTCTGGACAGCCCATGACCACCGTTCGAACGACTCCCAGCTTTATCAAGACATACGCTCATTTGAGTCCTCAGCCTATAAATAGAGGCCCCTGTGCTTGAGAACTGCCAGAATTCGGTATTGAATTCCTTTAGAGCTTAGAGAGTTATTTTGTGAGGTTATTGAGTTGATTTGTTCTCTCTAGAGCCGTTGCTGTGTGTGCTATTGCTGTGCTTAAACTGAAGTCTATCTTAGGGGTTGGCCCTAAGGTAAAGGATTCCATTGAGGAGACCTGGTTGGGAGGCGTTCGTATTGGGTTACACGTTAGAGAGCAAGGTACGACCACTGCATCAGGGGGATGTGAGTGTTACTATCTTGTATCTAGTCTTGTCTTCTGAATAGTGGATATCTTGGGTTTGGCTGCCCCGAAGTGGTTTTTCTCATCTAGAGTTTCCACTTCGTTAACAAAAATTCTTGTGTTATTTATTTTCCGCATTATTTTGTTAACACATTGCACACATACAGACTTGCCTTTATTTTAGAAGTCAATTTCTATTTTTCAATTGGTATCAGAGCTTGGTACACTCTGAGAAGATTTATTTCTTGAGTGTTATTTTTGACTTCTAATTTTTGATATGTCTTAAACTCTTAATTATGTTCCTGCCTTTGATGGCTCGAACTATGGCTATTGGAAAGCTCGCATGTGGTTCTTTTTAAAATCTATTGACTGTTGGAGTATTGTTGAAACTGGTTGGACTAAACTAGAGGATACAACGCTTGAACTAGTCCCTCAGGAAAACGCACGACTTTCCAATGACAAAGCCCTCCATGCTCTGTGTCAAGCACTTTCACCGTCTAAATTTGCAAAAATTTCAAACTGTGAATCTGCTCAAGAAGTGTGGCAAATCTTGGAAACAACATATGAAGGCACTAAGCTTGTAAAATTTGCCAAACTTCAAATGTTGATTTCCAAATTTGAAGAAATTAAGATGTTGGAAGAAGAGACATTTTGAGAGTTTTACTCCAAGATGAGTGACCTGAGAAACTCCATGGTGAGTCTCGGGAAGCCTGTCTCGGATGTAAAACTCATCCGAAAGATTCTAAGATCTTTGCCTGAGCATTTCAGGATCAAGGTAACTACTATTGAAGATAGCAAAGATCTTGAAGAAATGAAGATTGAAGAGTTGGTGGGATCTCTTCAAACATATGAGCTGTCCCTGCTCCTGGTCAAGAAGCTGAAGACCATTGCCCTGAAGGCTTCCAAGAAAAAGGTAGAAGCTTCATCTGAAGATGACTCTGAGGAGGAAGAAAAAGCTGTGGCTATGTTAGCCAAGAATTTCAAAAGACTAATTAGAGACGACCGATTCAAGAGGAAGTTTTCTGAAAAGGTGAAGAAAGCTCCTAGAGAAGTTGACCCTGAGGAAGAAGAAAAGAAGGATCCCAGAGGGCCCAGATGTTTTGAATGCTCAAGTTTTGGGCATATCCGAGCCGATTGCGGGAATCTTAAGAAGGGCAAGGGGAAGGAGTACAATGTGACTCTTAGTGATGAGTTAGAAGAAGAAGCTCCAGAGTCTGAGAAATTTCTAGCCTTTGTAGCCCCACACGTTGAGGAGGAAGACGCTTATTATTCGGAGCATAGTGATAATGGGGAAGAGCTCAAGGAGGCTTACAAGACACTCTACATAGAGTATGAGAAGCTGAGGGAAGGTCGTAAGCAGCACCTTTATGATCTGAACAGTTTCCATACTGAGAAGAGTTCATTGCTGCTCAGAATACAAGAGCTCGAGGAGAAGCTACTAGAGACTCAGCTCTAGTTAGAAAGAGTCACTGATGAGAAACTGACTCGAATGCGATCTATTCAGAAGAGTCCAACTAACAAGATCAGTCTAGGGTATGTAGTTCCCTCTTATGATGCTCCCTCTACTTCAAAGACTGTATTTGTGAAACCAACAGCCCCAGAGCCTCCTCCCACTATTGAAGATAAAGGGAAGGGCAAGGTCAATGATGATATTCCAGGCACTCAGAAGCCTCATTCCATCAGAAGATCTCCCATATGCCATCACTGCGGTCTAAGTGGGCATGTTCATCCTCAGTTCGCCCTTCTGAAAGCTCAAAATCCAAGGCCAAGAAAGAAATGCCCCGACAGGCCAATCATGGCACTAGACCAGCGGCCCAGTATCAGACTCCATGGTATCAGGACCCTTATCATCCAGCACCAAGATATCAAGCTCCTTGGTCTCATGCATCACGATACCAGCCATCTCAGCATCAGAGGCCTCAGCAGCTATTTGTACTAGCCAATCAAAATGGCACCTCAAAGATCAAATCTAAGCAGTTTAGAAGGCCTTAGAAGGTGGAAGAAGATCTATACCTCAGTGAGCCACCTATCTGGATGTAGATCATGATGGAGTGGATGATGAAGTCCTGCCAGCAACCA
This sequence comes from Alnus rubra, assembly GCA_028654335.1. Classification (NCBI taxonomy): domain Eukaryota; kingdom Viridiplantae; phylum Streptophyta; class Magnoliopsida; order Fagales; family Betulaceae; genus Alnus; species Alnus rubra. The sequence continues at coordinate 311,471 of JAJPGS010001419.1, read as the reverse complement.
CCCACACGAAGGCAGGCTTGGGTCAAGAAGGACAGTCACCCCATGAGAGGGAACAGACGCACCTAGCAGGTTCAGGTGTTCATGCCTAGGATTTGGTTCCTAATCCTATGGCATTAGGTTTGATTGCTTATCTTACTTGCTATATTTTGTATGCAATCTAGGAACCAGTTGTGTTTTGCCCCCTATTTCTCTTGAGAGAACTTTGTAGGTACTTGTTGGGGAAGATAGAAAAAGCAAGTTGAGCGACTGCTTTTCTGTATTGGCATCATCGAGCTTACACATGTTTGATATTGCTTTGCATATGATGTTATTTCCATATTGTATTTTTTTTATATAAAAAAAAAAAATTTGGGGAGAATTTGTAAGATATATTTTTTTTCTCTTGGCATATCAGATAATTGCATGTATTTTCACCTGATATCTCAATTCTTTGGGTATTAATTTACTTTGGTTAGATATAATTGAGAGTTTATGACTATAATTTGCCAAGTGTTTTTCCTGTATATGCAAAAGTAGGATAGTTTCTGTTGGGGATAAATCCCACTCAACCCGATCCAAAGAGGAGTCAAATAAGGTCCAAACAGATAAGAAGATATCAGATCAGAAGTCTAAGAAGATATCCAATTAGAAGTCTAGTAAAGGATTAAAGTCCAATTAGAACTCGGACAGCAGTTCTAAATCAACAAGGAGCAGGAGTCCTAATCCAGGTTTGACTCCACATCTATGCCTATAAATAGGCTCATACCCCAGGTATAAACTAAGACTCAATTTTATTCATAAAGCATTATTTTCTCACAGAATCTAACTTAGGCATCGGAGCGGGACCCCCGGAAGGGTCCCTAGGTTTTGTTGTTTTGCAGAGTTATTGAGAAGCGTGAAGAACATCAAAGGAACGTGCAGATTCACACCATACCGGAAACTGTACCAACAGTTTGGCGCCGTCTGTGGGAAACGATTTTTCGTTCCTCATAAAAAAAAAAAGATCCAGCATGGTGATGAACACACGTTCCGGAAGCCAAACCAATCGACAGCCCGTGGCCCCACAGGAACCGGCTGTTCAGAATAATTTGCAGCCTCCACCGAACCCTCCCCCGGGGGTGGAGATCAAGATCGCATAGCAGCGTTGGAAGCCCAGATTGAAGACTTAAATGCAGAATTGTTACGCATGAGGCCGGAACAACCCAATCCCGAGATGAACAGGGACGAGCATGAGGAAGAAGATCACAACAGCAACATTAATCCTCGGAGGGAGGATGACCGCCAAGGAGATCTGAGCAGAATTATTGCCGAGCTGGAGAGAAGGTGCACGTACATGGAGATGGAAAGAAAGGACAAAGGCAGATCCGTAATGGTGGACAAGCTCCTAATGGGTACAGACTCACCCTTCACCAGACGGGTGGCAGACTATCAGCTTCCCGATAAGTTTAAGGTACCCCAAATTCTAAGTTATGCAGGAGACAGAGATCCCTTGGATCACCTAGAGAATTTCAAAGCTCATCTAGACCTTCACGGGACACCCGATGAAGTAGCATGTCGGGCCTTCCCTCTTACTCTTGCGGGGAATGCCCGAGACTGGTTCAGGAAGCTGCCCCCGAATTCCGTTGATCAGTTCAAGGAATTGTCCAAGATATTCCTAACGGAGTTCTTGGCTTTCCGGACAAGGAAGAAGCCTTCGGGATATTTGCTATCATTGCACCAGCAGGGCAATGAGAGTCTTAAGGAGTTTATGGCTCGGTTCAACCGAGAGAAGGCTACGGTCGAAGATCCGACCGAGGATATGATCTTTGCTGCCATTTATCAGGGAATTTCACCCGAGGAGCCTTTGATGAAGAAGTTGATCCGGAAGCAACCGAGTACCTTGCAGGGCCTCATGGATAAGGTAGAAGAATTCATTAATCAGGAAGAGACGCTGAAGTCTATGGCCAGTTCTAGACTACCCCGAGAGACAGCCCCAGAAAAGAAAAGGAAAGAATTCAGGAAAGCTGATTGGGAAGAGCAGAGGCGGGTAAAGAAGTTCACAGATTACAACTTTACACCTCTCAATGCCGAGATATCAGAAGTCCTCATGGAGATCAAGAAAGATCCGGCGTTTCGGGAACCACAAAAGATACCAGGTAATCCTCCTTATAAGAATGCAGGGAAGTATTGTGATTTCCATAAACAAGCAGGTCATTACACCGAGGGGTGCGTAACCCTAAGGTTGTTGATAGAAGAATTCATAAAGAATGGCAAGCTAGTTCGGTTCTTGGGAGAGCGACGGAACCATCCAGGAAACAACAGGCCTCGGAATCATCAGGACTATCAGCCCCGAGATCAACAGCCACGGGATTACTATCCCCGAGACCGCCCTCAGCTAGACGAAAAGGCATCAAGAGAATGCTCCCCGAGATGACATAGAAAGAAGAGAGGACCGAAGAAGCAGAAGCCCACAGCATAGAGAGCCGAGGCAACAGCAGTATCTGCCCGTGATCCCATAAAAAGGACTCTCGGGAATTTCAGGCTTGCTTTTATTTTTCAGTATTTATATTTGCAAAGAACTAGACTTTTATTTTTAATTCAGACTAGACAGAAAATTCCCCAGATTTTGGGAATAAGTATTTTCAGAATAAATGAATAAAGCTGACTTAAGCATCGGAGTGTTCCCGGTCTAGGGACCGGGAACCCGTTGATGTTGCTTCTTTTGCAGGCAAAAACTCTCGGATCAGTCCTTGCCGAGAGCAAAACAACTTCTCGGATCAGTCCTTGCCGAGAAGGAGCCTCTCGGATCAGTCCTTGCCGAGAGCAAAACAACTTCTCGGATCAGTCCTTGCCGAGAAGGAGCCTCTCGGATCAGTCCTTGCCGAGAGCAAAACAACTTCTCGGATCAGTCCTTGCCGAGAAGGAGCCTCTCGGATCAGTCCTTGCCGAGAGCAAAAACAACTTCTCGGATCAGTCCTTGCCGAGAAGGAGCCTCTCGGATCAGTCCTTGCCGAGAGCAAAACAACTTCTCGGATCAGTCCTTGCCGAGAAGGAGCCTCTCGGATCAGTCCTTGCCGAGAGCAAAAACAACTTCTCGGATCAGTCCTTGCCGAGAAGGAGCCTCTCGGATCAGTCCTTGCCGAGAGCAAAACAACTTCTCGGATCAGTCCTTGCCGAGAAGGAGCCTCTCGGATCAGTCCTTGCCGAGAGCAAAACAACTTCTCGGATCAGTCCTTGCCGAGAAGGAGCCTCTCGGATCAGTCCTTGCCGAGAGCAAAACAACTTCTCGGATCAGTCCTTGCTGAGAAGGAGCCTCTCGGATCAGTCCTTGCCGAGAGCAAAACAACTTCTCGGATCAGTCCTTGCCGAGAGCAAAACAACTTCTCGGATCAGTCCTTGCTGAGAAGGAGCCTCTCGGATCAGTCCTTGCCGAGAGCAAAACAACTTCTCGGATCAGTCCTTGCCGAGAAGGAGCCTCTCGGATCAGTCCTTGCCGAGAGCAAAACAACTTCTCGGATCAGTCCTTGCTGAGAAGGAGCCTCTCGGATCAGTCCTTGCCGAGAGCAAAACAACTTCTCGGATCAGTCCTTGCTGAGAAGGAGCCTCTCGGATCAGTCCTTGCCGAGAGCAAAACAACTTCTCGGATCAGTCCTTGCCGAGAAGGAGCCTCTCGGATCAGTCCTAGCCGAGAGCAGAACAACTTCTCGGATCAGTCCTAGCCGAGAGCAAGACAACTTCTCGGATCAGTCCTTGCCGAGAAGGAGCCTCTCGGATCAGTCCTAGCCGAGAGCAAGAAGAAACTTCTCGGGGGGTCGGATTTAACCCTCGGGTTTTGCAGGTTTTTCAAGAGACAGGGAGAAAACCCTAAGGAAAAACAAGAAGGTAATGGGGGGTAAGATTTAACCCTCAGGTTTTGCAGGTTAGCAGGTTTTCAGAAGGAGACAAAGATCGGGTTTCCTTAGACATGGAATTCCCATTATTCAAGCAAGCTTCGGATAAGGGAATTGGGGGGTAACTGTTGGGGATAAATCCCACTCAACCCGATCCAAAGAGGAGTCAAATAAGGTCCAAACAGATAAGAAGATATCAGATCAGAAGTCTAAGAAGATATCCAATTAGAAGTCTAGTAAAGGATTAAAGTCCAATTAGAACTCGGACAGCAGTTCTAAATCAACAAGGAGCAGGAGTCCTAATCCAGGTTTGACTCCACATCTATGCCTATAAATAGGCTCATACCCCAGGTATAAACTAAGACTCAATTTTATTCATAAAGCATTATTTTCTCACAGAATCTAACTTAGGCATCGGAGCGGGACCCCCGGAAGGGTCCCTAGGTTTTGTTGTTTTGCAGAGTTATTGAGAAGCGTGAAGAACATCAAAGGAACGTGCAGATTCACACCATACCGGAAACTGTACCAACAGTTTCTTTCCTCATGCGATGAAAAATGTGCACTATCCACGACTCTCCTAAAGGTACATCTTTCCTTCTCTGACTTTTTGTTTCTAGAATTTTTGGTTAAGAGAAGAGGTCTTTGATAAGATGGCCAAATTGACCACATGCTAGTTGAACCTAGAACCTGAAAACTCTGGCATTCTCTCTAGGTTGCAGCACCATAAGAATCAAGCAATAAAACTTATGAATTCTGCGTTGTAATTGTATATTCATTGCTTATGTGCTGAATTTGCAATATGCCTTGCCCTCTATGTGCAAGTAAAAAATTTACTTTGTCCTTCATGGTACAAGTAAAACAATTGTGTGCTGCATCTTAGGGGGAGTGTATCAGATGAGGGTGACTAGGCCTAGTAAGTTATAAGGTTTGACTTTTGACTTATCTTTCACTGATTTTCTGGTTACTATTTGTCATATCGTTGAATGTCATACCTTGTGGGTTAAGTCTTCACACACACATGCATTGCATGAGTTGAGTTGTCTATTTGAATTTTCTGTGTCCAAGAAAATATTTGTGCTGATTGAACTCTCAACTCTCTTTTATATCTCTACTTAGTTTTGAGATGCTCTTTGATTGTGTTATCAGTGGATTATACATGCGTGTTCTGAAACTGACTTGAGAAAAATTAAATTCTACAAATTTTTCTTCAGTTTTTTGTTTTTCAGTGTGAAGCGTCTGGACGGTCTCTACTGGCGTCCGAACGGGAGTAGCTCAGTCCGCTGGACAGTTATGATCACGTCCGGATGCGCGCGGAACCAACGGCCGGACGGTAAGGTTACTTGTCCGGACGCGCGCGACCTGTCCGCTTGTTTCCAATGCAGCGCGCGTCCTGACGATGTTATTACACCGTCCGGACGGGGACCCCACAGGCTCTATAAAAGGCCCTGGTCGCCGCATTCTTTCCCTACCCCACCAAAAAGTCTCCTTTTGGCATCTAGTGAGTAATTGCTTGCAAGTTTTTGGCTTTATCTCGCCCCTGCTTGTCTTTTTGTGCATTAATCTCACATTCCAGGTATTTTTCTTGTCTTTTTCTCTTCAGTTTATTTTTAATTGTTAGAATATTGATTTCTTTAGGAATGTTGTTGAGATTATGAGATGGATATGTGTGATATCTGCTGTGTTGAGACTATTTGTGGTAGTATTTTTGAGGACTACAGTGTGATATTTTCTGTTTGTACTTTTAGTCAAGTCCTGTTTACTGCTGTTATAATGCTCAAATTTTTGTGACCTAACAAGAATAATTTTGGATTATTTGTCTTGGCAAATCTTGTTGGTCTCTTTTGTAGAACAATTTCAGCAGCCAGTCCACTGCGTATAGTCCGCCAGAGGACAGAGGGAGATAGAACGGCTCTCAGAGCCAAAATTATGGACCGCATAGTCATTGCTGAAAGAAATATGGTCCGTTCAGACATTATGGTGGCACTTCTGGATAGTATCCACGACATCATCCGGACATACCACTGGGGATATCTTCATAGCTGTTCCTGTGTTGTCTATTCCAGGCTGGTCAGACTCTTCTACGCCAACCTAGAGGTACTGCAGGACGATGATCGCGGGTTGGTACTTCAGTCCACCATTGCAGGACATACCATCACTGTTGATCCCCAGATCATCAGTCAGGAGTTCCTGTCCTCCAGCTTCTGACAGCCCATATAATGAGGTAGTCATTCCTCCCTCTATGGACGATCTCCGAGAGTTCTTCCACGCAGTTCCCCAGGGAGAGGAGCGTGCTACCACAATCAGGATTGGTGCTTTATCCCCCTCACACCGCATGTTGGCCAAGATTGTTCAGCACAGCCTATGGCCAGTTGTCAGGCGTAGTGACCTAATTCTGAAGAAGGCCCAGTTTGTCTATGTCATCCATCTTCGCTTGCCTTTCTGCCTATGCAAGCATATTTTGGGCATTATTCTGGAGGCCCGCAATGAGAGCAATACCGGTCTTCCCTTCGGCTGTCTGCTTACACATATTATTCTTCAGTCCGGTATCAATGTTGCTGGGGAGCCAAAGATGAAGATCCAAAATCCTCTTAGCAAGCAGACTGTGATGAAGTCCAATGTACAACTGCGGAGAGATGATTCCGATGATGATGTCCTTGCTGCCATGCCTATCGGCTTTCCTGACATGGCTTCCTCCTCTCAGATCGTCCCGCCTTCTGAGCCGGAAGTCAGTTATTCTCAGATCATGGAGGCCCTGGCTGCCATTCAGGGAGGAATGGGTACCATGCAGCTCTCCATGTCATCCATTCAGTAGTCCATCTCCACCATGCAGCAGGAGGTGCACTCCATCAACCTGCGTGTAGAGCAGAACTAGCTAGATCTCCAGGAATGTCTCAAGTTCCACTACTCGTCCAGCAGTGATGACGAGGATGATGCGCCAATGGCCGAGGATGCTTGAGTTTCTTTTTTTTTTTTGTAGTTTTCTTTTCAGTTTTTAAGACATTTGTGTTATATTTGCTACTTGTGTTAAACTCCTGGATTATATTACTTTATTTACCCTGGTCCTTCTGAGACTGTTAGGGGGAGTAATTTTTGTTATGGTTGGTTTTCATTACTCTATTTTACCCTTTGTCCCTTTGTGACAAAAATGGGGAGTAACTTTTATTTTTTATTTTTGGACTTGGAATGTATTTTCAAACCAGTCAAGTGATTTTTGTCCCAGAATGACCAAAGGGGGAGTTTGTTAGTTTGTGATTTGGCTACATTCTGATTGGACAAAATCACTTATATGTAAAGATGCTTTTTAACAGGGATTCCTCTATTCAGAAGCGCTTCAGAAGATTCTGCACTGTTTGCAAGTCAGAGATTTCGGTTCCCTGCTAGCCGTCTGGACGGCGTGTCATACCGTCCGGACGTCCTTCAGACTAAAGCATCATCCGTCCGGGCGATATGGTTTTACGTCTGGACACTCCTCTGTATCGAGAAGTTTTTGTTCCAGCTTGCATCCGTCCGGACATTTCAGCAGCCCGTCCGGACGACTCTCAGTGTTCGATCAAGCTTCATATTTTCTTTCCAAAAGCAAATATGGGAAGATTACTACAACCGTTTGGACAACGTGGATTCCCGTCCTGACGCGCTACTCCTTAAGGCAAGTTCGCAATTCAAACTCAACCGTCCGGACGCCGGTCTACCATGGTCCGGACGCGCGTACAACAGATATGGAAATTGCGTGTAGAAGATCAACCATCCAGGCGGCCATCCCCATGGTCCGGACTCGCGAAGCCTTAATAAGGAAATTAATTGCAGCGGACGTGTGACTATCCGGACGACAGTGCCTCACCGTCCAGACATGGCTCTCAAACAGGAAAGATTTTTAGCGAAAATCTCGAAATTTTGGTCGCACAGTTGTCCATCTGGACGGCCCATGACCACCATCCGGACGGCTCCCAGCTTTATCAAGCCAGACGCTCATTTGAGTCCTCAGCCTATAAATAGAGGCCCCTGTGCTTGAGAACTGTAAGAATTCGGTATTGAATTCCACTAGAGCTTAGAGAGTTATTTTGTGAGGTTATTGAGCTGATTTGTTCTCTCTAGAGCCGTTGCTGTGTGTGCTGTTGCTGCGCTTAAACTGAAGTTTATCTTAAGGGTTGACCCTATGGTAAATGATTCCATTGAAGACCCCTTCAGGTAGGAGACCTGGTTGGGAGGCGTTCGTGTTGGGTTACACGTTAGAGAGCAAGGTACGACCACTGCATCAGGGGTATGTGAGTGTTACTATCTTGTATCTAGTCTTGTCTTCTGAATAGTGGATATCTTGGGTTTGGCTGCCTCGGAGTGGTTTTTCTCATCTTGAGTTTCCACTTCGTTAACAAAAATTCTTGTGTTATTTATTTTCCACATTATTTTGTTAACACATTGCGCACACACACACTTGCCTTTATTTTAGAAGTCAATTTCTTTTGTCAATCTTAAAATGTTTTTGATGAGTTTTACATCAGAGACGTTCTTCTCGAGACTCACCATCGAGTTTCTCAAGTAGTTGATCCTGATGTAAAACTCATTGACTGTCTCATCTTCCAACATCTTAATTTCTTCAAATTTTGAAATTAACATTCGGAGCTTGGTAGATTTAACAATTTTTGTGCCCTCATATGTTGTTTCCGAAATTTGCCACTCTTCTTGAGTGGATTCACAGTTTGAAATTCTTGTGAATTCTGACGGTGAAAGAGGACATATAGCATGGAGGGCTTTAAAATTGGAAAGTCGTGCGCTGGTTTCAGAAACTATGAGTTCAGCAGTTGTAACCTCTGGTTTAGTCCAACTAGATTCTACATTCTGCCAAACATCAATAGATTTTAAAAAGAAGCGCATATGGGTTTTCCAATAGCCATAATTTGTGCCATCAAAGGTAGGAACGAAATTAAGAGTTTGAGACATGATAAAATAAGTGTCATGTAATGTTGACAAAATCACTATCATGTAATGTTGCTGTCTTAACAGGGATACTGTTTATTTCAGAGTCTTCAAATATTCAGAGTTTATCTCTCTTATATGCAAAGTGCATTATTATGACAAGTATCAGTGTCACAAGCTTCAAGAAGGCAATTTCAGAGTTCCAGGAAGATTCTACGAAGTTTCCAACTCTGCAAAAGTCATATCCTTGTTCCCGTTCGTACGGTCCAGTGAAGCATCCGGACGCCCTCCTATGTCTAGAAGATTCTGACAGCTCAGCGTGCATCCGTCCAGACGTCAGGGCAACACGCCCAGCCGCTCTTCAGTGTTCAAGAAGAATCCAATTTTCCTTTGCAAACATGGATCAAGAAAGACAGCTTGCAACCGTTCAGACGCTAAGGCAACATCGTCCAGACGCGACCTTAATATGAAAACGAGTGAAGCACATTATCGAAAGGTGGTTGCACAGTTCACTATCCAGATGCTCTATGACTCCATCTGGATGCCACCTAGAGAAATTCGAATTTGTGGCAATTTAGGTCTTCTAAGCCTATAAATAGAGACCTCTAGGCATGAATTATTAACAGAATTCGGTATTGAATTCTCTAGAGCTTAGAAAGGGTGTTTAGGTAGAAATTGTGAAGATTTGCTAGCTCTCTAAGTGCTGCCCAGTGTGTGCTTCTTGTTCATGTGAAGTCTAGCTTAGGGAGGAGCCCTAAGCTAAAGGAATCCATTGAAGACCCCTCCAGGTAGGAGACCTGGTTGGGAAGCGTTCACGTTGGGTTACATGCCAGAGTGCAAGGTATGATCGCTGCATCGGGGTATATGAGTGTTACTACTTTGTTACTAGCTTTGTCTTCTGAATAGTGGAATTCCTGGGTTTGACTGCTCGGAGTGGTTTTTCTCTTAATTGAGTTTCCATTTCGTTAACAAAATATCTCTCATTTAAATTCCATACTTTGATATTTTGTTACACATTGTTTACACACACACACGGTAAATTAGAAGTCTTTATATTTTTCAATTGGTATTAGAGCTTGGTACACTCTGTTTAAGATTAAATTCTTGAGTGTGATCTTTTGACTTCTAATTATTTTTATGATATCTTAATCTCTTAATTTCATTCCTGCATTTGATGGCACGAACTATGGCTATTGGAAATCTTGTATGAGCTTCTTTTTAAAATCTATTGATGTTTGGCAAATTGTAGAAACTGGTTGGACTAAACCAGAGGCTATAACTGTTGAGCTATCTATTGTTCAAAACAGCACAAGACTTTCTAATGATAAAGGGCTCCATGCTCTATGTCAAGTGATTTCACCATCTGAATTCTCAAGAATTTTGAATTGTGAATCCGCTCAAGAAGCATGGAAAATCTTAGAAACAACATATGAGAGCACCAAACTAGCTAAATCTTCTAAGCTCTAGATGTTGATTTCTAGATTTGAAGAAATTAAGATGCTAGAGAATGAGACATTCGATGAGTTTTACACCAGGATCAACGACCTGAGAAACTCGACGGTGAGTCTTGGGAAGAGGGTCTCTGATGTAAAACTCATCAAAAAGATTCTAAGGTCTTTGCAGGAGCGTTTCAGGATTAAAGTAACAACTATTGAAGAAAGCAAGGACCTGGATTCAATGAAGATTGAAAAGTTGGTGGGATCTCTTCAAACTTATGAGTATTCCCTACCCCCAGTCAGAAAGGCAAAGGCGATTGCCCTTAAGGAGGCTAAGAATAAAAGTAGGGCCTCCTCTAATGAAGACTTAGACAATGAAGAAGAAGATGCAGTTGCCATGCTCGCCAAAAATGTCGGTAGATTGATGAAGAATGATAAATTCAAGAAGAAGTTCACCAAAAGACTAAGGGAAACTTCCAGAGAAGTCAAGCCAGAAGAAGATGAGAAGAAGGATCCTAGAGGTCCTAGATGTTTTGAGTGCTTTGGCTTTGGGCACATGAGGGCTGATTGTGGGAATCTCAAGTAGGCTAAGGGTAAGGCTTACAACGCTACTCTTAGCGAATTTGAAGAAGAGGAGGCCTCAGATAAGGATCAGAAGTTTCTGGCTTTTGTAGCACCTCATGAAGAATTTGAGTGGTCACAGTCTTACTACTTAGAGAGCAGCGATGAAGACAGGGAAGAACTTAAAGAGGCCTACAAAATCCTCTATGTCAAGTTCTTGAAGTTGAAGGAGACGCGCCAACAACACGTGCAGGAGCTAAACAGTCTGAGGACAGAAAGAAGTTCGATGTTGATGAAGATCACTAATCTAGAAGAAAATATGTTGGAAGCGTAGTTACAGATAGAGAGGCTGACTGATGAGAAGTTGACCCATATGCTATCAATCCAGAAGAGCCCAAAAGACAAAACAGGACTCGAATATGTTGCCTCTACTTCTAATATCCTCTCTACTTCCAAGACTATTTTTGTCAAGCCCATAGTCCCCGAGCCTCCACCTTCCTGCATGGATAAGGGAAAGGCCGTCATTGGTGGAGATGTTTTGGCTGTGGCAGAGCCCACTCAGATGCCTCCTACCAAGATAGAGCATCCTAGATGCCACCACTGTGGCTTAAATGGTCACATCTGACCCAAGTGTCGACTCCTCCATGCTTAGAAATTGAAGGTCAAGAAGGAGTCACCAGGGAAAGCTATTAGACCTCCAAAGAAGCATTAGGCTCCTCAGCATTAGTGGCAACAACAGCGGTTTGTTCCTGCCAATCAGACCCAGGAAGAACAAATCAAGGCACTACAAGAAGAAGTTGTAGAAGCCCAAAAGCGACCAATCTTATGAGGGGTTGCCTATGTTGATGCAGAGCTTGTTGAGATGGATGGAAAACTAGATGAAGGCCTGTCAACAACCACCTCTGGTAAGGCAAGTATGGGTTAGAAAGGATGAGACCATTTACCCCTTGAGGCGGAGTGGACTCACCTAGTAGAGGTGTAGTCTCACCATGCCTAGGATTTTGGTTCCTAAATCCTAGTGCATGTCAAGTACGTTTGCATTGCATTGTGTTAGTTTGTGTTGGTTGCATTCTGTTTGACAAAATCACTATTATTTAATGTTGCCATTTTATTAGGGATGCCATTTATTTTAGAGTCTTCATTTCAGAAAGGTGTTTCAAGATGCTCAAAGAAGATTCTGTGCAGATTCCAACTCAGAGAAGTCGGATTCCAAAATTTTGTCCAGACGGCTAGGTCATGTGTCCGGACGCCCATCAGTGCCTAGAAGGTTCAAAAAGTTCAAGGATGTATTTGTCCGGACGTCATGGCAACACATCCGGACGCACATCAGAGTTCGACAAGTACTCGAATTTCCTTCATAGACATGTATATGGGAAGACAACTGCATCCATTCAGATGACAGGGCAACACCGTCTAATGAGGTCCTTCATAAGGCAAGATGTGGAGAAGAATTTCAACCATCCGGACGTCAGGGCAACATCGTCCAGACGCGGTCCTTATTATGGAAATTTTGTGCAGCAGAGTTGCAACTGTCCGGAAACTAGGGCAACTTCGTCTGGACGCGGCCTTAATATGGAGAGCATGAAGCGCGTTATGGAAAGGTGATTGCATAGTTGTCCGTCCAGACGGCCTCAGCTTGACTCCTGATGTGACCTAGAGAAAAATGAATCAGTGTCGATTTAGGTCTTTTGTAGCCTATAAATAGAGGCCTCTAGGCATATATTATTTACAGAATTTGGTTTTAAATTTTCTATAGCTTAGAGAGAGTATTTAGGGAGAAATTGTGAAGATCTGCTAGCTCTCTAGTTGTTAACGGCATGTGGTTACTTTGCTCGTGGGAGTCCTAAGGTAAAGGAATCCATAGAAGACCCATTCAAGTAAGAGACTTAGTTGGGAGGCGTTCACTTTGGGTTACGTGTCAGAGTGCAAGATACGATCGCTGCATTAGGTATGTGAGTGTTACTGTCTTTATACTAGCTTTGTCTTCTGATAGTGGATTTCCTGGGTTTGGCTGCCCCTGAGTGGTTTTTCTCTTAATTGAGTTTCCACTTCGTTAGCAAAATATCTGTCTCTTTTAATTCCGCACTTTTGATATTTTGTTATACACACACAAGGTTAATTTAGAAGTCTCTTTAATTTTCAGTTGGTATCAGAGCTTGGTACACTCTATTAGATTAAATTCTTGAGTGTTATCTTTTAGACTTCTATTTTTTTTCTTCATGTCTCAAACTCTCAATTATGGTCCTGCCTTTGATGGCATGAACTATGGCTATTGGAAAGCTCGTATGCGTTTCTTTTTAAAATCCATTGATGTTTGGCAGATTGTAGAATCTGGTTGGACTAAGTTAGAGGCTATAGTTGTCTAGCCAATTACTAAAAAAAAAAAAAAAGCACGACTTGCCAACGATAAAGCCCTCCATGCTCTATGTCAAGCTCTTTCACCTTTTGGATTCACAAGAATTTCAAACTGTGAATCCGCTCAAGAAGCATGGCATATCTTAGAAACAACATATTAGGGCACAAAACTTGTCAAATTTGCCAAGCTCCATATGTTGATTTATAGATTTGAAGAAATTAAGATGCTTGAAGAAGAATCATTCGGGGAGTTTTGCACTAAGATTAGCGACTTGAGAAACTCGATGGTGAGTTTCGGGAAGACAGTCTCGGATGTAATACTCATCCGAAAAATTATAAGATCTTTGCCTGAGTGTTTTAGGATAAAAGTAACTACCATTGAAGAAAGGAAGGATCTAGATGAGATGAAAATTGAAGAGATGGTGAGATCTCTTCAAACCTATGAGTATTCCCTGCCTCTAGTCAAGAAGGCAAAGACTATTGCCCTCAAGGCACCTAAGAAGAAGACCAGAGTCTCATCCGAGGAAGACTTTGATAATGAAGAAGATGCAATGGCAATGCTGGCCAAGAACGTCAGGAGACTAAAGAAGAAAGACAAATTAAAGAAGAAGTTCACCGAAAGACTGAAGAAGGCCCTTAAAGAATCTGAGCTTGAAGAAGTTGAGAAGAAGGACCTAAGAGGTCCCAGATGTTTTGAATGCTCAGGCTTTGGGCATATTCGGGCTGACTGTGGGAATCTCAAGCAAGGTAAAGGGAAGGCCTACAATGCGACTCTCAGTGATGAGTCAGAATAAGAAGAAACTCTTGCTCAAGATTAGAAATTTCTAGCTTTTGTGGCTCCACATGAAGGCCAAAAGGATTCTCAATCCTACTACTCTGAGCACAATGATGAAGACAGGGAAGAACTCAAAGAGGCCTATAAAGTCCTCTATGTAGAGTTCTTAAAGTTGAGGGAGACTCGCAAGTAGCACATCCATGAGCTAAACAGTTTGCAAACTAAGAAGAGTTCCTTGCTGCTCAAGATTCTAGATCTAGAAGAGAAGCTATTGGAGACACTGCTACAGTTGGAGAGGGTCTTTGATGAGAAGCATACCCATATGCTATCTATCCAGAAGAGCCCAACTGATAAAACTGGACTCGAGTATGTAGCTTCTTCCTTTAATATCCCCTCTACTTCTAAGACTGTATTTGTCAAGCCCATAGTCCCCGAGCCTCCATCCGTCTGCCTAGATAAAGGAAAGGAAGTAATTGGTGGGGATGTTCTAGCTAGTGCTAAGGCCACTCAGAAGCCTCCTATCATTAGAAGGCCTTTTATATGCCACAACTGTGGTATAAGTGGTCACATCTGACCCCATTGCTCACTTCTTAAATCTTAGAGATCGAAGGTCTAGAAGGAGTTGCCAAGACAAGCTACATTCGGTACTAGACCTCTGACCCGGCATTAGGCTCCATGGCATCAGGCCCCATGGCATCAAACTCCTCAGCATCAGCGGCAACAACAGAGACTTGTTCCTACCAATCAGAATGGCAAACACAAGACAAACAAATCAAGGCACCACATGAAGAAGCCGTAGAAGCCTGAGAGTGATCAATTCTATAAAGAGCTGCCAAGGTTGATGCAGAGCATGATAAAGTGGATGGATCACAGATGAAGTCCTATCAACAACCACCATAGGGAAAGCAGGTATGGGTCAAAAAGGATGAAGCCGTTCACCCCTTGAGGGGGAGTGGACTCAACTAGTTGGTGAAGGTACATATGCCTAGGACTTGGTTCCTAATCCTAGAGCATCAGGTTTGATTGCATTGCATTGTTTTCTCCTTAACATATTTTTGTCTACCTTGCAATCTAGGAACCATTATTGTTTTATCCCCCTATTTCTCTTGTTGTTCTAGAGAAACTTCTGTAGGTACTATTTGGGGATGACAGAAAAAGCACGTCAAACGGTTGCTTTTTTGTCTTGGTAATTCTGAACCTTTCTCCTTGAGGTCAGGTTTGATCTTGCCACACATGCTAAGTTTAGTTTTGTTTCTTTACTGTTGAAGCATGTTTTTATTCTTTTTCACAAAAAAAAAGAAAAAAAATTAGGGGAGATGATGTAGATTTTTTATTTTTTTTTCCTCTTTTGATAGCTTTTGAAATATTGCATGTATTTTTATCTGATATCTCAACTCATTGTGCATTACTTAAATATGCTTATATATGATTGAGAGTTTATGCCTGATATCTACTAAAGTTTTCCTGTGCATCTTAATGATAGATAGTTACTTTTCTCATGTGATGAAAAATTGTGCACTTTTCAAAGCTCCCATAATGTACAATTTTTTTTCTCTTTAATTTTTAGCTTATGGAAATTCTTATAAGAGAGATTTTTTTTTTTTTTTTGTTAAAATGGTCAAATTGACCAACTCTCTAGTTGAACCTAGAACCTATAAATTATGGCATTCTTTTTAGATTGTAGCACCAAGTGATAAAAAACATTTAGAATTTAGTTATCTGGATAATAAAAAGATCCACTGCTCATTATGCTATAAATATGTTCTTAAACTTTTCCTTAAAGAAACAGTTAGTGACCAAATCATTGCGGAAATAGACGGTCACTAAAGGACTAAGTAAAAGAAAAGTGTTGCAGCTTAGGAAGAGTGTATCAGATGAGGGTGGCTAGGCCCTAGTAAAATAAGGTTTGACTTTTGACTGATATATCTTTGATTTTCTCTCTTGTTTATAAAATTCAGTTGCTTTAAGTCATATTAGTAAACATCATACCTTTTTGAGAAAGCTTTCACACACACACACACGCATTGCATGAGTTGAGTAATCACTTTAAAATTTCTATCTGCAGGGAAATTTGTGCTTATTGAATTCTTAACTCTCAATTATATCTTTGTATATTTTTGAAATGCTATTCGACTACTTTATCAGTTGATTATACATGCGTGTTCTGAAGCTATTTTTTAGGGAAAAATATTCTTCTACAAATTTTTCTCCAGTTTTAGATTTTCAATGTGAAGCGCCTGACGGACCTACTCTTGGGTCTGGATGCATGAGGCTCAGACGTCTGGACACACGCAGTCTTGCCGAGTGCTGACATTGCAGATACGTCCGAACGGATAAGTTTTGCGTCTGGACGAGTACCCTATAGGTTTAAGACTCGCGTCTCTTTACCCTTGTGCTGCATCTCACTTTTTCCTTAGTTTATGCGATTTGCTTGCTTTGTCTCGTGTTTTCTCACTAGTTTTTGTCATTTTTTGTCCTTTTCTGCATTTTATCTCCTTTCCAGGTATTTTGCAATGCCCTTTATTGTCTTTTCAGTTCTTTTTAACTGTTAGATTTTTAGATATATTTTGGGATGTTGTTGAGATAAAAATTGCGTGAGGATGATTGTTGTCTGTTGCTGAGGCTGGACTCTATATTCTGTACTGTTTTTGGTCTATTTATTGCATTTCATGGGATTTTGGGAAGTCCATTTTACTACCGTCATAATGCCGAATTTTTTTTAGACTAACAAGATCCTAACTGTTTGTGGCATTTTTTTTTGTATATATTTCTTTGTATTTTTTTTTTTGGGAAAAATGGCTTTAGGTAGCTCTCAGCGCATGGTTTGATAGAGGATAGAGGAAGGCATAGCTGCCAGCAAGGCTAGGGTGGAGACCAGACGTGTGATCATTGAGAGAAACGTCCACATAGCCGACGTTACGTTTCTTCTGTTTGATTTTATTGATCAGTTGATCCGGGAGAACCATTGGGATTATCTGTACCAGTGCTCTGGTATTGTCTATCCCAGATTGATCCAGGATTTCTATGGATTTTTGGAGGTTATTTAGGATGAGCAAGGCCGTCTCACTTTGCATACCACAGTCCGGGGAGAGACTTTTTGAGTTGATGCTTCACTTATTGGGACTGTTATCGGGACTGATCCAGTTCCTTTTGAGGGCAGTCCTTTCCTAGATTCCTTGGTTTCCCCTACCATGGAGGAGCTGCTCATGTTTTTTAATCCTCAGCATTGAGCACAAGGCAAAGTCTCTCACTCTATTAGGATTGGCATCTTTTCCTCACCGCATCGTCTTCTTGCAAAAATTGTGCAGCACAATTTATGGCCCACAGCTCGAAGGAGTGAGCTAGTCTACAAAAGAGCTAGATTTCTATATGCTTTGATTTAGTAGATTCCCTTCTGTCTCTGCAAGCACATTGTGCTTAGTACGGTTGAGATGCGTGATGAGCAACAGACAGGTCTCCCCTTTGCATGCCTTGTCACGAGGATTTGCATGCAGGTTGTTCCTGACATTTTAGCTATGGAGCCAAAGGAGAAGACCAAGGATACCCTTGGAAAGCATACTGTGCTGAAATCTAATGCTCAGTTGCGTCTTGAGGATCAACAGGAAGTAGCTTCTCCTCCAGCTTAGGATGATCTTGCTACAGCTTCATCTTCCTAGACTGCTCCACCACCTTCAGCCACTGATGCTATGTGAAAATTGAAATGACTTCTAATTTAAATAACAAGTGTGTGTATAAGTGTCAACAAAAAATTAAAGCACAGCGGAAAGTAAATGACACGCATATTTTTGTTGACGAAGTGGAAACTCAGTTAAGAGAAAAACCACTCCGAGGCAGCCAAACCCATGAATTCCACTATTCAGAAGACATAGCTAGATACAAGACAGTAACACTCACATGTACCGATGCAGTGGTCGTACCTTGATCTCTAACGTGTAACCCAACACGAATGCTTCCCAACCAGGTTCACCTACCTGAAGGGGTCTTCAATGGAACTCCTTACCTTAGAGACGACCTCTAAGATAGACTTCGGTTTACAGCACAGCACACTTGTAAAACGGCTTCAGAGGGATTGATGACTTCTTTGAGCTCTAATGGAATTTACACCGAATTCTTGCAGTTCTCAGTGCCCAGGGGCCTCTATTTATAGGCTGGAGGCTCAAATGAGCGTCAGGCAAAATATACTTGGGCACCGTCCGGACGGTGGACATGGGCCGTCCGGACGGACAACTGTGTGAACAGATTTTCCGAAATTTCCGCGAAGAAATCTTTCCTGTTTAAGAACATCGTCCAGACGGGATGGCACACCGTCCGGAAGGTCGCACGTCCGCTGCAAGTAATTTCCTTATAAGGTTCTCGAGCGTCCGGACCATGGGGGATGAGCGTCCGAACGGCTATTCTTCAACACGCAATTTCCATATCGGTAATGTGCGCGTCCGGACCATGATAGGCAGTCGTCTGGACGGTTGTAGTCGAATCGGCAATTTCCTTCTTTGATGCACGTGCGTCCGGACCACAGCTGTTAGACGTCTGGACGGTCATATTTGAATTGCGATTCTTGCCTAACGGAGACGTGCGTTCGGACGGGATGCTGCATCGTCCAGATGGTTGATTGATCTTCCCTTTCTTGGAACTTGGAAAGAAATCAGAAACTGATCGAGTGCTTAGAGGCGTCCGGACATGCTGCTGAAACGTCCGGACGGATGCAAGCTGGCACAGAAACTTCTCGATACAGTATGGGGTCCGGACGGAATGAACACTTCGTCCGGATGGATGATGCTGTTTTGTCTAGCATTCGGATGAGATGACACGTCGTCCGGACGGATGGAACAGTGGACAGATGGGCGTCCGGACGGGATGGCTCAATCGTCCGGACGACTGACAGGGAACTTGAATTCTTCTTACTTGCAGACTCTGAATAGTGGAATCCATGTTTACAACATCTTTACACTTTAAGTGATTTTGTCCAAACACAAAATGAGGCCAAAATACTAACAAACTCCCCCTTTGGCCATTCTGGGACAAAAATCACTTGACCGGTTAAAAATACAATCCCGGTCCAAATCAACAATTACTCCCCCTTTTTGTCACAAAGGGACAAAGGGTAAAACAGAGTAATGAGAAAAACCACACAACAATTACTCCCCCTCAATGTCTCAGAAGTACAAGGGTAAATAGAGTAATAATATCCACAGACAAAAAACTTTCTAAAATCCAAAACAATAGGAAACTAGAGAAAAGTCTGCAAGTGGCCCAAGAGAGAGGAACAAAAGTCCTCCAAGTATCAAATCCCAAGACCTTTAGAAATTCAACAATAGTCAGTTTTCCAAAGGATGCATCTGCCAATCACTGTGCTGGGAGCCACTGGATGTCGTATTCTTGAGTCAAAACCAATCAAAAATATCTCCAAAAAATACCATTAGATCCTGTTAGTTCCAAAAATATTGTGGTATTTAAGACGGCTGTCAAATGGATGCCAAAGAGAAATATAAGCGATGTAACTACTCATAAGGTATAAATATATCATGATCAGCCCAACACACAGACAGAGAAGGATTTCCATGCATACTATCTCAAGAAAAGATCCCAACAAATATTTCAATATTCTAAAAGCACAAAAACTTAAAAGAATAATGGAAAACACAATGAAGATCATGGGATGAGAAGAGATGAGCAAAGAATGCCAAAATCTCGGGAGAAATCCACGAGAAAAACACACAAGATACTATGATAAATCAATAAAAATGAAAAGATGTGTGTATGGCAGAGAAAGAGACGCAAGTCTTAAACCTGTAGAGATCCTATCTGGATGTGTCACATAACCATCCGGATGGCAACTGCTAGGTCAGCATATGGTAAGACTGCGCTTGTCCGGACGTAAGAATAGGTCTGTCCGGACGCTTCACAATGAAAAACAGAAGACTGAAGAAAAATTTACAGAATTTAATTTTTCTCAAGTCAATTTCAGAACACTCATGTATAATCCACTGATAACACAATCAGAGAGCATCTCAAAACTAAGCAGAGATATAAAAGAGAGTTGAGATTTTAATTAGCACAAATATTTTCCTGGACATAGAAAATTCAAATAGACAACTCAACTCATACAATGCGTGTGTGTGTGTGTGAAGACTTAACCCACAAGGTATGACTATCACAGATATGACAAAGAGCAACCAGATTTTCTAGACAAGAGAGAAAATCTGTGACAGATTAGCCAAAAGTCAAACCTTATAACTTACTAGGGCCTAGCCACCCTCATCTGATACACTCCCCTTGAGTTGCAACACCTAATTGATTTACTTGTATCATGAAGGACAAAGTAAATTTTTTACTTGCACGTATAGGGCAAGGCATATAGCAAATTAAGCACATAAGAAGTGAATATACAATTTAAAGTGCATAATTCATATGATTTACTGCTTGATTCTTATGGTGCTGCAATCTAGAGGGAATGCCAGAGATTTTAGGTTCTAGGTTCAACTAGCATGCGGTCAATTTGGCCATCTTATCAAAAACATGTTCTCTTATCCAAAAATTCTTAGAAACACAAAGTCAGAGAAGGAAAGATGTACCTTTAGGGGAGTCATGGATAGTGCACATTTTTTCCTCGCATGGGAAAAGAAGCTATCCAATTTTTTCATATACAGGAAAACACTTGGCAAATTATAGTCAGAAACTCTCAAATATATCTAAGCAAAGTAAATTAATACCCAAAGAATTTAGATATCAGGAGAAAATACATGCAATATTTAATATGCCAAGAGAAAAAAATATCCTGCAAATTCTCCCCAATTTTTTTTTGTTTTTTTGTTTTTGTTGAAAACCGATAAACAGAAAAACAACAAACACATGCTCAGAAAAGGAAATGACATCTAATCCTAGCATGTAAGGTAAAACCAAACCTGTCCTCATGGAGAGAGGTTTAGAAATACCAAGACAGAAAAGCAGCCGCCCGACGTGCTTTAACTGTCATCCCCAAAAATATCTGCAGATGTTTCTCAAGACAACAAGAGAAAATATGGGGACAAAATAAACGGTTCCTCAAACAGAATGCAAGGCATGAATAAGATATCACAAGATAAACAATGCAATGCAAACATACCTAACATGCACTAGGATTTAGGAACCAAAATCCTAGGCATGGGAAACATCACCTACTTGGTGAGTCAACTCCCCCTCAAGGGGTGAATGGTCTCATCCTTCTTGACCCATACCTGCTTGACTCGTGGCGGTAGCTTGCAGGTCTTGCCCATGTTGTCCATTCTCCTTAGTATACCTTGCATCAGGCTCAGAAACCCTTCATAGTCATGGTAGCTAATGGGCTTCTGCGGCTTTCTCTTGTAGCGCCTTGATTTGTTCTTCTTTGATTTGCCACTATGATAGGCAGGAACAAACTGCTGCTGATGCCGTGGAGCCTGAAGCACCGTAGGAGGTAGAGTGCCTGATGTTGCTCTAGTTGGCAGCTTCCTCTGAACCTTCAACTTCTGGAGTTGTGGGCATTTGGATCGGATGTGACCGGTGATGCCGCAGTGATGACAGGTAGGCAAGCTTCCTTTGTTTGAATGCTTCTTTGTATTCTCTGCAAAATTATGATTAGCATTCTTACAAATAACATTTCCTTTACCTTTTATATGTCTCCTATGCGGAGGGACATATTTTGCTGAGGAAGAATCATCAACTTCACTTTTCCTCATAGCATCCTGCTTAATCCAAGACCTGTGGGATTTCAACAAATAACAATTTGGCCTAATATGACCAATTTTTTCACAATTATGACAAGTAGGAACAAACTTACCTCATGTTCCTGATTCCTTGGGCTTGGGCATCACACAATTATTCAAGGAAGAATTATCCAAACAAGCAGTGTCTACTATCACAGGCTTAATAATAATGGAATCTAATTCAGAATCAGAAGCATGTGAAGTAGAAGCACTCAAATCATTAACAATTAAACCAGGCTTGTTAGGAACATCTGAATGAATACAAAGCATGCTCTTCAAATTATCACTTGAGAATTTTTTCAAGAGATCATCAGATTCTTTTAATTTATTCTAAGTGTATCAATAATGTTAAACATCATGGTATTTTCAGATCTCAAAGAGTCAATCAAAGCATGTGATTCAGACAATTGCATAATTAATGACTCTTTTTCTTGCTTCACCTTTTTAAGCTCTTTATGTGAAATTTTAGAATGTTGAGCATTCTTCAATTTATTAAAAACCTTAAAGAGCTTAATATCAGAATCCTCATTAGATAACTAAGAAGAATTCATGATAAAAGGTGTAATAAAAAAATAGAAGTCACAAAGAGATGAGGATCACACTCAGGAAATAAATCCTAAACAGAGTGTACCTGCTCGAATACCAATTGAAAATTGAAATGACTTCTAATTTAAACAACAAGTGTGTGTATAAGTGTCAACAAAAAATTAAAGCATAGCGGAAAGTAAATGACACGCAGATTTTTGTTGACGAAGTGGAAACTCAGTTAAGAGAAAAACCACTCCGAGGCAGCCAAACCCAGGAATTCCATTATTCAGAAGACATAGCTAGATACAAGACAGTAACACTCACATGTACCGATGTAGTGGTCGTACCTTGATCTCTGACGTGTAACCCAACACAAATGCTTCCCAACTAGGTTCACCTACCTGAAGGGGTCTTCAATGGAACTCCTTACCTTAGAGCCGACCTCTAAGATAGACTTCGGTTTACAGCATAGCACACTTGTAAAACGGCTTTAGAGGGATTGATGACTTCTCTGAGCTCTAATGGAATTCACACCGAATTCTTGCAGTTCTCAGTGCCCAGGGGCCTCTATTTATAGGCTGGAGGCTCAAATGAGCGTCAGGCAAAATATACTTGGGCACCGTCCGGATGGACAACTGTGCGAACAGATTTTCCAAAATTGCGAAGAAATCTTTCCTGTTTAAGGACATCGTCCGAACGGGATGGCACATCGTTCGGACGGTCGCACGTCCGCTGCAAGTAATTTCCTTATAAGTGATGAGTGCCAAAAAGTGTATATTTGGACCCCTTAATTTACATTAGTTAAACCTTTAGCTTTGTTACTTTCTGATGTTTTGGTTAGTTTTAGTGTTTTTGCGTTTTGCAGGGCAATAAGAGAAAAATGACAATTTTCAAGGCAAAAATACATAGAAAAGCTGGATTTTTGGAAGTACTGAAAAAGTAGATCGATCGAATTAATATTCGATCGATCGAAAAGTAAATCGATCAAATATTAAGTAGATTGATCGAATTTATGCAGAGCTGGAATTTCAGAAACCCTAGCTAACTCTATAAATACCATTCTTTTCTCATTTTTAGAAAGAAGAGCCGCAGAGGAGGCCGCTTAGGAGTACCCTAGGGGCCGATTTCACTGTATCTTAGGGTTTTTGGGTCGATTTTGACCTAGAACTTCAATCTTTTGTAAGTTTATTCGTTTTTAATGTATTCTTGTAGTTTATTTATGCTTTCTTTATTCATGTCTAGCTAATACTTTCGTCTAGGGTTGAGGATGAAACCTCACCAGTGAATAGAAACTGAGTTTCATGCTTGTTTATGCTATTTGAGTTTATGGGCTTGATTTCTCATTGTTCTATTTCGGTTTTTGAGATTATTTTTGGATATTTCTTGTGATTTCCGGATACAAGTGATGATTTGAAATGGTTTCATTAAATTGATTGCTTGGGTTTTCATTTATGTTGGATATTCATTGTGTTTCATTCTATGGATACATTTGATGATTTAGTTGAAACTAAATATCTTTTGTGATTTGTGGAAGAATGAATTCATTGAATGATTTAAACTATTTTTTGAAGCAAAAGTAGAACACACCTAAGATTTCCATTTGAAAACCTCAAAATATGTGTGATGAGCATGAGATTAGGTTGTTGTGATTTGGTGAGTGTGGATTCCAAAACCCTAGACCCCTTTATTTTCATTAATTTTGTTTATGTTTTATTTTATCAAAAACCCCTAAATTTGGAACTAGGTTAAAATAGGATTAGTTTGAATAGAGATTAATTTTTGCAACACAATTCCCTATGGGATCGACCTCGCACTTGCAAAATGCTATATTGCAAACGATTCGTGCACTTGCGAGTATTATAATTTGCACAACAATAAGGCTCTCGAGCGTCCGGACCATGGGGGAATGAGCGTCTGGACAGCTATTCTTCAACACGCAATTTCCATATCGGTAATGTGCATGTCCAGACCATGATAGGCAGTTGTCCGGATGGTTGAAGTCGAATCGGCAATTTCCTTCTTTGATGCACGCTCGTCCGGATGGTCATATTTGAATTGCGATTCTTGCCTTACGGAGATGCGCGTCTGGACGGGATACCACATCGTTCGGATGGTTGATTGATCTTCCCTTTCTTGGAACTTGGAAAGAAATTAGAAACTGATCGAGTGCTGAGAGGCGTCCGGACATGCTACTGAAACGTCCGGACGGATGAAAGCTGGCACAGAAACTTCTCAATATAGTATGAGGTCCGGACGGAATGAACACTTCGTCCAGACGGATGATGCTGGTTTGTCTAGCGTCCGGACGGGATGACACGTTGTCCGGACAGATGGAACAGTGGACAGATGGGCGTCCGGACGGGATGGCTCGATCGTTCGGACGGCTGATAGGGAACTTGAATTCTTCTGACTTGCAGACTCTGAATAGTGGAATCCCTGTTTACAGCATCTTTACACTTTAATTGATTTTGTCCAAACACAGAATGAGGCCAAAATACTGACACTATGCTCTCCCGCATTCTTGATAATGCTTTCCATTCCGCGGGAGGTCACTACTATGGGTATTCGTGTTGAGCAAAATCATATCAACATCAGACGCTGCCTCAAGAAACTGGATCCTGAGGATGACTGAGTGATTTGATCACTTATTTTTTCTGTTGTTGTGTTGGTTCTTATTTTGAGACAATTTTACTTTTATTCTTGTTATGTTGAATATTGGTAATCTTGCTACTATGGGATTTTATATACTTTGTTTACCTTTGTCCAATTGAGACATTAAGGGAGAATATTTTATTGATATATTTCTTCTACTCTGTTTACCCTTTGTCCTTTTGAGACAAAAAGGGAGAGTATTTTTTGTTTTGGACTAGAAATGTATTTTTAAACCGGTCAAGTGATTTTTTGTCCCATAATAGCCAAATGGGGAGTTTGTTAGTTTGTGTTGGCTGCATTCTGTTTGACAAAATCACTATCATGTAATGTTTCCATTTTATCAAGGATGTCGTTTATTTCAGAGTCTTCATTTCAGAAAAGTGTTTCAAGATGCTTAAAGAAGATTCTGTGCAGATTCAAACTCAGAGAAGTCGGATCCCAAGATTCCAACTGGACGGCCAGGTCTTGTGTCCGGACGCCCATCAGTGTCTAGAAGGTTCAAACAGTTCAAGGTTGCATCCGTCCGGACGTCAGGGCAACACATCCGGACGCACTTCAGAGTTCAACAAGTAATCGAATTTTCTTCACAGACACGTATATCTTTCACAGTAATCGGATTTCCTTCATAGACAGTTGCATCCGTCCAGACGATAGGACAACATTGTCCGGACGAGGTCCTTGATAAGACAAGACGTGGAGAAGAATTGCAACCATCCATGCGTCAGGGCAACATCGTCTGGATGCGGTCCTTATTATGGAAATTACGTGCAACAGAGTCGTAACTGTCCGGATGCTAGGGCAATATCATCCGGAAGCGGCCTTAATATGGAGAGCGTGAAGCGCGTTATGGAAAGGCAGTTGCACAATTGTCCGTTCGGATGGCCTTAGCTTGCGTCTGGATGCGGCCTAGAGAAAACTGAATCAGTGTCAATTTAGGTATTCGGTATTGAATTATCTATAGCTTAGAGAGAGTATTTAGGGAGAAATTGTGAAGATCTGCGAGCTCTCTAGAAATTGTGTGGTCACTGACTGTTTCTTTAGGGACAAGTTTAAGAACAGATTTATAGCACAAGAAGCGGTGGATCTTTTTATTATCCAGATAACTGAATTTTAAATGCTTTTTATCACTTCGTGCTGCGACCTAGAAAGAATGCCAGAATTTAGAGGTTCTAAGTTCAACTAGCGAGTTGGTCAATTTGACCATCTTAGCAAAAAAAATCTCCCTCATAAGAATTTTCAGAAGCTAAAAAATCAAAGAGAAAATAAATATACCTTAGGGGAGCTTTAGATAGTGCACAATTTTTTATCGCATGAGAAGAGTAACTATCTAGCATTAAGATGCACAGGAAGATTTAGCAGATATCAGGCATAAACACTCAATCATATATAAGCATAGTCAATCAATGCACAATGAAGTGAGATATCAGGAAAAAAAACGCATGCAATATCTGAAAAGCTATCAAAAGAAAAAAAAAAAAATTTCTGCATCTTCTCTCCCAATTTTTTTTTATTTTTGATGAAAAATAATAAAAACAATAAAAAAAAGTTCAACAGTAAAGAAACAAAACTAAACCTAGCATGTGTAGCAAGATCAAACCTGTCTTCAAGGAGAAATGTTCAGAATTACCAAGACAGAAAAGCAACAGCCCGACGTGCTTTTTCTGTTATCCCCAAATAGTACTCGCAGAAGTTTCTCAAAACAACACGAGAAAACAATGGGGATAAAACAATAATGCTTCCTAGATTGCAAGGCAAACAAAATATGTCATGGGGAAAACAAAGCAATGCAATCAAACCTGTTGCTCTAGGATTAGGAACCAAACCCTAGGTATATGTACCATCACCATCTAGGTGAGTCTACTCCCCCTAAAGTGGTGAATGGCTTCATCCTTTCTAACCCATACCTGCCTTCCCGGTAGTGGATGTTGATAGGCCTTCATCTGGTGGTCCATCCACCTGATCATGCTCTGCATCAACATAGGCAGCTCCTTTTAGAATTGGTCGTTGTCAGGCTTCTACTGCTTCTTCATGTAGTGCCTTGATTTGTTTCTCTTGGGTTTGCCATTCTGATTGGCAGGAACAAATTGATAAGTCTTGAATTATTCGATTCAAGACCCCTTAATTTGCATTTGTTAGACCTAGTTCTTGTTGTATATATAACGTGTTGTTGTAGTTTTTGTGTTTTGTCTTATTTTCAAGTCTTAATTGAAATCTAATTCAAAACACTTGAATTAGACTTGGAAATACATCAAGTGTATTTTAGTCATTTCTAGAGTTCGAGATTGTTCCTGCGAGTTGAAGAATTGGCTAAGGCAATTAGATCGATTGACTTTAAATGAGATCGATCGAAATTTAGATCAATCGAAATAAAATTAGATCGTTTGAAAGTTAGATTGATCGAAATAGAATTCGATTGATCGAAGTTCATCAGTCGAAGAAAAATCGATCCTGCGAAATGCGATCGATCGAACCAGGACAAGCCCGACTGCAATCGAGTGAAATGCGATCGATCGACTTTATAATCGATCGATCGAATTTTCCATCTTCCAGAAGATCAGATATTTCAAGATCTTTTGAATTCTTTATGCAATTTAAATCATAAATTGGATTTTGTGGACATAAATGGACGCCGATGAGCTCTGAATACTTGGCTAGAATTAATTCTTGATGGTCTTTTGTAAATCCAATTCTCTATATATATGAGATGAGGGATTTAGGTTTAGACATGCATCTTTTGGGAATTTCGGATTTGCTCAGGTGTATCAACTTAATTTTCTTGCTTTTAAGTTTCTTTGATGCAACTCTCTGGACCTAAATCCAGATAGCTTGTTCCCTTTGTATTTTCTTCCTTGTTCTTCAATTTTCTAGCTTAGTTTGCTTTTCTTTTTCTTTATTTTCTTGTAATCCGAATTGTAGAAGTTAAATATAGTTGTTGTTCTTCATTTCTTTCTTATTTCTTTACTGTTTTCCTTTAATTTCATGCTTAGATTAGCTTAATTCATGTCTAGCTAAATTTTATCTAAGGGTTTGATCAAAATCCTCTCCAAAAACCATGTAGTGTTCTTGAAGTTATTAGGATTTTCTAGATATGTTTGATGATTGTTAAAGGCTAGAGGATCTCAAAACCCATGCTAAAAGGGTTTGTTTTCAAGATTCCAATCTAAATATTCATGAAAAAGAGTTAAACTTGTCTATGAGTTTTCTTAGATTTCTTGAGTAAAACCAACGTTCTTGGAAACAAGAACGATGTCTTTTGCAATGGTTCTATTTGACATGATGTGTGTTTACCTATTAGAGTCACCTTATAGGTTATGCTAGGGAACACCGGTCATTTCATACCTTTAGTAGTGTAAAATGTCTTTCCATTGTAGTTTAATCTTTACATGGAATAGACCGGTGCAAAAATAGATACCTTATCATTGTGGCCTAATTAGGGTTTTCATGTATTGTGTATGCTTATTAGGATGTTTTATAGAGTTGTAAGCTAGGAAGCATTAATCGCTCCACACCTTTAGTTGAGTAAACGTTTTTCAATTGTAGTTTAAATCTTTATGTGGAGTTGTTTAATGTAAAACTAGGTGCTTTATGATTACGTCTTAACGAAAGTGCTTTCGTGTCGAGGTCGTCGTAATGATTGACACCCATTACGCGCTCATATCATGCATGTTAGGAAGATCCATATAGACTTTAAGCATTTCATTGGTTGAGGATTGGACAAGGTCAATACCCTAAGTTTCTTTTAAGTTTGTTTTCATTTTCCGCTTTCATTTCTTCACCTTATTGTTGTAGCTTCAATTCTACAACCTTTACTCTTATTTTTACTCTTAAGTTAAGTTAGATACGTTCCTTTAGATATCCTATTACGCAAAACAACCAATAATCTTTGTGGTTTGATCACCCTTACTATAGTACAATTGATTCGTACTATTGCGAGTGGTAAACTTATAAATGTAAAATCCACGTAGTCAATTAGCGCACTACCACAAATCCTTGTTGTTGCTGCTTATGCTAAGGAGCCTGATGCCGTGGAGCCTGTTGATATGGGGCTTGATGCCAGGCCAGAGGTCTAGTGCCGGATATAGCTTGTCTTGGTAGCTCCTTCTTGAACTTTGATCTCTGAGCCTTGAAAAGTGAACACAGAGGTCGAATGTGCCCATTTAAACCATAGTGGTGGCATATAGGAGGCCTTTGAGTGACCTTTGCAGCAGCCAGAACATCTCGACCAATGACTTCCTTTCCTTTATCCACGCAGGTGGTGGAGGCTCTGGAACTGTGGGCTTGACGAAGACAGTTTTTGAAGTAGAGGGGATATCAGAGGTAGAAGCTACATACCCGAGTCCGGTCTTGTCTGTTGGACTCTTCTGACAGCATATGGGTAAGCTTCTCATTATTGACCCTCTCCAACTGTAGCTATGTCTCCAACAACCTCTCCTCTAGATCCTGAACCTTGAGCAGTAAGGAACTCTTCTCAGTCTGCAGGCTGTTCAGCTCTTGTACGTGTTGTTGACGTGTCTCCCTTAGCTTCAAGAACTCTATATAGAGGATTTTGTAGGCCTCTTCGAGTTCTTCCCCATCTTCATCACAGTGCTCGGAGTAGTAGGATAGAAAATCCTCCTAGTCTTCATGTGGAGCCACAAAGGCTAGAAATTTCAGATCTTGAATAGGAGTTTCTTCTTCTTCTTCTGACTCATCACTGAGAGTTACATTGTAAGCATTCCCTTTACCCTGCTTGAGATTCCCACACTTCAATTGGGGTTAGGAGAATTGAAGCCTACTTCCATGACACTTCAATTGGCTGACAGGCTGGTGAAGATACCCTGGGGAATCATTGAGGATGTTAGGTAAAAGTGGAAAAGTTTTATTTCCCCGTTGATTTTATTGTGCTTGACATGGAGCTGGTTCAAAATGTTGGGATTCAGATACCGGTGATTCTTGGGTGACCATTCTTAGCTACGGCTAACGCCCTAATAAATTGTAGGACAGGGGTGATGAAGATCTCTTTTGGCAACATGACAGTAGAACTGAATATCTTCGATATCAGCATGCAACCATTAGAGTATGATGAAGTTGGAAGAGTATGCTTGATTGAAGGGATCATTGAGGAGACTGTTGATGAATCAAGCATTGAGGACCCCCTGGAGGCATGCTTTCCTCAATTTGGACAAGATTTGGATTTGGACAAGTTACTTGAGCAACCTGATGCTATTCTAGAGACTGCTCCACTGGTGAGTAGTGAGAATGAGGAGGCAACAGTACTTAAGCCCCCCAAGAAGGAACTTAAGCCGCTCCGGACAATCTTAGGTATAAGGTCCTACGTCCAGCTGATTCTTTGCCGGTGATTATAGCTTCAGATTTGGATTATGCTCAAAAGGCGAAGTTATTAGATGTTTTAAGCGAGCACAAAGAGGCTATTAGCTGGACTATTGATGATATTAAGTGAATCAGCCCCTTGGTGGGGAATGCACAAGATACATTTGGAGGAGGATGCCAATCCATCGAGGGAGCCACAGAGGAGGCTCAACCCAGCTATGCATGAAGTTGTGAGAGAAGAAGTGATCAAGTTGTTGGATGTAGGCATTATATATCCATTTTTTGATAGCAAGTGGGTGAGCCCAACTCATGTTGTGCCTAAGCGGGTTGGATTAATGGTAGTGGAGAATAAGGATGGCGAGTTGGTGCCAACTTGTGTTTAGTCAGGATGGAGAGTTTATATAGACTACCGCAAGTTGAATGCCGCCACTAGGAATGATCATTTTTCACTCCCATTCATTGATCAGATGGTGGAGCGCTTGGCGGGGCATGAGTACTATTGTTTCTTGGATGGTTATTCAGGATATAACCAGGTCCTTGTGGACCTTAAAGATCAGGAGAATAAGACATTTACCTGCCCTTTTGGGACGTTCGCCTATCGTCGCATGCCCTTTGGGTTATGCAATGCACCCGCCACTTTTCAGCGATGCATGATCAACATATTCTCTAATATGGTAGAATGATCCTTGGAGATATTTATGGACGAATTCTCTGTCTTCGGTTCATCATTTGAGGAGTGTTTGCATTGTCGCACTTTGGTCTTAGTACGGTGCGAGGAGAAGAACCTGGTGCTCAATTGGTAGAAATGCCATTTTATAGTTAAGCAAGGTATTTTTCTAGGGCATGTCATTTCTCATCATGGGATTGAGGTTTACAAAGTGAAGGTGAATCTGATTTCCAATCTTCCATCCCCACGTACGGTGAAGGAGGTTTGTTCTTTTCTAGGCCATACAGGATTCTATAGGAGATTTATTCAAGATTTCAGCAAGATCGCCAGGCCCTTGTGCAAGTTGTTGGCAAAGGAGACCCCATTTGTATTTGATGAGGATTGCCAGAAGGCATTTGGGGCTCTGAAGAAGATTCTGACGTCCACAACCATTATTCAGCCACCCAACTGGGGTATACCTTTTGACATTATGTGCAACGCGTCAGATTATGCAGTTGGAGCTGTTTTGGGGCAGCATATTGATAGACTTTCCCATGTCATTTATTATGCAAGCAGGACTCTTGAACGATATACAAGTCAATTATTTTTCCACTGAGAAGGAGTTATTGGCAGTCGTTTTTGCTTTGGACAAGTTTCGATCATATCTGCTAGGATCCAAAGTCATTATCTACTCGGATCACACGGCATTGAAGTATCTTTTCTCCAAAAAAGATGCTAAATCTCACCTCATCCAAAGGATCTTACTGCTGCAAAAGTTTGACATAGAGATTCGGGATAAGAAGGGTTTCAAAAATGTGGTGGCCGATCATCTATCTAGGATTATTGTGGATTTCACTGAGGAGGTTACCCCATCTCTGTGATCTTCCCTGATGAGCAACTGATGCAGATTGCTCAGACTCCTTCACCATGGTTTGTTGATATAGTGAACTATCTCATCACCGGTC
Source organism: Alnus rubra (assembly GCA_028654335.1). NCBI lineage: Eukaryota > Viridiplantae > Streptophyta > Magnoliopsida > Fagales > Betulaceae > Alnus > Alnus rubra. The sequence continues at coordinate 279,763 of JAJPGS010001419.1, read as the reverse complement.
ACATGCCTTTGCATTGGGGGCGGCAAGATAGGACCAAGTTTATGGCCATGGTGAAGCACTTTTTTTGGGACGATCCTCATCTTTTCAAGTATTGTTCCGATCAAATCATTATGAGGTGTATCCCTCAGCATGACCAATCCAATGTCATCTCATTTTGTCATGATCATGCGTGTGGAGGCCACTTTAGTGCGAAGAAGACTGCTACAAAGATTTTGCAGTGTGGATTTTACTGGCCCACCCTATTTTGAGCTGCTCATACCTACTATACCTTGTGTGAGCGTTGCCATAAGCTAGGGAGTATTTCGAGACAAAATATGATGCCCCTCAACCCCATTCTGATTGTTGAGATTTTTGATGTGTGGGGTGTGCATTGATTTCATGCGACCTTTCCCAAACTCCTTTGGCTATCTGCACATCCTCGTAGTTGTGGACTATGTGTCCAAATGGGTGGAAGCTGTTACATGCAAGACCAATGACCACAGTGTTGTGGTCCAATTTTTGAAGGACACTATCTTTGGTCATTTTGGTACTTCTTGAGCAATCATAAGTGATGGAGGTAAGCATTTCTACAACAAGATTTTTGAGTAGTTGATGAAGAAATATTTCATCACACATAAGGTTGCCACCCCATATCATCCATAGACGAGTGGACAAGTGGATATTTTAAATCGAGAGATCAAGAGGATTTTGGAAAAGACTGTGAACCCTTCTAGAAAAGGTTGGTCTCTGCGATTGAATGATGCACTGTGGGCTTACCATACAACTTTCAAGACCCCGATTGGCATGTCACCTTATCGTCTTTTATACAGCAAAGCATGTCATCTGCCGGTAGAGTTGGAGCATAAAGCATACTGGGCTATCAAGCAATTGAACTTTGCTCTTACGAAGGCTGGCTCACAGAGGAAGCTCTATCTCAATGAATTATGGAGCTGAGGAATGATGCATATGATTATGCGAAGTTATATAAGGAACGAATGAAGAAGGCTCATGACCAGAGTATTTTGAGACGATCTTTTGGACCTGGTCAGAAAGTCCTTTACAATTCACGTCTGCATCTTTTTCTAGGCAAGCTCTGATCTCAATGGACATGCCCATTTATTGTTCGATCACTTTTTCCTCATGGGACCATTGAGATTGAGGATCCAAAGAATGGTACTACTTTCAAGGTTAATGGACAAAGGCTGAAACCATTCTTGGAGTTAATGAATCTGGAGATTGAGACGACATAGTTGGACGATCCCAGTTATTCAAAGTGATGGTCGTCAATTGTGGAAAGTATGGCAGACTGAAAACTTAGTGCTTGTGGGAGGCAACCCTCATTATTTTCCTTGTCACTTGATTGTTTGTTTCGTTTTCGTATTTTTTTTTTGTTTTTTTCAGGATAAGTGTCTACCATTCAAGTTTGGGGGAGCATTATGCTACGTTACACTCGACTTGCGTCGCCCATTTGGTATTGTGTTTCTGGTCACATTGGGGACAATATGTCATTTTAGTTTGAGGGTGGGATAGACATTTTTGTTTCTGTCTGTTATTTTTGCTGTTTTGTTGTTATTTTTATTGCTTTTGTGTAAAAAAAATAAAAATTGCTAGTGTGGGCTTACGGCACTATCCAAGAATGCAATGTCTAGGCAAGTTCTGGCTAGGAAAGTCTTGGGATTTAAGAGTGTCCTTGTGACCCCCCTCTCTTTCTTGGGAACTAACCTGGTTGCACCTTGGATAATTCTGTTTACCCCACTTGCATTTTGTTTTTAGTTAAATTTTAGTCAAAAAAGAAAAGAAAAAAAGAATTGAACTATGTTGTTGATTGAGCATGATTACTTTGCAACTGTGGTTTGCATATCATTGGTTTGTTTAACATCCTGAACATTGCATATCATTAGAAATATGAATCTTTTGACTCATCTGTTGGATTAGAGAGACTTCACGTGTTTGAGTTGTTTATCACAAGCACATTAGCATAGGGTCTGTGAGGTATGAGATTTGAATTGATGAATGAGTGTCTTGAGATTTGTAAGATGATTTGTTGATGAAACCTTGGCTTAGATTAAAAAAAAAAAGAAAAAAGAAAATAAAAAAATCATCAATTTGAGTCCTCATTGAGTGTTTGCATAAAAAGATGAGAAATTCAATTTGGTTGATTGTATGGCTATTTTGGCTTCGTAGCCTTTTTGACTTGAGTAATTAAGTTCTTAGGGATGTTTCTATATCTAGTGCAATAAAACCATCTGGTTTGGGAGTCATTGGCCCAACACTCAGAACATAGGTCAATTAGAAAGCTTAAGGAAGTCAGACATTGCACACAGCCTACCAAAAAAAAAAAAGCAAAAAAAAATAAAAAATGTACATTTTGATTTAAGCATTGATTGTTTTCGTCTGATAGAATTCCTATAAATTTTGGGGTACACAAGCTTTGAGAAAAATTGAAACCTCATGAGTCTATGTTAATCTCACTTTGCACTTATTGGAGCATGAGTTGTCTCAATTTTCCAGCCATGAGTTGTCTCAATTTATAGGTTCTAGGTTCAACTAGCGAGTTGGTCAATTTGACCCTTTTAGCAAAATAAAAATAAAAATCTCTCTCATCAAAATTTTCAGAAGCTAAAAATTAGAGAGTAAAAAAACAATGTACCTTAGAGGAGCTTTGGATAGTGCACAATTTTTTTATCACATGAGAAAAACAACTATCTAGCATTAAGATGCAACAGAAAAACTTTACAGATATCATGCATAAACTCTCAATAATATATACAATTAATGCAAAATGAATTGAGATATCAGGCAAAAATACATACTATATCTGAAAAGCTATAAAAAAAAAAAAAAAGACATGCTATGAGAAAAATAAACAATATCTAGTCCTAGCATGTCAGGTAAGATCAAACCTATCCTCAGGGAGACAGGTTCAAAATTACCAAGATAGAAAAACAACGTGCTTTCTCTATCATCCCCATAAAATAACTGTAGAAATTTTCTCAAGACAACAAGAGAAAATATGGGGATAGAAAATATGATTCCTCAAACGAAATGCAAGACATAAATAAGATATGACATGATAAATGATGAGCTCCAAATATTGTATATTTGGACTCCTTAATTTGCATTTGTTAAACCTTTAGTTTTGTTATTTTCTAATGTTTTTGGGTTAGTTGTAGTGTTTTAGTATTTTACAGGTTATTGAGAGAAAATAACAGTTTTTATGTGCAATTGCAAAGAAGCGGGAAAACCGAATCAGTGTCGATTTAGGTCTTCAGTATTGAATTCTCTATAGCATAGAGAGAGTATTTAGAGAAAAATTGTGAAGATATGCTAGCTGTCACTGACTGTTTCTTTATGGAAAAGTTTAAGAATAGATTTATAGCACAATAAGCAGTGGATCTTTTTAGTATCCAGATAACTAAATTTTAAATTCTTTTTATCACTTGGTGCTGCAACCTAGAAAGAATGCTAAAATTTATAGGTTCTAAGTCCAACTAGCGAGTTGCTCAATTTGACAATCTTAGCAAAAAAATCTCTCTCATAAGAATTTTCAGAAGCTAAAAAATCAAAGAGAAAAAAATGTACCTTATGGGAGTTTTGGATAGTGCACAATTTTTCATCGCATGAGAAGAGTAACTATCTAGCATTAAGATGCACAGGAAGATTTAGCAGATATTAGGCATAAAATCTCAATCATATATAAGCATAGTCAATCAATGCACAATAAAGTGAGATATTAGAAAAAAAAAACACATGCAATATCTGAAAAGCTATCAAAAGAAAAGAAAAAAAAATTTACCAAGACAGAAAAGCAGCCGCCCGACGTGCTTTTTCTGTTATCCCCAAATAGTACCTGCATAAGTTTCTCAAAACAACACAAGAAAACAATGGGGATAAAACAATAATGCTTCCTAGATTGCAAGGCAAACAAAATATGTCATGAGGAAAACAAAGCAATGCAATCAAACCTGTTGCTCTAGGATTAGGAACCAAACCCTAGGCATATGTACAATCACCATCTAGGTGAGTCCACTCCCCCTCAAGTGGTGAATGGATTCATCCTTTCTGACCCATACCTGCCTTCCCGAAGGTGGTTGTTGACAGGCTTTCATTTCGTGGTCCATCCACCTAATCATGCTCTGCATCAACATAGGCAGCTCCTTTTAGAATCGGTCGCTGTCAGGCTTCTGCAGCTTCTTCATGTAGTGCCTTGATTTGTTTCTTTTGGGTTTACCATTCTAATTGGCAAGAACAAATCCTTGTTGTTGCCGCTTATGCTAAAGAGCCTGATGTCGTGGAGCCTGATGCCAGGACAGAGGTTTAGTACTGGATATAGCTTGTCTTGGTAGCTCCTTCTTGAACTTGATCTCTGAGCATTGAGAAGTGAACACAGAGGTCGTATGTGTCCACTTAAACCACAATGGTGGCATATAGGAGGCCTTTGAGTGACCATTGCAGCAGCCGAAACATCTCCACCAATGACTTCCTTTCCTTTATCCATGCAGGGGGTAGAGGCTCGGGAACTGTGGGCTTGACAAAGACAGTTTTTGAAGTAGAGGGGATATCGGAGGTAGAAGCTACATACCTGAGTCTGGTCTTGCCTCTTGGGCTTTTCTAGATTGACAGCATATGGGTAAGCTTCTCATTAGTGACCCTATCCAACTGTAGCTATGTCTCCAATAACCTCTCCTCTAGATCCTGAATCTTGAGCAGTAAGGAACTCTTCTCAGTCTGCAGGCTGTTCAGCTCCTGTACGTGCTGTTGACGTGTCTCCCTCAGCTTCAAGAACTCTACATAGAGGATTTTGTAGGCCTCTTTGAGTTCTTCCCCGTTTTCATCACAGTGCTTAGAGTAGTAGGATCGAAAATCCTCCTGGTCTTCATGCGGAGCCACAAAGGCTAGAAATTTTAGATCTTGAGTAGGAGTTTCTTCTTCTTCTTCTAACTCATCACTGAGAGTTGCATCGTAAGCCTTCCCTTTACCCTGCTTGAGATTCCCACAGTTAGCCCGAATATGCCCAAAGCCTGAGCATTCAAAACATCTAGGACCTCTCGATTCCTTCCCAGCTTCTTCAGGCTTAGATTCTCTAGGGGCCTTCTTCAGTCTTTCGATGAAATTCTTCTTGAATTTGTCATTCTTTATCAGTCTCCCGATGTTCTAGGCCAGCATTGCCACTGCATCATCTTCATTATCAGAGTCTTCCTCAGACGAGACTCTGGCCTTCTTCGTAGATGTTTCGAGGGCAATTGCCTTTGCCTTCTTGACTGGAGGTAGGGAATGTTCATAGGTTTGAAGAGATCCCACCAATTCTTCAATCTTCATCTCATCTAGATCCTTGCTTTCTTCAATGGTAGTTACTTTAATTTTGAAACGCTCAGGCAAAGATTTTAGAATTTTTCGGATGAGTTTTACATCTGAGACTGACTTCCCGAGACTTACCATTGAGTTTCTCAGGTTGCTAATCTTAGTGTAAAACTCCCTGAATGTCTCATCTTCAAGCATTTTAATTTCCTTAAATCTAGAAATGAACATCTGGAGCTTGGTAAATTTTACAAGTTTTGTTTCCTCATATATTGTTTCTAAGATTTGCCTTGCTGCTTGAACAGATTCACAGTTTGAAATTCTTGCGAATTCAGACAGTGAAAGCGCTTGACATGGCGCATGGAGGGCTTTATCATTGGAAAGTCTCATGCTGGTTTGAACAATTGTAAATTCATCAATTGTATCCTCTTGTTTAACCCAACCAGATTCAACAATCTTCCAAATATCAATAGATTTTAAAAAGAAGCGTATGCGAGCTTTCCAATAACCATAATTTGTGCCATCAAAGGTAGGAACATAATTAAGATTTTGAGACATAGTAACAAAAATAGAAGTCCAAAAAAAAAAAATCACACTCAAGAATTTAATCTAAACAGAGTGTACCAAGCTCTGATACTAATTGATAAATAAATATGACTTCTAATTTACCGTGTGTGGTGCATAATGTGTAATAAAATATTGTAAATGCGGAATTTAAGGAACACAAATATTTTGTTAACAAAGTGGAAACTCAATCAAGAGAAAAATCACACCGGGGCAGCCAAACCCAGGAAATCCACTATCAGAAGACAAAGCTAGTACAAAGACAGTAACACTCAAATTCCAGATGCAGCGATCGTATCTTTCACTCTGACACGTAACCCAACGTGAATGCCTCCCAACCAAGTCTCCTACTTGAAGGGGTCTTCTATGGATTCCTTTACTTTAGGGCTCCTCCCTAAGATAGACTTCAATTATGACCATAGTAACAACACAACGGCAATGGCTTAAGAGCTAACGGATCTTCACAATTTCTCACTAAAATATACTCTCTAAGCTATAAAAAATTTAATAACGAATTCTGTAAAGAATACATGCTTAGAGGCCTCTATTTATAGGCTTAGCAGACCTAAAACAAGTTTGAAACAGATTTCTCTAAGCGGCGTCCGGATGGTAGTTGAGAGCGTCTGGACAGTCTTTTGTGCAACTGGCTTTCCATAACGGGCTCCACGCGTTTCCATATTAGGGTCGCTTTCGGACGATGTTGCCCTAGAGTCCGGATGGTTGCACTTCTGCTATATGTAATTACCATAATAAGGACCGCGTTCGGATGGTGTTGCCCTGACGTCCGGACGGCTGTAATGTTTCTCCACATCTTGCCTTATAAAGGATCGCGTGCGGACGATGTAATCCTGTCGTCCGAACGGATGCATATGTCTTCCCATGTACGTGTCTGCAAAGGAAAACCTAATTCTTGTTGAACTCTGAAGAGCGTTCGGACGTGTTGCTATAACGTCCGGGCGTATGCAACCTTGAACTGTTCAAAGCTTCTTGACATTTATGGGTATCCGGACGCATGACTGGGTCGTCTGAACGGAAACTTGGGATCTGACTTCTCTGAGTTGGGATCTGCACAGAATCCTTTTTGAACATCTTGAAACACTTTTCTGAAATGAAGACTCTGAAAAATACGGCATCCCTGATTATGTAGCAACATTACATAATAGTGATTTTGTCAAACAGAATGCAGTCAACACAAAATAACAAAAATAATTGTGATATTATGACGGCTGTCAATTGGATGCAAAAACAAAATACAAAAGTAAACATAGCAATCCAAATGGCACAGATATATCAATATCAACCCAACACATACACAAAATAAGATTTTCATACACAATACCTCAATAAAATATTCCAGTCAATAAATATTATATTATTCTAAAAAGCATACAACTTAAAAGAATAAAGGGAATCAAAGAGAATACAATGGAATGAGAAGAGATGTGCAAAGAATGCCAAAATCTCAGGAGAAATTCGCGAGAAAATGCACACAACATGACATGATAAATCAAGAAAAAAATGCAGTGTTGTGCGGCTGGCCGAGAAATTAATGGGTTGCGTTCAGACGTGTTACTCACTTGTCCGAACGGCACACAGCCAGATCACCGATTGATAGAGCCGCGCACGTCTAGACTAAAGAACAGGTTCGTCAGAGGAACTCTGAAAAATACGCATCCCTGATTATGTAGCAACATTACATAATAGTGATTTTGTCAAACAGAATGCAGTCAACACAAAATAACAAAAATAATTGTGATATTATGACGGCTATCAATTGGATGCAAAAACAAAATACAAAAGTAAACATAGCAATCCAAATGGCACAGATATATCAATATCAACCCAACACATACACAAAATAAGATTTTCATACACAATACCTCAAGAAAATATTCCAGTCAATAAATATTATATTATTCTAAAAAGCATACAACTTAAAAGAATAAAGGGAATCAAAGAGAATACAATGGAATGAGAAGAGATGTGCAAAGAATGCCAAAATCTCAGGAGAAATTCGCGAGAAAACGCACACAACATGACATGATAAATCAAGAAAAAAATGCAGTGTTGTGCGGCTGGCCGAGAAATTAATGGGCTTGCGTTCAGACGTGTTACTCACTTGTCCGAACGGCACACAGCCAGATCACCGATTGACAGAGCCGTGCACGTCTAGACCAAAGAACAGGTTCGTCAGAGGAAAATTTACAGAAAAATAATTTTCCCTAAGTTAGCTTCAGAACATGCATGTATAAATAACTAATAAGACAGTCAAATAGCAATTCAAAAATATGCAAAGATATATTTGAGAGTTAAGTATTCAATAAGCATAAATTTCCCTACAAATAGAAATTTTAAATAGATGACTTAACTCATGCTATGTGTAACGCCCTAGATTTTAAGATATAACGTCTTAAATAGAATTTAAGACTCATGCTGATCAATCCACATTTTAAGTCGCTCGATCGACCACTTCTGCCGATCGATCGATCAATCGCTCGATCGACAATACCTGTCGCTAGATCGACCTGTCGATCGATAATCACTTTATGTCGCTCGATCGACATTATTTTAATAAATGCATATTTATGCACCACCTGTCCTAAATGGTTGTGTGATTAATCATTGCATGCTATAACTCATGTAATGACTCACACCGAGCAGCTAGAATATTATTAAACTCTAATAATATTACTGAATAATTAAATGGACAAGTTTGATTATTCAGTGATGAAATCGGTATATTATTATTGATATAATAATATTATAAACTCAATTGTTCTTATACTAATATTAATGTTATAATATTAATTGGTATTTATTGTGCTACATAAATATTATTTGAGATTGTAATATTCAGCATAGTAATATTATCAGTGTAATAATGTTATTCAGAAAACAATATTAACAATGAAACGAACTAGACTTAAAAATGACTTAAATTGATATTTTAATAAATTAAATTAAAATGGTAAAAATCTGAGATAAAAATATCTGCGGTAAAAAGTTAATTAATAAGTTTTGAATAAAATATCTACAGGTTAACCCAGGTTAAATTAACTAGATAAAATTTAATCCTAGGTTAATCAGATATTTTATCTTTTAACTCAGATTTAATTAACTGAGATAGAATTTAATTGGAGTTAGTAAAAATATCTCAAGGAATATATTCTTGTAATTATTATTATGACGACTCACTACATGAGTCATCATTGTTCAAACTTGATCACCAAGTTCCCTCTTCTATAAAATCAACACCCCCAGCCGTCTTCTTCCCTTCTTATTCTTCTTTCTCCTTCATTCTTCTTTCTTTCATTTTCTTCTTTCTTGTTCTTTTACTCGAGACATGAACACAGAGAGAGATGAGAGTAAGAGAGAGACTGAGAGAGATCGAGAGATTGCGAGAGAGAAAGAGAGAGAGAGATAAGAGACCGGGAGATGGAGAGAGATCGACCGGAGAGGAGAGAACCGGTGGTCAGCACCGGAGGAGCAGGAGGCGACGTCTGGTTCTGGGTCGTCTACCAATGGCCGGAGGTTCGATTTCCGGCGTTTGGAGGCCATTCTTCGGCGGGTCTCCGGTAAGAGAGGATCCGGCAGTTTTAGGGGTGCGTTTTTCGATGAGTTTTCTGGTGGGTTCGACGGAGGGATGATTTCTAGTAAATCTTCTATAAAAATCCTCAAGGTAATCCTCACAAATTCTCTTGATTCCTTTGGGTTATTGAGATATAAAATGGTTTCTAGATTGTGCTAGATTATGTTGATGATTTGGGTGTTTTGGTCTGCCGTTTGGCTAACCCGTTTAATGTCCCCTATTTTGGATTGTGGTTTTGATAGTTAAAACGTGTACTGATTTTGAGTATTAGTATTTCCTGTTGTGTTTTCTGGGGGATTGGTAGTGGCTATATGGGTGTGATATAGGTTTGAGCTCTTGATGAACCCGTGTAACCAATTGTGAGTATATGGGTATATATGGATTTAATTGTGTCCAAATATTGATGAACTGTGATGTGACCAAGAGAACTGAATTGGGTTATTGTTACTGTTTTGATTGTGAGTGATTTTTGGGATTTAGTTGAATTGGTAGGCTTTGTATTCAAAATTGATAAAACATAGTTTTATGATATGTTGTTTTGCCAACTGAATGACTTTAGTAGTTGTTTTGTTGATATATTTTTATTGTAAAGGATTATTATGATTTTAATGTTTAAAAGAATTCTGGGTTGTTTGTGATATTTTGAATTGAGGTTGTTTTCAAAAGAAAACATGATTTTATAGTATGACTGATTTCTATATTAAGAAAAGGCATTTTGCGAGTTTTATTATTTGATGGTTAGTTCTATTTGTTGACTAACTAAATGATTAGATGAGTTAGGGAGTTTAAAATAATAGTGTTGAGTTTATGGAAAATCAAATGGTAGGTTATAGAGTATTTTTTTTATGATAATTATACCTACGTGTATAATTAGGATTTATGAAATAATGATAATAGCTATAATTGACGTTCTAAAGTAAAAATAAAATTGTATCTAAGTAAATATAATTAATATTCATGAGTGATGATGTTAACACTTTGTATGTATAAATTTATGTTTATTGCAGATGTTGAGTTAAGAGACTGCACCGGAGGGTAGTAAGTATTTCTAAAATACTTACTTATAGCTTTCTATAATGTCATGATCATAGATTTGTTTATTTGGTTGTGCATGTGACTTTACATATTTTATATTTTAATTAAATTGCTTAATAACGAGCTGGTAGGCAGAGGGGGTTATAGGCTAGCGGTGGGACCATCAGACCCAGTCGAACCTAATAAATAACCTGACCTTGGGACCTTTGGCTTCCAGTAACAAACAAATAAACGTTAAGTAAGGGGATAGTAATCCCAGGCTAACACGCTATACCGGACCTATGGATTTACGAACGGGTGGTGTGCAAAAGTTGATTAATTAAGACACTGCATTAAAACTGTCACATTACTGCTTTATTATTATGTTTATATTCTCTTCATGCCTGGAACATGAATTGCATATACATATAATCATAGAGTTATATATTCATTGTGTTGCATTTCATAAATAAGTGCATATTCACTATATTATTGAAAGCAGTAGATTGACCCATACATTTATATATGGGCGGTAGTCCATTATGCAGGCACAAAAGGTTATTAAATTAAAGGATTTGATTTTGTTAGCATTGAAGAGTTAAAGTTGATATTAATGTAGCTGATGATTTCCTTGTAATGTTTGTATTCTTTTGGAAAACAATATACTTAGAGGAATACTTGTATTTGATAGATTTTCCATGTATGTTTTTAGTGTCATTAGTGACACTTATTTCAATGTAAAGTTGAATGATTTCAGAATGAATGTCCAGAAGTATTTCAGTCAACTCAATGTATTAAGATTCTTAAGTTGTAAAAGAAAAATTATATTCCCCTACCAATCTATACTTTGATGACGTCAATGTGATGTGTTAGTATTTTGGCCTCATTCTGTGTTTGGACAAAATCACTTATGTGTAAAGATGTTGTAAACAGGGATTCCACTTGTCAGAACATTTTCAGAAGACTCTGCACTGCGAAAAAGATAGAAGATTTCAGATTCCCTATCAGCCGTCCGGACGACGTGTCATCCCGTCTGGACGTCCATCTGTCCACTGTTCCATCCGGCCGGACGACGTGTTCATCCCGACCGGACGCCAAACAAACCAGCATCATCCATCTGGACGACTTATCTTTCCGTCCGGACCCTACACTGTGTCGAAAAGCTTCTGTTCCAGCTTGCATCTATCCAGACATCTCAGCAGCCTATCCAGGCGTCCATCAGTGATCGATCAGCTTCAAATTCTTTACAAGTTCAGAATGTGGGAAGATTGATACACCGTCCGAATGATGTGGTTTCCCGTCCGGACGCGCTCATAAATAAGGCAAGAATCGCAATTGAAATATCACTGTTCGGACGTCAGTCAGCCTTGTTTCGGACGCGCGTGCAACTAATATGGAAATTGCCGATTCGACTTCAACCGTCCGGACGTCTGCCTCTCATGGTCCGAACGCACGCAAAGCATATATGGAAATTGCGTGTTGAAGAATTGCCGTCCGGACGTTCATCCCCCTTGGTCCGGACGCGCGAAGCCTTATATGGAAATTACTTGCAGCGGACGTGCGACCGTTCGGACGTGGATCTTAAACAGAAAAGATTTTCATCAAAATTTTCGGAAAATCCTGTCACACAGTTGTCCGTCCAGACGGCCCTGGTTCACCGTTCGGACGGCGTCTATACATATTACAATAGTCGCCCATTCTGCACCTCAGCCTATAAATAGAGGCCCTTGGGCCTTGAGAACTGCAAGAATTAGGTATTGAATTCCACAAGAGCTCAGAGAAGTTCAAGATCCCTCTGAAGCCGGTTCAAGTGTGATATGCTACAACTGAAGTCTATCTTAGAGGTCGGCTCTAAGGTAAGGATTCCATTGAAGACCACTTCAGGTAGGAGACCTGGTTGGGAAGCGTCCGTATTGGGTTACACGTCAGAGAGCAAGGTATGACCACTGCATCGGTACATGTGAGTGTTACTATCTTGTATCTAGCTTTGTCTTCTGAATAGTGGAATTCCTGGGTTTTTCTCTTAGTTGAGTTTCCACTTCGTCAACAAAAACTGTGTCTTTTATTTTCCGCTGTGCTTAATTTTGTTTTGACACTTGTTGCACACACTTTATTTTTAGGAGTCAATTTCAATTTTCAATTGGTATCAGAGCAGACACACTTCATTGAAATGATTTATTTCCTGAGTGTGATTGTTGTGCAAATTATAATATACTCGCAAGTGCACGAATCGTTTGCAATATAGCGTTATGCAAGTGCGAGGTCGATCCCACAGGGAATTGAGTTGCGAAAATTAATCTCTATTCAAACTAATCCTATTTTAACCTAGTTCCAAATTTAGGGACTTTTAACAAAAGAAAACATAAACAAAAATAATGAAAATAAAGGGGTCTAGGGTTTTGGAATCCACACTCACCAAATCACAACAACCTAATCTCATGCTCATCACACATATTTTGAATTCTTTCAAACCAATCTTAGGTATGTTCTACTTTTGCTTCAAAAATAGTTTAAATCATTCAATGAATCCATTCTTCCACAAATCACAAAAGATATCTAGTTTCAACTAAATCATCAAATATATCCATAGAATGAAACACAATGAATATCCAACATAAATGAAAACCCAAGCAATCAATTTAATGAAACCATTTCAAATCATCACTTGTATCCAGAAATCACAAGAGATATCCAATAATAATCTCAAAAATCGGAGTAGAACAATGAGATATCAAGCCCATAAACTCAAATAGCATAAACAAGCATGAAACTCAGTTTCTATTCACTGGTGAGGTTTCATCCTCAACCCTAGATGAAAGTATTAGCTAGACATGAACAAAGAAAGCATAAATAAACTACAAGAATGCATAAAAAATGAATAAACTTACAAAAGATTGAAGTTCTAGGTCAAAATCGACCCAAAAACCCTAAGATACAGTGAAATCGGCCCCTAGGGCACTCCTAAGCGGCCTCCTCCGCGGCTCTCTCTCTAAAAATGAGAAAAGAATGGTATTTGTAGAGTTAGCTAGGGTTTCTGAAATTCCAGCTCCGCATAAATTTGATCGATCGATTTTAAAATCGATCGATCTACTTTTCGATCGATCTACTTTTCGGTCAATCGAATATTAATTCGATCGATTTACTTTTTCAGCACTTCCGAAAATTCAGCTTTTCTATGTATTTTTGCCTTGAAAATTGTCATTTTTCTCTTATTGCCCTGCAAAATGCAAAAACACTAAAACTAACCAAAACATCAGAAAGTAACAAAGCTAAAGGTTTAACTAATGTAAATTAAGGGGTCCAAATATACACTTTTTGGCACTCATCAGTGATCCTCATTTCTTGTGACTTCTATTTTTTTATTACACCTTTTATCATGGATTTCTCTCAGTTATCTGAAGAAAATCATGATATTGAGCTCTCTAAAGTTTTTGCTAAAATAGATAAAACTGTTTCTCCAAAAGAGCTAAAAAATGTGAAGCAAGAAAAAGAGTCTTTGATTGTTTAGTTATCTGAATCACATGCTTTGATTGACTCTTTGAGATCTGAGAATACTATGCTATTTAACATTATTGATACACTTGAGAATAAATTAAAAGAATCTGAGGATCTCTTAAAAAAATTCTCAAGTGATAATTTGAAAAACATGCTTTGTATTCATTCAGATATTTCTAACAAGCCTGCTTCAATCGTTGATGATATGAGTACTTCTACTTCACATGCTTCTGATTCTGAAATAGATTCTATTGATATTAAGCATGTGATAGTAGATACAGCTTGTTTAGAAAATTCTTGCTTAACTAATCATGTGATGCCAAAATCCAAAGATACAGGTACACAAGCTAATGGTAAGTTTGTCCCTACTTGTCATAATTGTGGGAAGATTGGTCATATTAGGCCAAATTGTTATTTGTTGAAATCCCACAGGCCTTGGATTAAGCAGGATGCTCTGAGGAAAAGTGAAGTTGAAGATTCTTCCTCAGCAAAATATGTCCCTCCGCATAGGAGACATATAAAAGGTAAAGGCAATGTTTTTTATAAGAATGCTAATCATAATTTTGCAGAGAATACAAAGAAGCATTCAAACAAAAGAAGCTGCCTACCTGTCATCATTATGGCATCACTGGTCACATCCGATCCAAATGCCCACAACTCCAGAAGTTGAAGGTTCAGAGGAAGCTGCCAACTAGAGCTACATCAGGCACTGTACCTCCTACGGCGCTTCAGGCTCCACGACATCAGCAGCAGTTTGTTCCTGCCTATCATAGTGGCAAATCAAAGAAGAACAAATCAAGGCGCTACAAGAGAAAGCCGCAGAAGCCCATTAGCTACCATGACTATGAATGGTTTCTGAGCCTGATGCAAGGTATGCTAAGGAGAATGGACAACATGGGCAAGACTTGCAAGCTACAGCCACGAGTCAAGCAGGTATGGGTCAAGAAGGATGAGACCATTCACCCCTTGAGGGGGAGTGGATTCACCTAGTAAAGGTGAAGTCTTTCCATGCCTAGGATTTTGGTTCGTAAATCCTAGTGCATGTCAAGTATGTTTGCATTGCATCGTTTATCATGTCATATCTTATTCATGCCTTGCATTCTATTTGAGGAACCTTTTTATTCTATCCCCTTATTTTCTCTGGTTTTCTCGAGAAACATCTGCAGATATATATTTTTTTTTGGGATGACAGTTAAAGCACGTCGGGCGGCTGCTTTTCTGTCTTGGTATTTCTAAACCTCTCTCCATGAGGACAGGTTTGATTTTACCTTACATGCTGGGATTAGATGTCATTTCCTTTTCCATAAGCATGTCTTTGTTGTTTTTTTTCTTTCTCATTTTTCAACAAAAAAAAAAATTTGGGGAGAAGATGCGGAACTTTATTTCTTTCTTTTGATAGCTTTTCAGATATTGCATGTGTTTTTGCCTGATATCTCAGTTCATTGTGCATTGATTAAATATGCTTATATATGATTGAGAGTTTATGCATGATATCTGCTAAGTTTTCCTGTTTCATCTTAATGATAGATAGTTACTTTCCTCATGCGATGAAAATGTGCACTATCTAAGACTCCCCTAAGGTAGATCTTTTCCTTCTCTAACTTTTTGCTTCTAGAAATTCTAGATAAGAGAAGATGTCTTTGATTAAGATGGTTAAATTGACCACATGCTAGTTGAACCTAGAGCCTAAAAATTCTGGCACTCTCTAGGTTGCAGCACCATAAGAATCAAGCAGTAAATCATATGCATTATGCGCTTTTAAATTGTATATTCACTGCTAATGTGCTGAATTTGCTATATGCCTTGCCCTCTACGTGCAAGTAAAATTTTTACTTTGTCCTTCATGGTACAAGTAAAACAATTAGGTGCTGCATCTTAGGGGGAGTGTATCAGATGCGGGTGGCTAGGCCCTAGTAAGATAATGTTTGACTTTTGGCTGATCTGTCATTGATTTTCTCTCTTGTTTGGAAAATCTGGTTGCTTTTTGTCATATCAGTGAATTTCATACCTTATTGAGAAAGTCTTCACACACACACGCATTGCATGAGTTCAGTAATCTATTTAAAATTTCTATCTGCAGGGAAATTTGTGCTTATTGAATACTTAACTCTCATTTATATCTTTGCATATTTTTGCAACGCTATTTGACTGCTTTATCAGTTGATTATACATGCGTGTTCTGAAACTAACTTTTGGGAAAAATATTTTTCTGCATATTTTTCTCAAGTTTTAGATGTTCAAGTATGAAGCATTTGGACGGACCTGTTCTTCGTCCGGACAAGCGCAGTCTTACCATATGCTGACCTAGCAGTTGCCATCCGGATGGTTAAGTGACACATCTGGACAGAATCTCTACAGGTTTAAGACTTGCGTCTCTTTCTCTGGCATACACACATCTTTGCATTTTTATTGATTTATCATGGCATCTTGTGTGTTTCTCTCGTGGATTTCTCCCAAGATTTTGGCATTTTTTGCACATCTCTTTTCATCCTATCATCTTCATTGTGTCTTCCGTTATTCTTTTAAGTCTTTGTGCTTTTAGAATATTGGAATATTTGTTGGGATATTTTCTTGAAATAGTGTGCATGAAAATCCTTCTCTGTCTGTGTGTTGGGCTGATCTTGATATATTTATGCCTTATGAGTAGCTGCATTGCTTATATTTCTCTTTGGCATCCATTTGACAGCCGTCTTAAATACCACATTATTTTTGGAACTAATAATGGTATTTTTGGAAGTATTTCTGGTTGGTTTTGATTCAGGAATATGACATCCAACGGCTCCCAGCACAATGTTTGACAAATGGATCCTTTGGAAAACTGACTGTTGTTGAAGTTGGATGTTCAAATTCCAAAGGTCTCGGGATTAAGATGAGCTTTTCCCCCTAGCTCATGCAGAGCATTCCCTAGCATTCCCTTAGATCTGTATAAGTTTGAGGTTCAGTGGTGACTCTCCTCAGTTATCTTACAGACCAGTTGCTTAGAGGATGTCAATCTGCGGATAACCAGTTTCAGGCTTTGCAAAATCAAGAGATTGAAGGATTTTCAGTTCGTGGTTCCGGGCTTCCAGTGCTAGAAGCCGAAGTAGTACAAATCAAGGTTTTAAGGATTTCTCTCCGTTACTTGATTTATGTGGATCAACAGGATTTGGTACTTGGAAGATTTATGTTCCTCTCTTTTGAGCCACTTGCAGACTTTTCTCTATTTTCCTATTGGTTTGGATTTTAGAAAGTTTTTTGTTTGTGAATATTATTACTCTATTTACCCTTGTACTTTTGAGACTTTGAGGGGAAGTAATTGTTGTGTGGTTTTTCTCATTACTCTGTTTTACCCTTTGTCCCTTTGTGACAAAAAGGGGGAGTAATTTTTGATTTGGACCGGGAATGTATTTCCAAACCAGTCAAGTGATTTTTGTCCCAGAATGGCCAAAGGGGGAGTTTGTTAGTATTTTGGCCTCATTCTGTGTTTGGACAAAATCACTTATGTGTAAAGATGGAGTAAACAGGGATTCCACTTGTCAGAACATTTTCAGAAGACTTTGCACTGTGAAAAAGATAGAAGATTTCAGATTCCCTGTCAGCCGTCCGGACGTCCATCTGTCCACTGTTCCATCCGTCCGGACAACGTGTTCATCCTGACCGGACGCCAGACAGACCAGCATCATCCGTCCGGACGACATATCTTTTCGTCCGGACCCTACACTGTGTCGAGAAGCTTCTGTTCCAGCTTGCATCCATCCAGACATCTCAGCAGCCTGTCCAGACGTCCATCAGTGATCGATCAGCTTCAGATTCTTTCCAAGTTCAGAATATGGGAAGATTGACACACCGTCCGGACGATATGGTTTCCCGTCCAGACGCGCTCATAAATAAGGCAAGAATCGCAATTCAAATATCACCGTCCGGACGTCAGTCAGCCTTGGTCCGGACGCGCGTGCAACTAATATGGAAATAGCCGATTCGACTTCAACCGTCCGGACGTCTGCCTCTCATGGTCCGGACGCACGCAAAGCAGATATGGAAATTGCGTGTTGAAGAATTGCCGTCCGGACATTCATCCCCCTTGGTCTGGACGCGCGAAGCCTTGTATGGAAATTACTTGCAGCGGACGTGCGACCGTCCGGACGTCAGTGTCTCACCGTCCGGACGCGGATCTTAAACGGGTAAGATTTTCAGCAAAATTTTCGGAAAATCCTGTCGCACAGTTTTCAGTCCGGACGGCCCAGGTTCACCGTCCGGACGGCGTCCGTACATATTACAGCAGTCGCCCATTCTGCACCTCAGCCTATAAATAGAGGCCCCTGGGCATTGAGAACTGCAAGAATTCGGTATTGAATTCCACAAGAGCTCAAAGAAGTTCAAGATCCCTCTGAAGCCGGTTCAAGTGTGCTGCGCTACAACTGAAGTCTATATTAGAGGTCGGCTCTAAGGTAAAGATTTCATTGAAGACCCCTTCAGGTAGGAGACCTGGTTGGGAAGCGTTCATGTTGGGTTACACGTCAGAGAGCAAGATACGACCACTGCATCGGTACATGTGAGTGTTACTATCTTGTATCTAGCTTCTTCTTTTGAATAGTGGAATTCCTGGGTTTGGCTGCCCCGGAGTGGTTTTTCTCTTAGTTGAGTTTCCACTTCGTCAACAAAAACTGTGTCTTTTATTTTCCGCTGTGCTTAATTTTTTGTTGACACTTGTTGCACAAACTTTATTTTTAGAAGTCAATTTCAAATTTTCATGATGTCATGACGGTACGTGGAAATTCGAAATTTTCACTTACGTCTTTTTATAAAAGGCGGGTCGTTACACTATGCGTGTGTGTGTAAAAGCTTTCTCAATAAGATATAATGTTTGCTAATATGATTTAGAACAACTGAATTTTTGTAAACAAGAGAAACGGCAAAAATACATACTATATTTGAAAAAGCTATAAAAAAAAAAAACAAAAAAAAAAAACCAAAATAAGACATGCTATGAGAAAAATAAACAATATCTAGTCCTAGCATGTCAGGTAAGATCAAACCTATCAGGGAGAGAGGTTCGAAATTACCAAGACAGAAAAACAACGTGCTTTCTCTATCATCCCCATAACATAACTGCAGAAATTTTTTCAAGACAATAAGAGAAAATCTGTGGATAGAAAATATAATTCCTCAAACGGAATGCAAGGCATGAATAAGATATGACATGATAAATGATGAGCTCTAAATATTGTATATTTAGATTCCTTAATTTGCATTTGCTAAACCTTTAGTTTTGTTATTTTCTAATATTTTCGAGTTAGTTGTAGTGTTTTAGTATTTTACAGGTTATTGAGAGAAAATAACAATTTTTATGTGCAATTGCAAAGAAAGAGGAAAACTGTCTCAGTTTTGGCTCACTTTCGTCGTGATTAATTTGAACCCATAATGATTTTTATAATAATTAATCCGATGGCTAAGGTTTGTGGTGCAGCCAGCTAGGGTAACGATCAAATTAAAAAAAAAAAGGAGTTCGTGCAGTACAAGATTGGAAGACATTTGTTTTGTCTTGACAAAAGATACATGTGGACGTGTGGAGGCGTTTTGAGTGTATTATTCCTGGACCTACATCAGACGGGCGTGAGATATAAGAGCTCGTCAGTCTACACGTGTTTCTCCAAACTGCCAGCAGATTCTCCAGCTCATTCTTTCCATAAACTGGCACAAGATTCTTGCTATGTATTGAAGCAGCAGCTGGAGCGTGAGCGATACAAGACACATATACTTTCCAAGCCAAGACCCAGCCATGCACGTGAACTAAAGCACCGGATCAGCACAAATTCTTTTCAAACCTGGCTTTGAACGGGCTATTTCCAAACAAAGGAGCTGATGGAACACGGTTTTCTTTCCTTAAGAAGCACCGGATTGTTCTCGATCTCCATGCAAGAGACTTGGCAGCACCAAAAATCATGCACAAAGAGCATACCTGGCAGCACTAGGACGTGCGGAAAATCCTTCCCATGTATGTTTCCTCCAGTTTGGCAACAGTAGAAACACATCTTCCTCCATGCACAAGAGACCAGCAGTGACACACGTGTTTAGCATGCACCAGAACCCAAGCTTCTAATTTCCATAAAAAGTAAGCAACCAATAAAACGAAACATGCCTTTATCATTTGGCTGGCTGTACAGAATAGATTAACTACGGGTGATTGGCTGTTAGCTTGGTGTTTTCAAGGTGATACACAATGTGAGTTCTGCAGGAATGGTCTTAAGAGCAGTGATCATATTTTTTTTCATGTGTAGCTCCAATGCTCGTATATGGAAAAATTGTATGCAAAGGTGTAATGATTTGGCTCCTTCTCTTGACTGGCAGAGGGTGTTGAATGACGGTTGTAGAACTTGGAAGAAGAAAACGATGGCAGGAGTTCTTTGTCGTCTGGTATTGAGCTCTATTGTCTATACACTACAAAAAAAAAAATTCATTTTGCCACTTTCATCTAGCCACGTGTATGGACACTGTACACGTGGCTAACAGGTGGCCACGTGTTCGGAGCATGTTAGATCCGGGTGTAGCTAAATACACATTTGGCCGCGTGTACAGTAATACATGTGGCAGACAGTTTGCCACGTGTATCACAGTACACGTGGCAGACAGTTTGCCACGTGTATCACAGTACACGTGGCAAAATGTTTTCCTTTTTTAAAACATTTTAAATTGTATTTTTTATTTAATTTATATTATTTTTAATATAATTTTCCAATTAATTTAATTTCCATATATTATTCTTTTTTAAATTTTTAATTGTATTTTTATTTAATTTAATTCTTTTATAAATACCTAATTGTATTTTTATTTAGGTTAATTATTTTTGAAATTTGTTTTGTAATTTCTTTTTTTGCTGTAATTTTGTTATTGCCGGCCTAAAATATCGCGAAATCTATTTTACCCCAAAATATCACAAAATTAAATTACACAAATCAATAATTAATAACGTATTTGTTAACTACACAAATCTTTACAAACCAAAAATAATTACATAAAATTTCTACGAATCTGAAGGACATCTCTGCGGATCACGAGGTACCGTCGCAGGTGTGTATTGGCCACCCGGCGATTGCTGCGCAAGGGACGGTGTAACAGGCGATAGTGTCCCGACAGGGGAGTGCTGGCTCAGCCATCGTCCAGAGGGCGACAACGGACCAATCGTTGTCTCATTACCTGCAAATAATAAAAACAATTATAATATATAATACTATACGCAAAGTTAGACAAGTAATGAAAAGAAATTTAAAATAATTATGTCGTATACACAATATGAATCATACCTGCAGATGAACTACTAACAGACGACGTGCTACCTATGTTTGCAGGTGGAGACTGCTGAGCACCTACTGTGCCATGTGATACTCCCATAGAGGACATGAATGCCTCAAACTGTCGCATGCGCTGCTCCAAGCCGTCGTTTCTCTCTCGCTCGGCACATAGCTCCGTCCGCAAATCTGCCACCTCCCGGGCATGTTCAACCAAAGCCTATACGAGAAACACTTCCCACGAACAGGAGTAACGTTCGGCCCAGCCTGCCGAACCCTCCCCGCATACTCAGGCCTCCCAATCGCCTGTTCGTACGCGTCGTTCAGTTCCCAACGCATCGTGTCTTGTGAGACGCTCTGCGTGGCGGCAGGATCAGTGGATAAATTCTGCGTCATCCTCTCTTGTACGTCATCAACATAAAATACACATATATTGAATAATGTCATATCACACACATAACTTAGAAATATTAGTAAATTAGATCAGTAGCATACGCATAGGAACCGTGTGCGTTCATTCAGGTAAGTGCCGTCCTTCCTTGTGTGCGTCTTCACGAACAACTCGGCGCGAGTGGGGGGCGTGCCAGATGTACATGCTTGTCGCCATCTAGTTGAAATATATAACAAACAGAGAGCGAGAAAATAGTGACAATTAGTGACAATTAGCAACAATTAGCAACAAATATTGTATTTACATATATTTGTTCATACCTCCTCGTGATTAAATCTATCATAACTTTTGGATCCCGTACAATGTGGGAGGTCATTCTACTCTCACAAATGCTTCATTCGTTCAGAGGTCGCCTACGCATTGACACAATTAAAGTAGTAATCAAAATTAAATTAACTGTTATTAAAAAAACACAACATTTTTTTGTCATACAATCAAAGACCTACATACCCTTTTTTGCTCAGAGCACCAGTCGGTCAGCAGGAACTCCACATCTTCTGCGTCATACTTCTCAAAAACTTTGTCTGGCACTCTCGCATCTATAATCTCGGGTGTGTCACCGTCTCAAATTTGTAGCTTGGTTTTGAACTTCGACTTCCACGAGCGGTGCTTGCGGCCAATATCATTTCACGTTTCCTGTTGTACCTTGCACTCGTCTACTGATACAGGTAGATAGAACTCCTCCTGCACATTCAATGTAAGCATTAATTTTAAAAGTTCAAGAGAAACTTAATCTTAGATTTAATTTAAATAAATAAATAAATTAGATTCATAACCATACCATCAGCGCGTGCCACATAGCCTTTTTAATCTGCTTATCTACTTTCGCCCATTCGTCCCGCATATGTATGAAGGACCCGCTCCTGATAAGCATGCCCTCAGCCCACCTAAAACGATTGCAAGCTCGTCCTACAGGTTGTATCGCAGCATTGTACTGCAACACAATCTTCTTCCCCCTCGGGAGCACCCAATTTCTCTCTAGGTGCCTAATCACCTCATAATATATGCTTCCGTCTGGGTTGTACCCTACTGAAAAAAAATATACAATGTTTAATTGTTTAACACTAAAAAACATAATTATATTAATAAACTGTAAATTCATTTTATTTTTCTTTCAAACTTAATATTTATTTTTGGTAACATAATATGAGTTTTAATGATTTCTAAATATGTACTTACCCATCAACCAAATTTGGTCAATCTGTATGCGCTGGGTCGCCTGCGACCTCCTCGCCAACCCCTCCCGCTGGGGGAAGCTGCTCATCATCATCTGAAAGCATATCTGGGGGCTATCGGGGGCCAAATGATCGGGACCCAACATCGCAACGTCCCCTTCATGGGGAATCTGGCTCCCCCCCAGATCTGGCATCTGACTCTCACCGGAAAGTGGCACCTGACTCTCATCAGGTAAAGGCACCTGGGTCTCCCCAGATAAAGGCACTTGGCTCTCTCCAGGCCCCGGGCCCTGACTCGCTGCCGATGCTGGCATCTGTCTCAACCCCATAATCTGGCCCTGCATCGCTGTCTGTGCTGACATCTGTCCCAACCCCACAGCAGGCATCTGCATTTCCCCGGTCTGTGGCAGAGGAAACCTATCATCCTGTGTCTCACTATCAGATCCACATGGCATAGGTACAGTATATGTATACAGAAAGTACGGCGTATAACCATGTGGCCCCATACCCTTTCGCACCCACCATCGAGCCACGTTACCTGGTGGGGTGAACCCCATCTGAGAAAATGTCGGGGGCTCCGAATATGGAGAATTGCAACATCCAGATGTGCTGGTCTGCCCGTGATCTGACGTGGGCACGGCCACTGTACCCGGCAACAATGGTCTATAAGCGGCATCTGGGTGGTGTGGCCATGCCGTAGTATATAATGCCGTCGAATCTGTGGGCGTGGTCATGGGGGGCACGGGTGGGCGGGGTGCCCGATATGCACAAGGTGGGGGTCTCTGGTCCATCGATACCTGCGAACAAATGTAGACAAATTAATTAAAATTTATATTTTATATATTATTAATGAATATGAAAATTATACAATGAAATTTATGCAAATAAAAAAAAGTGTATTGAGTTCAAGCGAATTGTACTAACAATAAATATATCAATCATTGTATCATGGGAGCTTCAATCGGATCAATGTCAGGTCTGTCGTACTCGAATTCATCATTCGTATCGGTTAGGTCATCAGTGGCTAGTGCGAGCGGTATGCACTCATGATAGGTTGTACTTGCCTCATTACTCCCTTCCCCCTGACCAACGTCGTACACGTTGCGCGGTTTAGTCCTAACTGCACAAACCCAATTTGGGTTCCTTCCATCTTCGACGTAGAATACTTGATCTACCTGAGATGTAAGCACGTACGGCTCGTCCTTAATCAGTTCTCCCCTGTGGACGAGGTGATTGAAGTTGACAAACATTAGGCCATACTCGTCTATTGTGAATCCTCTGTCCATCGTGGGGTCTGCCCAATTGCACTTAAATAAGACGTACGTAGTCCTGTCATAGTACTCGACCTCAACTATATCGGTTAACTGCCCGTAGTACGTTTCGCCTTCAACGGTTGGAATACATACGCCGCTGTTCTGAGTCCTTCCCACATCATGGGCAAGCGTGCGGAACAGTTTTCCATTTACCACGTACCTGTTGTACTTGATTGCTGCCTCCTTTAGCCCGCTACAATGCATAACCAATTTGTTGCCCAATTCCTCCCTACGTTGATCATCCAGGCCATCAACCTATGTTATAATTACAAATATTAAAGACCACATTGGTTAATTACACTGAACACGCAGAAATATTAAAGACCACATTGGTTAATTATGCACTGTACCATTCGCAGAACTGCTCATGATGTTGTGCTTCAATAAGAGCCTCTGTGATGCGACCCCTAGTGCATGATCGCATAAGCGCGTCTTTGTGCATCCTACACTAAGCGTATACAATTACGTAATAATTGTTATTAATATTTTTATTCGAATTCTATAACATATATAAACACTACTTACATCCGCAAATTGTGAAACTCGTCAGAGTTGAACACAATATAACGATGAATCTGGTGCATTGTCAACCGGTTCAGGGTAACTCGCGTGCCCGCCCCCTTGGATCCATCAGGATTTCTCTGAGGTCTGTTGTGGAAGGTTGGTGCGTTATCCAGATACCTAGAACAGAACGTTACCAGCTCCTTCGCTATGTACCCCTCTGCAATGCACCCCTCAGGAGCCGCTTTATTGTGCACATTAGACTTAAAACTCCCAAGACTCTTGGTGTACACACATATACGACAATAAATTGTCCTGGTTTAGTGAACCAATTAAATCAAAATATATATATATATATATATATATTACTAATGGAATTTTACCTCTCTGCCGGGTACATCCACCTATACTGCACGGGTCCGCCGAGTCTACACTCGCGCACAAGATGCACGACCAAGTGGACCATGCTGGTAAAAGACCCTGGAGGAAATACCTGTTCTAGCTTGCACAATGTGATATAGACGTCACCCTGCAATCGGTCCATCTCATCTTGTGTTAGCTTGGTTGAGCATATGCCTCTGAAAAATGCAGAAATCTCCACAAGAGGTCTAACCACTTTATCTGGCAATGACTGACGCAATGCAATTGGGAGAAGCAGTTGCATCAGTATGTGGCTATCATGGCTCTTCAACCCCGAAATTGTACGGTCCTTGAGCCGAACACACCATGAAATGTTTGAGGCGTATCCGTTCGGGACCCTCACATTTCGAAGAACCTTCAAAAAAATTTCTTTGTCCTCCCTAGACATGCTGTGACAGGCGGCAGGCATATATGTCTTACCATTTGCGGCTGTGAACGGATGCAACTTAGGTCTCAACCCCATTTCCTGCAAGTCCAGCCGAGCTGCCAGGTTGTCCTTTGTTTTCCTTTTGATATTCAAAATAGTGCCAAGTATATTATCCATGACATTTTTTTCTATGTGCATGACATCAAGATTGTGTCGAAGCAAATTGAATTTCCAATACGGCAATCTAAAAAAAATACTTTTCTTCTTCCACATAACATCATCGGAACTTGTTGCACCCGTCTTCCGCTTCTTCCGTTTCTTCTTCTTACCCGCGTTCTCATCCCCAAACGTAACTCCGTCTAACTGTTGGAGGATCTCGTCTCTGCATGGCACGTTTGGCGCGCTGTCAAATTCTTCAGTACCGTCAAATGTTCTTCTGTTCAGCCGCCACAGATGTTCAGTTGGCAAGTATCTCCTGTGCCCCATATAGTAAAATTTACATCCGTTCTTTAAATATTTAGAACGTGTCGAATGCATACAGCAAGGACATGCCTTCACACCCCTGTTAGGCCAACCAGATAAATCTGCATACGCTGGCAAGTCGTTTATTGTCCACATCAACTGAGCTTGCATATTAAAATTTTCCATCTTTGAAGCATCAAATGTCTGTACCCCAACATTCCATAGTTCCAACAACTCATTAATCAATGGCTGAAGGTAGACATCAATATCCATACCAGGTGAGCTTGGTCCAGGGATAACCAATGACAGGATGAACGACGTCTGTTTCATGCACATCCAAGGAGGTAAATTGTACGGCACAAGCATTACGGGCCATGTGCTGTGGGATGTGCTCATGACCCAAAAGGATTAAATCCATCTGCTGTCAAACCAAGCCGAACGTTCCTGCTGTCTACCATGAAATCTGGATGTAAAATGTCAAACGATCTTCATGCCTTACCGTCGGCCGGGTGCCTCAATACGCCATCCCTAGTGCGGCCTTCTGCATGACATCTCATATATGGCACAGTATGCTCAGACATGAATAACCTCTGTAACCGTGGGATGAGTGGAAACCACCTCAACGTCTTCACCGGACGTTTTTTCCTCGATGATATGAACTCACCATCCTCATCTATATGTGTATCAGCCCTCCACTTAGATTCTCCACATACGGTACATGAATCTAAGTCTTTATTGTCTTTCCAGAATAACATACAGTCATTATGGCACGCCGGAATCTTCTCATACCCTAGACCCATGGAACTTAGGAACTTCTTCTCCTCATACGTATTAACTGGCAAAGTCTCATCGCAAGGAGGCAACAACTGGTTGATAAACTAGAGAATGTCTGAAACAATTTTGTTACTAATACCTCCAACGCACTTCAAATTGTACATGTGTACAGTAGCACTCAATTTACTATGCTTGGTACCAAAGTGAAGTGGCTTCTCGGCAGTCTTTAACAACTCTTGGTACTTCAATGCATCCCCGCAAGAGGATCCTTCGTCAACTTGTTGCGGATCCGTACTGAAGGCTTCAGGAACATCGTGCATGCCGAAGGCGTCACGCAACATGGCATGCATGTCACTCCCCCTCCCTGTTCTGTATCCTCACCCTGTTCAATGCTACCGGCAGTCGGATCTGTGCCACTGGGATGACTCGAACACTGACCAGGAACAGTAGACCCGCTCGTGGTCTCACCGTGCATATACTACAAATTGTATCTCGAAGTCATCCCCCTACCTCCTGTCAGGTGGGCAAGAACGTAATCTGGAGTGTGACGCTGGTTATTTCGACAATACTTGCATGGGCAGTAAATTTTTCCATCGACAGTCGTACATTTCTAACGGCGAATGAAACAAACGCCCTACACCCGTCATTATACTCTGTCGTACCCCTACGTGCTGACATCCAAGACCTGTCCATATTTCTCTGTATAGGAGTAAGAGACCGAGACAAATCATATTTTGTTAGTTTTTGTGTTGGCTGCATTCTGTTGGACAAAATCACTTCTATGTAATGTTGCTGCTTTCACAGGGATGCTGCTTTATCCAGAGTCTACTCTTCAGCTATGTTCTTCGAGAAGATTCTATGAAGTTTTCAAGGATTTATTTCGGTTCCCTGTCAGCCGTCTAGACGACGTGGTATTCCGTCCAGACGCTCATCAGTTAGCAACATCCGTCCGGACGATGAGATCTTTCCGTCCGGACGCCCATCCGTGTCTAGAAGCTTCAAATAGTTCAAGATTGTATCCGTCCGGACGTAATGGCAAATCGTCCGGACGCTCTTCAGAGTGTGAGAAAATCCCAGTGTTCCAGCGCATTCGTCCGGACGACGTGGTTATACCGTCCGAATGCCATTAAGTGTTTGACAAGAAATAGGGTTTCTGCCTCAAGACACAATTATGGGAAGACGGCTGCTACCGTCTGGACGATGTGTGATCCCGTCCGGACGATGTCCTCTATAAGGCAAGAACGTGCATACCAAGTTCAACCGTCCGGACGATCAAGCTTTATATATGGAAATTGCGTGCACCAGTTCAACCGTCAGGACGTTAGCCTTCAAGGTCCGGACGCTCCAAGCCTTATTATGGTAATTTCATGCAGCCGAAGTGCAACCGTCCGGACGCTAGGGCAACACCGTCTGGACGCGGCCTTCTTATGGAAGCTTTCAGCGCTATATTGGAGAGGCAGTTGCAGTTGACCGTCTGGACGCTTGGTCAAGCCGTCCGGACACCTTCCGGTATTTTGGTCATAACGTTTTACTCAAATATTGGATTGGGACGAAAACGACGTCGTTGGAAAGCTTAGAAAAAATGATGTAATTTGAACATCTGGACGGACCCTAGAAGCGTCCGGATGGCCTCCGTCCGGACGGAAAGATTTTCCCATCTGGACGGCCCTGCTGAAAATTCCAGAATTACTTTCCGGACAAGAAAAACTT
Organism: Alnus rubra; assembly: GCA_028654335.1. Lineage (NCBI taxonomy): Eukaryota > Viridiplantae > Streptophyta > Magnoliopsida > Fagales > Betulaceae > Alnus > Alnus rubra. The sequence continues at coordinate 251,386 of JAJPGS010001419.1, read as the reverse complement.
GACCCGTCCGGACGGCCCTAGCTCCCGTCCGGACGCGCGTGTTTCAGACTTTGTTTTTGAGTCGATTTTGGGTTTCCAAAGCCTATAAATAAGAGGCTTGAGGCATGCTTGATGTGTGTTTTAATGAGTACTCGCAAGCGTACGAATCGTTTGCAATATAGTGTGTGCAAGTGCGAGGTCGAATCCACAGGGAAATGGTCAAATATTGGTGTCTTGTTTAATCAACCTCATTTTAACCTAGTTCCAAAGGTTTGAGGATTGATTCAAGAACAAAAGACTAAATAAAAGAGATGGAATGAAATATGCAAATTAAAAAGGAACTAAGGCTAAGGAATCTACTAAACCAAATCCAACAACTCACACTCTTGGTTTCCACTTGAACACCCAAAGAACATTAAGCTTAGGGTGTCATTCAAGTTTCTCAACCACATACTCTAGAACCATTAAATGAATCCAACTCAAAGATAAATCACAAAGAGTACCCATTTGAAATCAAATCATCCGATGTATCCATTCAATGAACAAATCACAATGGATATCATCATTCAAACCGATAAAACAATGTATCCATCGGTTGAAACACATTAAATGTCCTATATCTACCAACAACCACATTCATTGCAAAAGATAAAGCATTTAAATGAATGGAAATTGAATAACAAATATGATATATCATCAAATGTGCAAGTATTATAACAAGAGTGTGAGTGTCATCAATGAAAAGGTTTCATCCTCAACCTTAGTTGAGGTTACTAGCCTTCCATGACTAAGAACACCACAAGAAAATGAAGAACAACCATGGAAATAAAAGGAAAGCTTTACAAAAAGAAAGTCTAAGAACAAAAGCTACTGGAATACACTACAAAAAGCACAAAATCAAAACCTATCTACTGTTCTCTGAACTCCCTTAACAAGGAGGTATGGCTATGGCTTTTATGGAGGAAATTAGGGCTAGAAACCCTTGTAAAATGACTCCTCTAACCCCCTCTAGGGTTCCTCTCTTGCTAGAGACAACCAAGGTCATACAACCAGCGTGTTCTGCTGTGAAAATCAGAGGGAGAACTGCTTTTTGTCATGGAGAAGCTCCTGATTGGGTGTTCTGGTGCGCTTCTGCGAAAGTAAGTTCTGGGAAATTTCGATCGATCAACTTTTATTCGATCGATCCACTTCAGGCAAAATTGATTGATCGACTTTTAAGTTCGATCGATCGAGTTCTTCAGAACTTCCGAATTTTCCAAGCAATTCCACATGAATTTTGCCATTCCTCACTTATTAACCTACAAAACATAAAAACACAAAAACTAACCAAAACATCATAAAATTACAAGGCTAAAGGTCTAACTTATGTAAATCAAGGGGTCCAAATACACAATATTTGGCACTCATCAATGCTTTCAACACAGAATGATGTGTCCAAATTATTATATATTTAGACCCCTTAATCTACATTAGTTAGATCTTTAGCTATGTTATTTTCTAATGTTTTGGCTAGTTTTAGTGTTTTTATGTTTTGTAGGACAATAAGAGAGAAATGACATAATTCAAGCAAAATACATGGAAATTCGGATGTAGCAGCCTATTGGAATTAGACCTATCATAACAGGACCAAACGATATTATTTTTGAGCGTTTCCTATGTCTAAATTAAAGTTCCAAATGTCAGCTTTCCAACCCAATAAATTTCAGCCTATTTGGAGATACATACAAAAAGATATCACTATTTTAAGTTTAGTCGTTGGATCATCCCGAAAATCCGAAATTTTGTTCATCTTTCTTATTTTTGTCCCATTCCTTGTTTTCATTGTTAGGCAGCCTAGCAGCACCTCTCCCTCTTGTCTCCCCTTGCGTGTCCCCCCTTCCAAAACAATGCAGCACATACATGTGACCTGCAGCTCCTGCAGCACCCGCAGCACCTGGACAGCATGGACAGCATGGGCAGCACCTTCCCCCAGCCAGCAGCAGCTCCAAGCAGCAATGCACGCCTGTTTCACCTGCAAGACAGCAGCTCCACTTTACACAAAGCACCAAGGGCACCAACATGGAATGGAAAAGCTGTACCTGCTGGACAGCAGCAGCATGGTCTGTACAACTCCCCAAAGCTGGACAGCACCTGCAACACTCCACCTTGCCTGCAACACACTTTCACACAGCAGCTCCTGCACCTTTTCCTCTCAACTGGACAGCAGCTTCTCCTCACTACCACGCCTCCTGCAGCAACCTGCAGCTGCTGGACAGCTGCTGGACAACTCATTCAGCTCCTGCAGCTTCTGGCAGCACCTGCAAGGGGCAGAACCTCTGCTGGACAGTAGCATGGGCTGCACCTGTCCACCTCACCAGCAGCATCTTCAAGGCAGCAGCATGGGCAGACACTCCACTGGAGGGACAGCACCAATTCTGAGTTTTCCCCAAGCTGGCAGCAAGGACAAAAGGGGAGGAGAGAGCTTGAAAAAGGAAAAGACCATCCGGAAAATAAGAAGAAAAAGGGGAGAGAAAAAGGGGGGGAGTTCCAGCAACATTATTGGGCAGAAACTTTCGGTGGACAGCAAGGGGATGGAAGGGTTTTCAACACCAAATTCTCAAAGGCTCTCCATGCATAGCTAAAGCTCTCCCTAGGGTTTTGATAAACCCTATCCAAGTATCAATGGCTTAATTGTGTTTTATTTTGGGATATTTATTTTGGGCATTGATGATTGTATAACTATGAGAATTACATTTTCGTAATTGGTTTTAAAGTTAAATGCAATCATGATGAAATATTTATCTAGAAAGCTTATCATTTTGATTGTGCTCAAATTATGTTTATTGTTCAAAAGATGATAAATGTAATGGTTATGCAATGGTATTATTTTGAACATGCAACAAGAGATTTTGATAGTTCATGCCTAGGATAGACAAATGATGCTACACCCTAGCTTAGGTAGATGATTTGTACTAATCTTAGGATGGGCTACACTTAGTCATTGTTTGCATGTAACTAATTTAATAAATTTGATACCTCATGCCTAGGATAGACGGATGATGCTACACCCTAGCTTAGGTAGATGATCTGTACTAATCTTAGGATGGGGTATGCTTATTTTTAATGATGGTATTTTCTTGACACCTTGTTGAGCGCTTGACAACCGCACACGGGTAATATCATGCCTAGAAAGAATGTCCCATGTTAATAGGATGGCCATTGGTACAAGGATAGTGGTGAAATCAATTCCCTAGTTTCCCATATCATTTCATACAACTTTAATTTACTTTGTAGAATTTAATTTCTGTTAGTAGTTTACAACTTGAAAATCACAAAAACAACATACTTTCCAAAGGATAAATTTGGACCGATTTTATTAAAGCTTGATGCATGCAACCAATACATTCCCTGTGGATCGACACCCTCGATATAGACACCATCCTACAACGATTCGTTCTATTGCGAGTGGTATTATTATTGAAGTAAGAAAAAAATCACATCAATTTTTGGCGCCGTTGCCGGGGAATGTTTAACGGATGCATTATTAAGTTTTTCTAGAATTGTGATAAATTTTTCCTTTTTTTCTTTACAATTTTTTTTTTTTGTTGAATTCATAAAGTTTCTGTTTTGCTCAGTACGTATAGATTAATTTGTGCCCCTGTTTCAGTTCTGTACCAAGGACAGTAAGTAAAAAAAAAAAAAATCGAATTTTTTTTTTGAAAGTCATTCTTTTTACACAGAATTTTGAAACATCGGGCAAGTGTGCATATTTTCTTTCGTTTGTTTGTTTATGTTTTTAGTACCTTTTCTTTTTAATTTAATTTGTGTAGGTAGTGTGAATTGTAGATTAGTTTATGCTAGGTCGTCGATCTTTATCACTTCCTTTGAATTTGTGCGACCTTGAGCTTGGGCGTACTCTTAGACAAAATAGGACCAGAAGAATGGCTAGTGTGTCTAGAGAACATTCTAACTCAGTCATGGCAGATGAAGAAGAAAGACCTGTTTTGTTAAGATATCACTATCTCCCGTCCACCTACAATTCACCTTCATGTCTTCAGCTACCTAATGTCACGGTGGCTAATTCTGAAATTAAGTCCAGCACAATTCAAATGCTTCCATCTTTCTATGGACTTAATAACGAAGATCCTTACAAACACATTGATGAATTCTTAGAAATCTGTTCGACGATTAAGATGCACGGTTTCTCTGAAGATGTGTTGAGGATGCGTCTTTTCCCGTTTTCTCTTAAGGAAAAAGCCAAGCATTGGCTAAAGTCCCTTGAACCCAACATCGTCACGTCATGGACTCAGATGCAGCAAGAATTCCTGAAGAAATATTTTCCCATTGGAAAGACCAATCAAATAAGGAAAACCATCATTGGTTTTTCACAACTTGAGGGAGAACAATTCCACGAGACGTGGGAAAGATTGAAGGATCTGTTAAGGAAATGCCCACACCATGCCATTCCTAAATGGCAGCTGGTGCAATGTTTCTATGATGGCTTGACTGAGCCACATAGACAGATGGTCGATGCCTCATGTGGAGGTACTTTCATGTTGAAAAGCGAAAATGAAGCATGGATTCTGTTTGACAACTTAAGTGAAAACTCTATGCAACATGCTTCTAGTACTAGTTGTAGGACCTCTGCTCCTAAAGCTCCCAAAACAGAAAATCTTTTTGAAGCAAGTACTCCATTCGATGTGACCACCAAGGTGGACGCATTATCTCGGAAGATAGACCAGCTCATGGCAGCCGGCTTTGCACCTACTTCCTCTTCGCACATCCCTCCACGGCATGAGCCTTGCTCTTTTTGCTCCAGCGCTGCTTATCACGTCAAAGACTGCCCTACGGCTGGGCAATTCTCTGAGCTTTCGACAGAGCAAGTTAATGCTACTTTCTCTAGACCGGGGAATGATCCTTATTCCAATTCATATAACCCGAGATGGAGAAATCACCCGAATATTTCATGGCGAGTGCAAGCGACGGACAATTCTGTGCCACAGCATCCCAATCAGGCCTCCCGACCACAATCCAATTATCATCCTCCTCACCAACAAAGTCATTCAATTCCACAGCCTCCCAGGAACTCTTCTTTTGAAGATAAAGTGCTAGCCGCTCTCAGCAAACTCGAGTCACAAACTCAGTTGCTAAACTCTCATTCTCAATCAATTTCCAAGTTAGAAACCCAAGTTGGTCAACTGGCGAACGCCCTCAATAAGAGAATGGAAGGAACTCTACCAAGCCAACCAGTGGTGAACCCCAAAGGGCATTGTATGATTGATGAGAACACTGCTAGCAGTTCTAAACATGAACAAGTACAAGCCGTCACTGTTCTGAGGAGTGGAAAAATTGTGGACAACAAGGTGGAGGAGAAGAAAGATGAAGAGTCAGAGCCATCAAAGAAGTTGAACCAAGCAAAAGACAAAGGAGTAGTGCAAGACGACATTCCTATTTCTGCGGTGCCTTATGCACCTAAGGCTCCATTTCCAGATAGCCTTAGAGAATCCACTCAGTTTGGAAAGCAAGGAGAGAAGATCTAGGACATGCTTGAGATCTTCAAGCAAGTGAAAATTAACATCCCTCTGCTAGATGCTATCAAGCAAATTCCTTCATATTCCAAGTTTCTCAAGGACTTGTGCACTCAAAAGCGCAAAACAAAGAGTCATACTCAAAAGAAGGTTGTTCTAACTGAACAAGTCAGTTCCCTCTTGCAGCATAGCATTCCTTTGAAATACAAAGATCCTGGTACTCCCACCATTTCTTGTACAATTGGAGACCACAAGATAGGAAAAGCCCTCCTTGACTTGGGCACATGCGTGAATCTACTTCCTTACTCTGTGTACCTGCAGTTAGGGTTAGGAGAACTCATCCCCACCACTGTTATCTTGCAGCTGGCGGACCGATCTGTCAAGAGACCGCGGGGAATAATTGAAGATGTAATCATTCAAGTGGACAAATTTTATTTCCCTGTGGACTTCATTATTTTAGATACTGAGCTAGTCCCTAACCTTGACAAGATGATTCCTGTTATTCTCGGCCGACCTTTCTTAGGCACAGCCAATGCTTGCATTGATTGTAGAACAGGGATTATGGAGATAACTTTTGGGAATATGAAAGTCAAGCTGAATATTTTCAATGCCTTCCAACAGCCCCCAGATGTAGCTGAGTCTTCTTTTGTTGACCTCATTGATGAATCAGTTGAAGAAGTACTACCCCACTTGTTGACGAAGGACCCTCTTGAAGCTTGTTTGAACCATTTCAGCAGTGAAGATTTTGATGTTGAGCAGTACATTGGTGAAGTTCATTCCCTGCTCGACATTGCTGACCAGATTGATTGCCCTCCGTGGAAATTGGCTAAAGAAGCACTGCCCTTGACTTCAGGGACCCCTCCCATTCCTTCTTTAGAATCCCCACCGAAGCTTGAGTTGAAGCGTCTTCCGGATAAACTCAAGTATGCGTTCTTAGGTTCGGATGTCACTCTCCCTGTGATCATTGCGTCTGACTTACAAGAAGATCAGGAGAGTGAATTGATAAGTGTGCTAAAGGAGCACAAAGAAGCAATTGGTTGGACGATAGCAGATTTAAAAGGAATCGACCCATCCATTTGTATGCATCGCATCCACTTGGAAGATGATGCCAAGCCTTCTCGCGAGGCACAACGTCGGTTGAACCCTAACATGAAAGAAGTGGTAATGAAGGAGGTTGTGAAGCTATTAGATGCGGGCATGATTTACCCCATCTCTGATAGTAAATGGGTGAGTCCCATTCATGTTGTACCAAAAAGATCAGGAGTGACGGTAGTTAAGAATAAGGACAACGAGTTAATCCCAACCCGAGTCCAATCGGGATGGAGAGTTTGCATTGACTACCGCAAGCTGAATTCTATGACCAGGAAAGACCATTTTCCCCTCCCCTTCATTGATCAAATGGTGGAACGTTTAGCTGGTCGCGCGTACTATTGTTTCCTTGATGGATATTCCGGCTACAACCAAGTTCCCATGGACCCGGAAGACCAAGAAAAGACCACTTTTACATGCCCTTTTGGAACGTTCGCCTATCGACGCATGCCCTTTGGGTTATGCAATGCACCTGCTACTTTTCAACGGTGCATGATCAGCATTTTCTCTGACATGGTTTAGCGTTACCTCGAGGTGTTTATGGATGATTTTTCGGTTTTCGGTTGTTCGTTCAAAGAATGTTTGCACCATCTGAATCTTGTGCTGATACGATGTAAACAGAAGAATTTGATTCTTAACTGGGAGAAATGCCATTTCATGGTGAAACAAGGAGTAGTGTTGGGGCATGTTATCTCCCCACGTGGCATTGAAGTTGATAAAGCAAAGGTTGACTTAATTTCTAACCTTCCGCCTCCACGGACGGTAAAAGAAATTCGATCTTTCTTAGGACATGCCGGATTCTATAGGAGATTCATTAAGGACTTTAGCAAAATTTCTTGGCCTTTGTGCAGTTTGCTTGCCAAAGATGCCCCATTCCTCTTTGATGATAAATGCTGTCAAGCATTCCAGACTCTGAAAATAGCTCTGACATCCGCGCCAATCATCCAGCCACCAAACTGGAATGTGCCTTTCGAGATAATGTGTGATGCTTCATATTATGCAATTGGTGCTGTTTTGGGGCAGCGTTTTGACAAACTCCCCCATGTCATTTACTACGCCAGCAAAACTCTTAATGATGCACAACTCAATTATTCTACCACTGAAAAAGAGTTGTTGGCGGTTGTCTTTGCGTTAGACAAATTCAGATCCTACTTGTTGGGATCAAAGGTCATAGTCTACTCGGATCATGCCGCATTGAAGTATCTTTTGTCTAAAAAAGATGCTAAATCTCGTCTTATCCGGTGGATTTTGCTACTACAAGAATTTGACATTGAAATTCGGGACAAAAAGGGTTCCGAAAATTTGGTAGCTGACCATTTGTCTCGGCTGATCGTGGACTACAATGAGGATACTTTGCCCATTGTTGAGACATTCCCTGATGAGCAGCTCATGCACATTGCTCAAATCTCTGTACCTTGGTTTGCGGATATCGTTAATTATCTTGTCACTGGCCAAATTCCCTCGCATTGGACTAAGCAAGATAGACTTAAGTTATTGACCAAGGTGAAACATTTCTTTTGGGACGACCCATACTTGTTTAAGTATTGTCCCGATCAAATTATTAGGAGATGTATTCCTGACAGTGACCAAACTAGTGTCATCTCCTTTTGTCATGACCATGCTTGTGGGGGCCATTTTAGTGCTCGAAAGACCGCTGTAAAAATTTTGCAGTGTGGATTCTATTGGCCTTCCATTTTTCGTGACACTCATACTTATTGTGCAGCTTGTGAGTGCTGTCAGAAGTTAAGGCCCATTTCTCGACGGAATATGATGCCTCTCAACCCAATTCTTATAATTGAAATCTTTGATGTTTGGGGCATCGATTTCATGGGACCTTTCCCTAGCTCCTATGGTAATCTTTTTATTCTCGTCGCGGTTGATTACGTGTCTAAGTGGGTGGAAGCAAAGGCGTGCAAAACAAATGACCACAAGGTTGTGGTCCAATTCTTGAAGGATAATATTTTTGCTCGTTTTGGTACTCCACGGGCTATCATTAGTGATGGAGGCAAGCATTTTTGCAATAGGGTTTTCGACCTTCTCATGAAGAAATACGGGATAACTCATAAGGTTTCCACCGCCTACCATCCGCAAACAAGCGGTCAAGTGGAAGTATCTAATCGGGAGATCAAGCGCATCCTGGAAAAGACAGTGAATCCCACAAGAAAAGATTGGTCAATGAGATTAAATGATGCACTGTGGGCATATCGGACTGCTTTCAAGACTCCCATTGGTATGTCCCCATACCGCCTTATTTTTGGAAAAGCCTGCCACCTCCCAGTGGAGCTGCAACACAATGCATATTGGGCCATCAAACGGCTTAATTTTGATCTCCACGAGGCGGGTTCTCAGAGGAAACTCCAGCTTGATGAGTTGGAGGAAATTCGGAATGATGCGTACGACTGTGCTCTACAAGGATAAAATGAAGAAGATTCATGATCAACAAATTTTGAGAAAATCCTTTGAAATTGGTCAAAAAGTTCTTCTCTATAATTCTCGTTTGCATCTTTTCCCGGGAAAACTCAAATCTAGATGGACCGGACCGTTTATCATTCGTACCATTTCGACCCACTGAGCCATCGAGATTGAGGATCCCAAGAACGGTAATACATTCAAAGTAAATGGCCAAAGGTTGAAACCGTTCTTGGAATTGAAAAATCCAAAAGTAGAGGAAATGCTACTGGACGACCCCGTTTATCACGGCTGATTGGGGGACGGTCGGGCTAATGACGTTAAACTTAGCGCTTGGTGGGAGGCAACCCATCCATTTAGTTGATTGTGTTTGTTTACATTCAGTTCATTTTCTTTATTTTCGGCAGTTGTTTTTATTTACTAACACTCCATCCGTGCATTTCATGATGCCTAGTCCATTATACGGATGGAGCAGTGTTGTGTTTTTCAGGACAGATGGGCCTACATCCAAGTTTGGGGGAGTTCGATTCGCCCATCTTTTCCTTCTCTCCCGGTAATGTATCTCTATTCACACATTGGGGACAATGTGTCATTCAAGTTTGGGGGTAAGGAATGTCCTTTTGTTTATAGGCTTTGTTTAAAAAAAAAAAAAAAAAAAAAAAAAAAAAAAAAAAATTCGAGAATGTGTGACATTTTAACTCTGATTTGCATTCATTGGCGTGTTTAAACTTATGAACACATGATCATTTGACTAGGAAAGCTGATTTGGTTACTTGTTTGTGAATGGTGATGACATCACATGTTTTACCTTGCACTTAGCATAGAGCACACTAGCATGTAGTTGTGAGGCATGAAATGTGAAACTAAATATGCATGTGTTTGATGTCTCAGATTTCAATTGGTTGACGTGTTGGGTGAATACATTGGCATGTGTATATAGCTTATCTTATTAAAAAAAAAAAAAAAAACCAAAAAAAGAAAAAAAAAGAAAAAGAAAAAGAAAAGTAAATATTCTAAGCCTTTTGTTGAGTAACCGGGCCTCTTGCCTCATTAAGCAGTGAGTGTTCGCGTCAAAAAACAAGAAGTTTGGAATGGTTAATAGAGCGCTAAGGGCTAGTTTAGCTTCGTAGCCTTTTTGACTCGAGTTAGTAAATCTTTAAGGGTGTTCTACACCTAATGCCCTAAAGCCATCCAGTTTGGGAATCATTGGTCTAAAGCTCGTTACATGGGTCAATTAGAAAGCTTAAGGAAGCTGGACATTGCACAGTCCGCACGAATGAATAAAAAAAAAAGAAGAGAAAAAAGAAGAAGAAGAAGTTGTCTTTAGAGTGTAAATCATCTATTGCCTTGGTTGTCATCCAATGGGGATTCCAATGGAATTTGAGCATTGAATCATGTATATAGGAATTACATTGAAACCTCATAGTCATGTGTTAGTTCACTTTACACCAAGAGAATGTGCGGTACTTCAACTGTTCATTTATGAGTGATTTAATTCAAGCTTACTCTAGAATTTCGAAGATGGAGTTTGTGATTTTAAACTTGCCCATGAATAAAAACCATGATTTTTACGACATTGCATTCTTGGCAAAGTGTTTGTGGGTGTCACTTCTGTTAAACCCTCACGAGACTTCACTCGTCCACTAGGGATGCCTAGGGGTTTAAAAGGCTTGTTGCATACGCTAAATGCAATCGTCTCTCCCACGAAAAAGGATTTATGTTTCATGCTTTGATTTTATTTTTCATTTAGTTTTGCTAAGGGACTAGCAAAATGTAAGTTTGGGGGTATTTGATGTGTCCAAATTATTATATATTTAGACCCCTTAATCTACATTAGTTAGATCTTTAGCTATGTTATTTTCTAATGTTTTGGCTAGTTTTAGTGTTTTTATGTTTTGTAGGACAATAAGAGAGAAATGACATAATTCAAAGCAAAATACATGGAAATTCGGATGTAGCAGCCTATTGGATTTAGACCTATCATAACAGGACCAAACGATATTCTTTTTGAGCGTTTCCTATGTCTAAATTGAAGTTCCAAATGTCATCTTTCCAACCCAACAAATTTCAGCCTATTTGGAGATACATACAAAAAGATATCACCATTTTAAGTTTAGTCGTTGGATCATCCCGAAAATCCGAAATTTTGTTCATCTTTCTTATTTTTGTCCCATTCCTTGTTTTCATTGTTTTCATTGTTAGGCAGCCTAGCAGCACCTCTCCCTCTTGTCTCCCCTTGCGTGTCCCCCCTTCCAAAACAATGCAGCACATACATGTGACCTGCAGCTCCTGCAGCACCTGCAGCACCTGGACAGCATGGACAGCATGGGCAGCACCTTCCCCCAGCCAGCAGCAGCTCCAAGCAGCAATGCACGCCTGTTTCACTTGCAAGACAGCAGCTCCACTTTACACAAAGCACCAAGGGCAGCAACATGGAATGGAAAAGCTGAACCTGCTGGACAGCAGCAGCATGGTCTGCACAACTCCCCAAAGCTGGACAGCACCTGCAACACTCCACCTTGCCTGCAGCACACTTTCGCACAGCAGCTCCTGCACCTTTTCCTCTCAACTGGACAGCAGCTTCTCCTCACTACCACGCCTCCTGCAGCAACCTGCAGCTGCTGGACAGCTGCTGGACAACTCATTCAGCTCCTGCAGCTTCTGGCAGCACCTGCAAGGGGCAGAACCTCTGCTGGACAGTAGCATGGGCTGCACCTGTCCACCTCACCAGCAGCATCTTCAAGGCAGCAGCATGGGCAGACACTCCACTGGAGGGACAGCACCAATTCTGAGTTTTCCCCAAGCTGGCAGCAAGGACAAAAGGGGAGGAGAGAGCTTGAAAAAGGAAAAGACCATCCGGAAAATAAGAAGAAAAAGGGGAGAGAAAAAGGGGGGGAGTTCCAGCAACATTATTGGGCAGAAACTTTCGGTGGACAGCAAGGGGATGGAAGGGTTTTCAACACCAAATTCTCAAAGGCTCTCCATGCATAGCTAAAGCTCTCCCTAGGGTTTTGATAAACCCTATCCAAGTATCAATGGCTTAATTGTGTTTTATTTTGGGATATTTATTTTGGGCATTGATGATTGTATAACTATGAGAATTACATTTTCGTAATTGGTTTTAAAGTTAAATGCAATCATGATGAAATGTTTATCTAGAAAGCTTATCATTTTGATTGTGCTCAAATTATGTTTATTGTTCAAAAGATGATAAATGTACTGGTTATGCAATGGTATTATTTTGAACATGCAACAAGAGATTTTGATAGTTCATGCCTAGGATAGACAAATGATGCTACACCCTAGCTTAGGTAGATGATTTGTACTAATCTTAGGATGGGCTACACTTAGTCATTGTTTGCATGTAACTAATTTAATAAATTTGATACCTCATGCCTAGGATAGACGGATGATGCTACACCCTAGCTTAGGTAGATGATCTGTACTAATCTTAGGATGGGGTATGCTTATTTTTAATGATGGTATTTTCTTGACACCTTGTTGAGCGCTTGACAACCGCACACGGGTAATATCATGCCTAGAAAGAATGTCCCATGTTAATAGGATGGCCATTGGTACAAGGATAGTGGTGAAATCAATTCCCTAGTTTCCCATATCATTTCATACAACTTTAATTTACTTTGTAGAATTTAATTTCTGTTAGTAGTTTACAACTTGAAAATCACAAAAACAACATACTTTCCAAAGGATAAATTTGGACCGATTTTATTAAAGCTTGACGCATGCAACCAATACATTCCCTGTGGATCGACACCCTCGATATAGACACCATCCTACAACGATTCGTTCTATTGCGAGTGGTATTATTATTGAAGTAAGAAAAAAATCACATCACAGAATTCGGTGGTGAATTCTATACAGCTTAGAGACATGATATTTCCTCTAAAGCCTTGCCAAGTGTGTGATTTGATCAGCTGTGAAGTCTATCTTAGGGCTTGGCCCTAAGGTAAAGGATTCCATTGAAGACCCCTTCAGGTAGGAGAACCTGGTTGGGAAGCGTTCGTGTTGGGTTACACGTTAGAGATCAAGGTACGACCACTGCATCGGGTGTATGTGAGTGTTACTGTCTTGTATCTAGCTTTGTCTTCTAAATAGTGTATATCCTGGGTTTGGCTGCCCCGGAGTGGTTTTTCTCTTTATTGAGTTTCCACTTCATCAACAAAATATTTGTCTGCTTTAAATTCCGCATTTAATATTTTGTTGCACACTATTCACACACACTGTTAAATTTAGAAGTCCATTTATTTTTCAATTGGTATCAGAGCAGGTACACTCTGTTTAGGATTTATTTCCTGAGTGTGATCCTCATCTTTTGTGACTTCTTTTTTTTTACACCTTTTATCATGAATTCTTTTCTGTTATCTAGTGAGGATTCTGATATTATGCTCTTTAAGGTTTTTAATAAATTGAAGAATGCTCAACATTCTAAATTTTTTCATAAAGAGCTTAAAAAGGTGAAGCAAGAAAAAGAGTCTTTGATTGTTCAATTGTTTTAATCACATGCTTTGATTGAGTCTTTGAGATCTGAGAATACCATGCTATTTGACATTATTGATTCACATGAGAAGAAATTGGAAAAATTCTCTAGTGATAATTTGAAAAGCATGCTTTGTATTCATTCGGATATTTCCAACAAGCCTGATTTAGTTGTTGATGACTTGAGTACTTCTACTTCACATGTTGCTGATTCTGAATTAGATTCCATTAGCAATAAGCCTGTGATAGTAGACACTGATTGTTTGGATAATTCTTGCTTGAATAATTGTGTGATGCCCAAGCCCTAGGAATCAGGAACACAAGGTAAGTTTGTTCCTACTTGTCATAATTGTGAGAAAATTGGTCATATTAGGCCAAATTGTTATTTGTTGAAATCCCACAGGCCTTGGATTAAGCAGGATGCTATGAGAAAAAGTGAAGTTGATGATTCTTCCTCATCAAAATATGTCCCTTCGCATAGGAGACATATAAAAGGTAAGGGCAATGTTATTTGTAAGAATGCTAACCATAATTTTGCAGAGAATACAAAGAAGCATTCAAACAAAAGAAGCTTGCCTACCTGCCATCACTGCAGCATCATCGGTCACATCCGACCCAGTTGTCCACATCTCCAGGCTCAGAAGTAGAAGGTTCAGAAGGAGCTGCCAACAAAAGCTACATCAGGCACCCTACTTCCTACGGCACTTCAGGCTTCGCAGCATCAGCAAAGGTTTGTTCTTGCCAATCAGAGTGGCAAACCAAAGAAGAACAAATCAAGGCGCTACAAGAGAAAGCTGCAAAAGCCCAATGGCAGCCATGGCTATGAAGGATTGCTTAGCCTAATGCAAGGTATGCTAAGGAGAATGGACAACATGGACAAGACCTGCAAGCCACCGCCTCGAGTCAAGCAGGTATGGGTCAAGAGTGATGAGACCATTCACCCCATGAGGGGGAACGAACGGACCTAGCAAGAGAAGGTGTTCATGCCTAGGATTCGGTTCCTAATCCTAAGGCATCAGGTTTGATTGCTTGCACATTTACTTGTTATATTTGTGTGCTTACTATGCAATCTAGGAACCAGTTTGTTGTGCCCCCTATTCTCTTGAGAGAGCATTGCATGTACTGTTTGGGGAAGACAAAAAAACCAGGTAGAGCGACTGTTTTTTTTTCTGTATTGGCATCATCAGGTTTGATCTTGCCATGCATATGATGTTTTCTTTCCATATTGCATTTGTTTTTAATTTAAAAAAAAAAAATATTGGGGAGAATTTGCAGGATATTTTTTTGGCATATCAGATATTGCATGTATTTTCTCATGATATCTCAATTATTTGGGTATTAATTTACTTTGCTTAGATATATTTGAGAGTTTCTGACTATAATTTGCCAAGTGTTTTCCTGTATATGCAAAAGTAGGATAGCTTCTTTTCTCATGCGATGAAAAATGTGCACTATTCATGACTCCCCTAAAGGTACATCTTTCCTTCTCTGACTTTGTGTTTCTAAGAATTTTTGGATAAGAGAAGATGTTTTTGATAAGATGGCCAAATTGACCACATGCTAGTTAAACCTAGAACCTAAAAACTCTGGCATTCCCTATAGATTGTAGCACCATAAGAATTAAGCAGTTATTCATATGAATTTTGTGCTTTAAATTGTCTATTCACTACTTTTGTACTGAATTTGCTATATGTCTTGCCCTCTACGTGCAAGTAAAAATTTACTTTGTCCTTCATGGTACAAGTAAAACAATTCGGTGCTGCATCTCAGGGGGAGTGTATCAGATGAGGGTGGCTAGGGCCTAGTAAGTTATAAGGTTTGACTTTTGGCTAATCTGTCACAGATTTTCTCTCTTGTCTAGAAAATCTGGTTGCTCTTTGTCATTTCTGTGATAGTCATACCTTGTAGGTTAAGTCTTCACACACACACGCATTGCATGAGTTGAGTTGTCGATTTGAATTTTCTATGTCCAGGAAAATGTTTGCGCTGATTGAACTCTCAACTCTCTTTTATATCTCTGCTTAGTTTTGAGATGCTCCCTGATTGTGTTATCAATGGATTATACATGCGTGTTCTGAAACTGACTTTGGAAAAATTATTTTTCTGCAAATTTTCCTCAAGTTTCAGATTTTCAGTGTGAAGTGTGTGGACGGACTTATTCTTACGTCCAAAACGAGAGCAGTCTTGCCATATGCTGACCTAGCAATTGCTCATCCGGTCAGGATCTCTATAGGTTTAAGACTTGCTTCTCTTTCTCTGCCATACACACATCTTTGCATTTTTATTGATTTATCATGGCATCTTGTGTGTTTTTCTCATGGATTTCTCCCGAGATTTTGGCATTTTGTGCACATCTCTTCTCATCGCATGATCTTCATTGTGTCTTCCATTATTCTTTTAAGTCTTTGTGCTTTTAGAATATTGGAATATTTGTTGGGATATTTTTCTTGAGATATTGTGCATGAAAATCCTTTTTTGTCTGTGTGTTGGGCTGATCTTTTATGCCTTATGAATAGCTGCATTGCTTATATTTCTCTTTGGCATCCATTTGACAGCCATCTTAAATACCACATTATGTTTGGAACTAACAGGATCTAATGGTATTTTTGGAGATATTTCTGATTGGTTTTTCAGGAATACGACTTCCAGCGGCTCCCAGCACAGTGATTGACAAATGCATCCTTTGGAAAACTGACTATTGTTGAAGTCGGATGTTCAATTTCCAAAGGTCTTGGGATTTGATACTTGGAGGATTTATGTTCCTCTCTGTTGGGCCACTTGCAGACTTTTCTCTATTCTCCTATTGCTTTGGATTTTAGAAAGTTTTTTGTCTGTGGATATTATTACTCTGTTTACCCTTGTACTTCTGAGACATTGAGGGGGAGTAATTGTTGTGTGGTTTTTCTCATTACTCTGTTTTACCCTTTGTCCCTTTGTGACAAAAAGGGGGAGTAATTTTTGATTTGGACCGGCATTGTATTTTTAACCGGTCAAGTGATTTTTGTCCCAGAATGGCCAAAGGGGGAGTTTGTTAGTTTTTGTGTTGGCTGCATTCTGTTGGACAAAATCACTTCGATGTAATGTTGCTGCTTTCACAGGGATGCTGCTTTATCCAGAGTCTACTCTTCAGCTATGTTCTTTGAGAAGATTCTGTGAAGTTTTCAAGGATTTATTTCGGTTCCCTGTCAGCCGTCCGGACGACGTGGTATTCCGTTTGGACGCTCATCAGTCAGCAACATCTGTTCGGTCGACGAGATCTTTCCGTTCGGACGCCCATCCGTGTTTAGAAGCTTCGAACAGTTCAAGATTGCACCCATCCGGATGTAATGGCAAATCGTCCGGACGCTCTTCAGAGTTTGAGAAAATCCCAGTGTTCCAGCGCATCCGTCCGGACGACGTGGTTATACCGTCCGGACGCCATTCAGTGTTTGACAAGAAATAGGGTTTCTACCTCAAGACACAGTTATGGGAAGACGGCTGCTACCTTCTGGACGATGTGTGATCCCGTCCGGACGATGTCCTCTATAAGGCAAGAACATGCATACCAAGTTCAACCGTCCTGACGTCAGCCTTCATGGTCCGGACGATCAAGCTTCATATATGGAAATTGCGTGCACTAGTTCAACTGTCCGGACGTTAGCCTTCAAGGTCCGGACGCTCCAAGCCTTATTATGGTAATTTCGTGCAGCCACAGTGCAACCATCCGGACGCTAGGGCAACACTATCCGGACGCGGCCTTGTTATGGAAGCTTTTAGCGCTATCTTGGAGAGGCGGTTGCAGTTGACTGTCTGGACGCTCGGTCAAGCCGTCTGGACACCTTCCAGTATTTTGGTCATAACTTTTTACTCAAATAACGGATTGAGACGAAATTTGCCTCGTTGGAAAGCTTAGAAAAAATGATGTAATTTGAGCATCCAGAAGGAAACTAGAAGAGTCTGGAAGGCCTCCGTATGGACGGAAAGATTTTCCCATCCGGAAGGCCCTACAGAAACCTCCAGAATTACTTGAGGCATGCTTTCAACACAGAATTCGGTGGTGAATTCTCTACAGCTTAGAGACGTGATATTTCCTCTAAACCCTTGCCAAGTGTGTGATTTGATCAGCTGTGAAGTCTATCTTAGGGGTTGGCTCTAAGGTAAAGGATTCCATTGAAGACCCCTTCAGGTAGGAGAACCTGGTTGGAAAGCGTTCGTGTTGGGTTATACGTTAGAGATCAAGGTACGACCACTGCATCGGGTGTATGTGAGTGTTACTGTCTTGTATCTAGGTTTGTCTTCTGAATAGTGGATATCCTGAGTTTGGCTGCCCCGGAGTGGTTTTTCTCTTAATTGAGTTTCCACTTCATCAACAAAATATTTGTCTCCTTTAAATTCCGCATTTAATATTTTGTTGCACACTGTTCACACACACTGTTAAATTTAGAAGTCCATTTATTTTTCATATTTCTTACAGTATAAACTTGTAAAAAAGAAAGATCATGGGTTACAATTTGACGGTTATGGTTTTAGGGTTTAGTGTTTGGGGTTTAGGTTTTATTGTTTTTTAAGGGTTTCAAGTTTATGGTTAGGGGTTTTTGTTAGTTTTAAAGGGTTTTGGGTTTAGGATTTAGGGTTTAGGGTTTAGGGTGTAGGGTTAGGGTTAGGGTTTTATTGTTTGGGTTTAGAGTTTTTGATTTGTTTTTTAAAGGGTTTGTGTTGGTTTTTTTTTAAAAAAGGGTTTATATCTTTTGGGATTAGGGTTTTAGGGTTCAGGGATTTTTGGTTTTTTTTTAAGGGTTTAGGATTAGGGTTTTAGTTTTTTTTTTTAAGGGTGTAGGGTTTATGGTTAGGGTTTTTGTTTGTTTTGAAGGGTTTAAGGTTTAGGGTTTAGGGTTAGGGTTGTGGATTTAGGGTTTAGAGTTTTTGATTTTTTTTAAGGGTTTGTGTTGGTGTTTTTTTTTTAAGGGTTTGTGTTGTTTTTTTTTTTTTAAAAGGTTTATAGCTTTTGGGTTTAGGGTTTTAGGGTTTAGGGTTTTTTTGTTTTTTTTAGGGTTTAGGGTTTTTGGGTTTAGGGTTTAGTGTTATGGTTAGGGTTTAAGATTTTTGTTATTTTTAGGGTTGTGTAAGGTTTAGGGTTTAGGGTATTTGTTTTTGTTAGGGCTTAGTGTTAGGGTTTTAAGGTTTTACAGTTATGATTTTAGGATTTAAAGTTTAGGGTTAGAGTTTAGGTATTCCTTAAAAAGTAGACGGTCAATTTTTAATTTTTTTCTTTCTTATTCAAACCAATTTTTTTTTTCCATTTATCATTTTCAAAAGTGTCATCGTTGGTTTATAACGCTAAACTAATAGTGGATATTGTTTGATTTTTTCCACTAACAAAAAAACTCCTGAATTTATAATAACACATTAAAATATATATATATATATATATATAACCTCTCAAATTAACAATTAGAACAAAAGAATTAAAAACAATAAAAACACAATATAGTGAAAAAGTACGTGGCTTCCAAAACAATAAAATAAAATAAAACCCTAAATGACACAAAAATACGAAGGTGTACACAAAAATTTCATCAAATGTGTAATAACCAAATACATGCAGCATTGTTAAAAAAATAAATAAATAAAAATTAACCAAATACAGCAAAACCGAAATAGCTAGTCCATAAAAACAAAAAAAAAACCGAAATTATATGTATACAAATTACAATAAATCAGTAACATTGCAATAAAAAAATAGAAAAAATAAAAAAAATATTACAAAAATCTCTATTGTTTACCCAGTACTCCAAACAAATTTAGACCTCAACAATATCACAACGAAATTAACAAAATGCACACGGATATACATATAGAAGAAAAAATTAAAACAAAAAAACGAGGGACAAAATACTCACAATAGATTATTTCAGGGTTTATGGATTTAGGGTTGCTTATATATATACCTGCATATTTAAAAGTTAGGAAAAAAGAAGAAAAAAAGTTAGGAAAATATCTACATGTATATATGTAGAAACCGGTAGACAGAGAGAGTAAAATGACCATTACCGGAGCAAATCCACGCACGGCCGGAGTAGGCTGCCGGAGAGTAGTCCCAGTAGAGAGAGAGAGAGAGCTAAGATCCGGTGTATATATATACGTGAGAGAGAGGGAGAGAGAGAGAGAGAGACAGCTGGTGAGAGAGAGAGGTGATCGGTGGTGGACGGTCACCACGCCGGAGACAAGGTCGCGAGGCAGAGGAACGGGCTGTCGTCGACCGGCAGAGCTCGATGGAGAGAGAGAGAGAGAGAGATCGTAAGAAATGGGTAGCTTCCAGAGGAAGCTACCCATTTCTATAAAATATATATATATTTATATAAAATAATATATTAAAATATTTTTTAAAATATTTTTAAAAAAAGTTCGCCATTGTTTGGCCAGGTGGCGCGCGGGAGAACTCCCGCGCAGTGGACCTGGCCAAACAATTGGACACATGTACCATGCCACGTCTCCAATTGTAGCAGTTTTTTAATATAAAAAAAAATATTATAATTATATATAAATTCTTATATAAATAAATATATATATAATTTATTCACTTAAATACAAATACAAACCCATGCAACCCTAAGTGTACGTACTGTACACATTGCTAAACCCTAAGCCCTAAAACTAAACCGTAAACTATAAATTAAAACTAAATCCTAACCCTAAATTTAAACCCTAACACTAAGTATATATATATACACTATACTAAACCCTAAATTAAAACTAAACCCTAACCATAAAATTAAACCCTAAAACCCCTAACCCTAAGTGTATATACTATATGTAAGCCATAAACCCTAACCTTAACCCTAATCTTAAGTGTATGTACTATATATAGCTATAAACTCTAACCCTAAATATATATACTATATATATCTATAAACCCTTACCTTATATACTATATATAGCTATAAACCCTAACCGTAAATGTATATACTATATATATCTATAAACCCTAACCCTATACACTATATATAGATATAAACCCTAACTCTAAGTGTATATATTATATACTATATATAGCCATAAACCCTAACTCTAAGTATATGTACTATATATAGCTATAAACCAAAAACCTAAGTGTAAATACTATATATTATATATAGCCATAAACTCTAACTCTAAGTGTATGTACTATATATAGCCATAAACCTAAGTGTATATACTATATATAGCCATAAACCATAACCCTAAGTGTATGTACTTTGTTATGTTGCATTTTTTTTTTGGTTCCTAAACACTATTTACAGTACATCCATTTATGTAAATGCATATAGTACAATATGTAAATTAGGTTAGGCTTTACGTACTTATAAGTACTCATATATAAGGAACTCAACATGTAAACCCCAAGTATAGTATTTACATATAGCCCTAAAACTTAATCTTATGTGTGTATATATATATATGGCACAAATTTAAGATTATGATATATAGTTAAGAAAGTAAATTTTTTTTTTTTTTTACACGCGTCCAATTGGACGCGTATATAAATACACGTGTCGAGTTAGACACGTTTATTTTATACACGCGTCTAACTGGACACGTGTATTTTATACACGTGTCCAATTGGCCGCGTGGATTAATTACACGCGGCCAATTGGGTTTTTTATACCACTAGCCACGTGGCTAGTTGGCCGCGTGTCTACAGTAACAGGTATTGTAGACACGCGGCCAATTGTTAGTTTTTTTGTAGTGATAATATATGGAGAGTCAGGAATGCTATTAAGTTTCAAAATGCCCTCAAAACTGAAGACCAGATACTCAAGCAGATATTTTGGGAAGTTAGATCAAGAATTTCTAGAAGAGGAAAGTTTAAGAAGAATAGAGAGAATGTTAAGCTTTGCCATCTCTGGAATGTAGATGTTTCTATTCTTGAATAATCCTAGTTAGTGAGACTTTGGTTGTTTTGGTTCTGCAGCAGTTTTTTCTGCTTTGTTTTTTGTTCTATTTGTTTCTTGTTGTTTTGTTGTTTGTAACTCTGGTTCTTAGTTGTTAATAATATTGATCACTTATTCATAAAAAAAGCAAAAAAAAGTAGCAACCAAGAGAAACACGCTTGCAGTGTACGTATTGAGTGCAGTTCTGGAAATCATAAAGGAAAGAAATAAGGGACACACACGTTATTTTCCTTACCAGCTGGCAGCAACAAATTCTTTCAAAGGACGTGTGATCATGCGACGCCTTGAGCTGGGAGAACCGAACCGAACAAAACAGACATGGAAAGCTGAACGTGCAGCGCAAGTAGGAGACACATTTTTTTTATTTCCAAAGCAGTGCACCAGGACATGGAAGTGAGGAACCATTGAGATTGATGCGGTAGTTTTCACTAGTCCGGCTTCTATCCTGTAGTGTAAACTACCGCATACATGCTGTGATTTGTTCCAACGGCCCAAATACGATCACGTCATTTTAAAGTCAAAAAGCAAGTTTGTGAGAAATGTCGTCAACACACGCCATCTGTTTTTTTTTTCTCTTTGCTACAATCTACGCCTCTGCGAAAAGGATCCAGCATGGGAGCAAAAACATTTTCCTCTTCCTTCTTCACACACTTTCACTTTCTCTCTTTCTGCAAATTCTTCATAACCATTTTAAGTAAAACAACAACAAATCACCCCCCAAATTAAACCCAGCCGAAAATTATACTTCCAAATCGGTCTTCCAAAATTGAAATCAATACAAACAGAATCACCCCCAACCGAAAACCCAAAATAACCACATCACTGATTCACAACAGAACCCACAAAATTCCTCTTAATCGACCATCACAACCAAAATCACAAAAAAGAGTAACCCAACACAAATTCTCAACAAAAAAATACAACTAGAACCGAAATCAAAACCTGTACATTTGATCAATCACCCAGAGCCACTGAGCCCCAAAATCAACGCCCTAATTCGGAAATCCCAAACCCATAATCAATCATGAAAATGCTGAGTAAATCATCACCAAATTCGGTTTCATCATAGAAATCTCAAAACCCATCAACTTATCAAACTACATACCCCACACGGACATGGCAGAAAGAGAAACCTAAAAAGGAAAGAAATTGTAGGGCAAGTGTTGTTGTTCGTGCGTGAGAATAATAATCTTTCAATGTTTTCCCCATCATAGGTTAGCCTGGTTGAGATTGTGACGAGGAGAGCCAACCCATTTTGGTGATTAGCTCCGGCGGGAGAGTCAACATGATGAATTTAGTGAGGTTTTTAAAACAATTTATCAAAAGGCATAAACAAGGAGGTGGGGTGTCCCCCAATATGAGCATTTCGATCAGGTCAACTGTAGGAAATATATGGATCGGATGATGCCGAAGTGAGGAAGAAGTACTCTCACTTGTTGATGACTTGATGTTGTTGGTAACAGTGGGTATTTCAGATAATGCTCAGGAGAAATGATTATCGATTGAAGTGAAGGCTGTGGCGTAATGCAAGGCTCAAGACAGAACCTTAGCTGGATTCTCAAGTCAAGCCTTGTTGACTTGGGTTTTAAACGGCGTCAAGTTATAAAACTATGACATTTCCCTAAACCCTAAAACGACATAGTTTTACACTACAACATCTATGCGGTAGCGAAAACACTACAGCATCTATGTGGTAGTTTTCACTACCGCATAGAAGCCGGATCTGAGATTGAGAGAGTATTATCTTTCCTTGCGAAGAATCAACACGTGAACTGGCAGCAACTGTGAAGCACCGACTTGTTCTTTCCAAAAAGTAGTACGCAGCGAACACACAAGGCAGTAAATGATTTTTCTTTCTAAAGTAGCTCTTTAGACCTAGCAGTCGTGTGTCTTGCTATGTACATATATATATAGGTAAGTTTTTTTTTTTTTTAGGGGGGAGGAGAGACCTGTAGCCGAACTGGCAGCACCAAAAAGAAGACCCACGTCTTCTCCTTTTCACGTTTTTTTTTTTTTTTTTTTTTAGGATTGGCAGAGCCTTTTGTGAGTTATTTTTCCCCTTTTTCTTCTTGTACGTTTTCTTTTTCTTTTATGAGTAATGATATTTTTTACGTTTTTAATTTAATTTAGCGTGTTGTTTTTAGTCATGAGAGGTTAAAATCTTCAACTAAGGTTGAAGATGAAACCTCGTAATTGATAACGCACGTTCTTGTTATTTTATTTATATAACTCCAATGTTTAATCAGATTATTGTTCAAGTCCAATATTCGATTAATTGATTTATATCTCTTGATTGAATGATGGAACTGATTAATTACTGTTCACTAATTGTTAAGGAAATTTAGGGTTTAATGGAATGGAAATTGAGAAATTGGATTGATGAAATTAGGGAATAACTGATACGGCACATTCGAGGATGCCAACCTCCAAGAACAAGATCACTATTCACCAAAGATACCTAGACAAAACCGCCTCTGGGACTTATATATGCCCCTTACAAAACGCATCCCCCTTGAACATAAAACGACTACACAAAAGAAAGCATAAAACGACACTAAATAACATAAAACACTGGCTACTCAAAATGCACCGCATAGCCTCATCTAGAAGCCCAGCTGGACCGCACCTTTCAGCAACCCACTCACAAGCTGCCACGCAACTGATACTTCCGAACTCAACTCTTCTATTCTTCTCTCAAAATCGCACATTTATTTCCTTCCTTCCCTAGAGAAATGTTGTGTGACAAATGATTATTTATTTAAAGTTGGATATTCGATTTGTTTTAACCAATGGATACATCAAATCATTCGATTGAAAGAGGATATCCTTTGTAATTTTTTTGTCAAAAAGAATACATTGAATGATTTAATTTCAATTGGGTATTCGTTATGATTTATTTAATGGTTGGATTCATTGAATGATTTAGTATGCATTTTTTTAAGGAATTTTGAACAATGAATATGGCTTAATGGTTTATCGGGTGTATAAATAAAATACAAGAATGTAGTGTTTGATTTGGCAAGGTGGATTCTAAAACCTTAGTTCCTTTTATTATTATTATTATTATCAATTGTTCTTTATTAATTTTGATTTAGTTTATTATTTTGCATAAAAAAGCCAAAAATTTGGAACTAGGTTAAAATATGATTAATAAATAATGTAATTCAAACATACCTGACATGCATTAGGATTTAGAAACCAAAATCCTAGGCATGGTGTGACTTTACTTTTACTAGGTGAGTCCACTCCCCCTCAATGGGTGAATGGTCTCATCAGTTCTGATCCATACCTGCTTGACCCATGGAGGTGGTTTGTGGGTCTTGTCTATGTTGTCCATTCTTCTTAGCATACCTTACATCAAACTCAGCAACCCCTCATAGCCATGGTTGCTATTGGGCTTGTACGGCTTTCTCTTGAAGAGCCTTGATTTGCTCTTCTTTAGTTTGTTACTCTAATTGGCAGAAACAAACTTCTGCTATTGCTATTGATGCCGTGGAGCCTGATGTGCCATCATAAGTAGAGTGCCTGATGTAGCTTTTATTAGCAGTTTCCTCTGAACCTTCAACTTTTGAGCTTGAAACTGTGGACATTTGGGTCGGATGTGACCAGTGATGCTACAATGATGATAGGTGAGCATACTTCTTTTGTTTGAATGCTTTTTGACAGTCTTTGCAGAATTAATGTTAGCATTCTTACAAATTACACTGTCCTTACCTTTTATATGTCTCATATGCAGAGGGGCATATTTAGATAAGGAAGGTTTTACAACTTTACATTTCCTCGGAACATCCTGCTTAATCCAAGATCTGTGGGTTTTTAACAGAAAAGAATTTGGTCTAATATGACCAACCTTCCCACAATTATGATAAGTAAGAATGAACTTACCATGAGCTTGTGTTTATGAATCCTTGGACTTAGGCTTCACGCAGTTATTTAAGCAAGAATTTTCAGAATTATCTAAACAAATTGTATTTACTATCACAGGCTTAATAACAAGAGAATTTATTTCAGAATCAAAAGCATGTGAAGTAGAAGCATCCAAATCATCAACAATTATGCCAGGCTTGCTAGAATTATTTGTATAAATACAAAGCACGCTTTTTAAATTATCATTAGAGAATTTTTCCAAGAGATCTTCAGATTCTTTTAATTTATTCTCAAGTGTACCAATAGTGTTAAATAGCATGTTATTCTCAGATTTGAAAGAGCCAATCAAGACATGTGATTCAGATAATTGAATGATTAAAGACTCTTTTTCTTGTTTAACCTTTTTGAGCTCTTCATTGGAATTTTTTGAATTCTTACTCAATTTAAGAAAATTCTCAAAGAGCTCATTATCAGAATTCTCTTCAGATAGCCGAGAAGAATTCATGATAAAAGAAGTCAAAAAAAATACGGATTACACTCAAGAAATTAATCCAAACACGAGTGTACCCACTCTGATACCAATTGAAAAATAAATAGACTCCTAATTAATGTGTGTGATCAATTGTGCAACAAAATATCTAAATGCGAAATTTAAAAGAAGACAATATTTTGTTGACGAAGTGGAAACTCAATTAAGAGAAAAACCACTCTGGGGCAACCAAACCCAGGAAATCTACTATTCAGAAGACAAAGCTAGTTACAAAACAGTCGTACTCACATATCCTTGATGCAGTAGTCGTTACCTTGAACTCTGACACATACCTATATGTGAACGCCTCCCAACCAGGTCTCCTACCTGAAAGGGTATTCAATGGAATCATTTAGCTTAGGGCTCCACCCTAAGCTAGACTTCACGGGTTGATCAAATCACACAATAAACACTCTAAGAGAGCTAGCACATATCTCAATCTCTACCTAAACACCCTCTCTTAGTACAAAGGAATTCAGTACCGAATTCTATAAATAATACAAGCCTAGAAAACTCTATTTATACGCTTTAAAAGACCTATTACTATACTGATTCAGAGTTCTTTGGGCGGCGTCCAGACTTAGACAGAGGGCGTTCGGGCGGCAAGTAGCAACCAACTTCCATAACGCGCTTCACACGTTTCTTCATTAAACTTCAGTCTCCGCATTTGGACGGTGTTGCCCCAGCGTCAGGACAGTTGCATGCTGTCTTCATTAACAGTGTATACTGAGCTATTTAGAATCTTCTTGAACACTGATAGGCGAGCTGTTAGGACGGTTAGCTAGGGAACCGACTTTACTGATTTGTAAACTGTGCAGAATCTTCCTGGACTCCAGAAATTGCCTTCTAGATGCTTGACACTGATACTTGTCATATTAAGGCATTTTCATAGTTGAGAAAATATGACCTGAATATTTTGTAGGACTCTGAGTAATTACGGCGTCCCTGTTTCAGTAGTACACTAATATGGCAGTGATTCTGTCAACAAAATATAGCCAATAAAACCAACAGTGCAGATTCAAAAGATGAGGGATTGGATTATCTGCTAACTTATAAGATGCCAAAGCTAATGTTTTTGTAACTATTGTATTTATTTGTAATCCTTTGTGTTTACATGTTCTTTTTGTATGTAACATATTTAGAGAAATGTCTGTATTTGGTAGACTTTTCATGTATGTTTGTGTGTCATTTGTGACACATGTTTGGATGTAATCAATGTAAAGGAACTAGATGATTTTTAATGAATACCTAGAAGTAATTCAGTCAGCTCAACGTGTTATGTTGTCGATCCTTAAGTTTGAAAAATATATTCCACTACGATATTTTATCATCTTTGATGTAGTAATGTCACATAATTAATTAGATTTAATTACTTACGCTTTTTGTAAAAAAGAATCCAACAATAAATGTAAAGGTCCTAATTGTGAGGATTTTCAGCAGTGCACAAGAAATGTAGGTTTATTTTCAAATTTGAAAAAGGAAATGAACCAAAAAGGGGGCCAGGGCTGCACGTTCCAAGGGAATAACAAAGACACCCATAACGTGACAAATGTCATACGTTAATTTTTTTAGTTTGAAGAGCCTGATGAAGTTAGAAAGAAACGTGGGCGTTGTTGTTTGAGGAGTGAGTTTTGTTTTTAGGCTGTTGGATGTATCCCATCAGCAGTATTATTTGGCCTAAACAATGGTTTCTATACTAAATTATTCATAAATTAATACAATAAACGTAGCTTAGCTTAGTTATATGCACGTCACCTCATTGCTTTGGCGTTTTCTGTGACTAATTGAGGTGATGTACATTCCCCTCAGATGAACACCTTGGCAGGATGTCACATTACTAATTAATACAGTACCCTAGCCTGCTATTTATTGGTTGGTTATAGGTAGTTTTGGAGTGATTATAATTTATTTGGGTTGTGTACGTATTTTAAATTGTGTTTAACATATTTTTAGTCTAATTATAATTTGTTCCAGCTACGACATCGATCTCACTTTTGCTAAACAAAAGCTTCTCATGGAGAGCGTAGAGATCATCTCAGGAATCCCATACGAACCTCAAAACTCATGTAAAAATCATACCCCAAGTCCAAGAACTGTAGAAACAGAAGAAAAAAGAAGCATGAAGCTTCCAAAGAGGTTTCTAGGGGTGAGACAAAGGCCTTCAGGAAGATGGGTTGCTGAAATCAAGGACTCCTCACAGAATCTGAGGCTGTGGTTAGGGACTTTCGACAGTGCAGAAGAGGCTGCTCTGGCTTATGACAGCGCCGCCAGGCTTCTCAGAGGAAGAAATGCAAAGACAAACTTCATCATGAACACACATGATCAAGAAAGTTGCAGCTTACTGGGAAAGAATCCTAGGGTGTTTCAGCTTCTTCAGCATGCAGTTATGAAGAACCACCTTGCAAGATCTCTTCACCCGGCCGCGGAAAAACAGAATCCAGGTGACAAGGTTAAGTCAATCTATTTTGATACGACCCTTGTCGAGGAGACTATAGTTTGTTCATCAAGCTCTGAATTCGGAAGCTGTGGTTTTGACCATGATAGAAACAAGCTTTCACGCTTTTCATTTGGTAGTCCTAAGGTTTATTCTTCTGTTTTTGTGGCTCCTTCTTTCAGCGCTTCTCTAGGAGAAGATCGAAAAAATTGCCAAGAGGCTTAATTAGGTATTTAAATATGCAAATGGACTGTCAAAGAATGGAAAGTTTTCCAGGTAAATTATGTTATCCATGTTCGTTTTCAGTACTTATTACTTCTTCTCCTCCAACCGCATACCTGGAGATTTGCCAATTGCCTTCGCCTTCCCTCATGCTCCCCTTGTGCTATTTTATACTTTCTTTTCAGGGTGGACAACCCAAAATGAGAAATCTAATTCCTTAATTTTGATGGTTCGATGGTTAATAATTTTCTCCAAGTAATTGATGAACTAGCTATATATATATCTAATCCACCATCTTCACCCTCTTGACTGCTGTACAATAGTAGTCTGTTATGTCGAAATTTGCTAGTCTTAATTTTGCTTTTTCTGTATTTATAACTTAACCGGCCCTAACCTTGCATACATTTGCGTTCAACTTAGCATATACAAACAACATTTTCTCCCATCTTCTGCTATACACATTTTATTTCATACTAGTTTTCAAATTCCTGTTTTTGGTGCAGTAGGGAGACAACTTCTATACAATATTGGGTTTGTAGATTCATATATTCAAGATACTTTAAAGAAACAAGAAAAAAAGAAAAAAAGAAAAAAAGAAAAAAGTAAAAGTAAGGTGACTTCACTACAAAAAAATCACCGATTCCCTTCGTGAACAGTAAAAAAAGCGTGGACTGATTCATGCCGTTTATCAAAAGTTGTGAAACCCACGGTCAATAATTTTATTTACGTCGTTTAAGTGCAAAATGTCAAGAATTGATGTCGTTTATGAAACGACTTAAAATTTTATGTCGTTTACGACATATGGCATAATTTTTTTATTTTTTTTTTGTCCCATATACATGAAATTTGATGACATCAAGGAAACAAGTTACAATTCAGAATTTGTTGTACAAGCAAAGTAACCAAACAATTGCTGGGAATATGATGATATGATCATAATTATTTGATATTTACCATGTCATGCTAGAGTCCAATAAAGAGTATATCTCCATAGATTTTATAATCTAATAAGAGTTTGATTATTTCCTTATTAGATTTGTCATAGGCTTAGATGTCAAGACTTTATTAGTCTATTATCTAAATCCTAAGATATTGTTTCTCTATTTAAAGGGGAGCTATCAATAAGACAAGTATGAGTTGATTATTGTTTTAGAATACAATTTTATGTGTTTTGGAGGTCAAAGCTCCCTCGAAGTAGCCATTGGAGATCACGACTCTCTCGAACTAGCCGATTTATGATTTTCTATTTTTTGTTATTAGTGGGTCCGCATCAAGTGGTATCAAAACAAGGTTGATTGTTTCGACAACAATTACCAATCCATGCCCATTACCATGTCTTTCCAAATTTTCTTGAGTGCAGAGCAACAAGTAATGCTAGGAAAGATGCGGTCAAAATTCCTCATGGGAATGAAAAATTCACCAAAAAGATAAAGGAGCATATGAAAAGAATTAAAAGTTTGTCTCCACTACGCCCTTCTCAAGCAAGCCAATCCACGCCTACCCCACTGGCTACCACCGTCACAAAAAAGGGGAAGAAATTAAAGAGCTGTTGAAGCAACAAAAATCTATTTGTGCCGGGTCCCACCAAACCACTGTTGACTGGCTGCAGATCAGCCCAGCCCAGCCACAAATTTAAAAAGCACCTGACCCAACCTTCCAAACGCGTTGTCATCAACCCATGCCACGCCTCCATGCCTCTAGGAGTCACTTGTGTTCACTGTGGTGCGAGAGAGATAAAGAAGAGAGCTTTTGTTTAGCTTTGGTTAGAGAAAAAAAAAATATTGATGGGGAAAAAAGATCACATGATCCCAATAACTACAAGAAAGGTCTCTGACATGCACGAGGATAAAGTTGAGACTTTGTTTATTGTGATATTTCTTTTTAGTATTCATTATTCATTTAGTTTTAGAATTTCTCCTTGGGGACAAGGAAATTATTAGGAAAAGGAAATGATATGATTATTTGATATTTCCCATGTTGTGCTAGAGTCCAATAAGGAGTATATCTGCGTAGATTTTATATTCCAATAAAGAGTTAGATTCCTTTCTTATTAGATTTGTCATAGTCTTATAAGTCAAGACTTAATTAGTCTATTATTGTTGGTTTATTTTAATTGGCTCATTCTATCTTGACAAAAACGCATCTATATCAGGGAATTTCCTTTATAGAGATTTCTGTAACAGAGACACCATAATTCCAGAAGATTCTAGGAAGAATATTGCATAATATATGTTAGTATTTTGGCCTCATTCTGTGTTTGGGCAAAATCACTTATGTGTAAAGATACCGTAAACAGGGATTCCACTTGTCAGAGCATTTTCAGAAGACTTTGCACTGCAAAAAAGATAGAAGATTTCAGATTCCTTGTCAGCTGTCCGGACGACGTGTTATCCCGTCTGGACGCCCATCTGTCAACTGTTCCATCCGTCCAGACGACGTGCCATCCCGTCCGGATGCCAGACAGACCAGCATCATCCGTCCGGACGACGTATCTTTCCGTCTAGACACTCTAATGTATCGAGAAGCTTCTGTTCCAACTTGCATCCGTCCGAACCTCTCAGCATCCCATCCGGACGTCCATCAGTGATTGATCAGCTTCAGATTCTTTCCAAGTTCAGAATATGGGAAGATTGATACACCGTCCGGACGATGTGGTTTCCCGTCCAGACGCGATCATAAATAAGGCAAGAATCGCAATTCAAATACCACCATCCGGACGTCAATCAGCCTTGGTTTGGACGCGCAAGTACTCATCAGTGCTTTGTACTTCCTAGACAATCATAAGCATCGTTCCTCAGCTCTTCCAATTCATTTAGTTGGAGCTTCCTCTGTGAGCCAGCCTTTGTGAGATCGAAATTCAGCTCCTTAATGGCCCAGTAGGCTCTATGCTCCAACTCCAAGGGCAGATGGCATGCTTTCCCATACACTATACGGTAAGATGACATGCCAATCGGTGTGTTGAAAGCTGTCCGGTACGCCCATAATGCATCCTTCAACCGGAGAGACCAATCTTTCCTTGACGGGTTCACCGTCTACTCTAAAATCTTCTTGATCTCTCTGTTTGAAACCTCCACTTGTCCACTCGTCTGAGGGTGATAGGGAGTGGCAACCTTGTGTGTGATGCAATATTTATTCATCAGCTGCTCGAAGACCCGATTGCATAAATGCTTACCACCGTCACTAATAATTGCTCGAGGTGTACCAAAACGAGCAAATATAGTGTCCTTTAAAAACTGGACCACAACTTTGTGGTCGTTGGTCTTGCAAGCAGCAGCCTCTACCCATTTGGACACGTAGTCCACTGCAACTAGTATGTACAGATAGACGAAGGAGGTCGGGAAAGGTCCCATGAAATCGATGCCCCATACATCAAAGATCTCAATAATAAGAATGGGGTTGAGGGGCATCATATTTCGGCGTGAAATACTCCCTAGCTTCTGACAGTGCTCGCATGAAACACAATAAGTGTGAGCGTCTTGAAAGATGGTCGGCCAGTAAAAACCGCACTGCAAAATCTTTGCACTGAAGTGGCCTCCACAGGCATGATCATGACATAAGGAGATGACACTGGATTGGTCAGACTCGGGAATGCATCTCCTAATGATCTGATCGGGACAATACTTGAACAAGTAAGGATCGTCCTAGAAAAAATTCAAGGGCAAAGGCATTTGACAGGTGATAAGATAGTTCACTATGTCAGCAAACCATGGTGAGTGAGCATGAGCATGAGCAATATGCATCAACTGCTCATCGGGGAAGGTCTCAGAGATGGGGACGGCTTCTTCCGTGAAATCCACGGTAATCCTCGAGAGATGATCGGCCACCACATTTTCAGAACCCTTCTTTTCCCGAATCTCAATGTCGAACTCTTGTAAGAGTAAAATCCACCGAATGAGGCAAGATTTAGCATCCTTTTTGGAGAAAAGATACTTCAATGCCGCGTCATCCGAGTAGATGATGACTTTCGATCCCAGTAGGTAGGATCGAAACTTGTCCAGAGCAAATATGACTCCCAGCAGCTCTTTCTTAGTGGTCGAATAATTCAGCTGGGCGTCGTTCAGAGTTCGATTTACATAATAAATGACGTGGGGGAGTTTGTCAATGCGCTGCCCCAACACAGCTCCAACGGTGTAATCGGACGTGTCACACATGATCTCGAAAGGTGTACCCCAGCTTGGGGGCCGAATGATGGGTGTGGTCGTCAGAATTGCCTTCAAGGCCCCAAATGCCTTCTTGCAGTCCTCATCAAAAATGAAAGGGGCCTCTTCACCAACAGTTTGCACAAGGGCCGGGCTATCTTGCTGAAGTCCTAGATGAATCGCCGATAAAATCCTGCATGGCCCAGAAAAGAGCGAACATCTTTCACCGTCCGTGGGGGCGGAAGGTTGGATATCAGATCTACCTTCGCCTTGTCTACCTCTATTCCCCGACGAGAGATAATGTGCCCGAGCACAATTCCTTGTTGTACCATAAAATGGTAATTCTCCCAATTGAGTACTAGGATCTTCTCTTTACACCTCACCAAAACTAACGTGAGGTGGTGCAAACACTCCTCAAAAGATGACCCGAAAACCGAGAAGTCGTCCATAAATACCTCCAGGAAAGATGCTGATCATGCACCGCTGAAAAGTAGCGGGTGCATTGCATAACCCAAAGGGCATACGTCGGTAGGCGAACGGACAAGTGAAGGTCGTCTTCTCTTGGTCTTCAGGGTCCACAGGGACCTGGTTATATCCAGAATAACCATCCAAAAAATAGTAATACTCGTGCCCGGCCAACCTCTCCACCATTTGATCAATGAACGGAAGAGGAAAGTGATCTTTCCTGGTGGCAGTGTTCAGCTTGCGGTAGTCGATGCAGACTCTCCATCCAGACTGTTCTCGAGTTGGGACCAACTCGCCTTCCTTGTTCTGCACGACCGTCACTCCAGCTCGCTTGGGCACAATATGAATGGGACTCACCCATTTCCTGTCAGAGATTGGGTAGATGATGCCAGCATCCAACAACTTGATTACTTCTCCTCTGACGACTTCCTGCATGGTCGGGTTGAGCCTTCTCTGTGGCTCCCTCGATGGTCTGGTGTCTTCCTCCAGATGTATCTTGTGCATAACCACCGAAGGGCTGATTCCCTTAATATCTTCTATCGTCCAGCCTATAGCTTCCTTATGCTCTCTCAAAACATCTAACAATTTCTCCTCCTGAACAGCATGTAGATCCGAAGCTATGATTACAGGCAAAGTCTCAGCTGGACCTAGGAACCTATACTTAAGATTGTCGGGCAGGGGCTTAAGTTCCTTTTTTGGAGGCTCAGGTACTGTTGCCTCCTCTTCTTCCTTGCTCTCCAGAGGAGCAAACTCTAAAACGGAATTTGCTTGCTCAAGTAACGCATCCAAGTCCAGATCCTCTCCAAACTGAGCAAAGCATGCCTCCAGGGGGTCTTTGGTGCTTGATTCTTCCTCTATGATCTCCTCAATCAAGCAGGCACTTCTAATCTCATCGCACTCCCTCAGCCTCTTGCTGATGTCAAAGATGTTCAGCTCCACTGTCATATTGCCGAAGGAGATCTTCATTTTCCCCGTCCTACAGTTGATTAGGGCGTTAGCCGTAGCTAAGAATGGTCGCCCGAGGATCACCGGTATCTGAACTCCAACGTTCTATACCGGCTCGGTGTCAAGTACTATAAAGTCCACGAGAAAATAAAACTTGTCCACCTTAATCAAAACATCCTTCACTATTCCCCGTGGTATCTTAACTGACCGGTCAGCCAACTGCAGTGTCATGGAGGTGGGCTTCAATTCTCCTAACCCTAATTGCAAGTAAACTAAATAGGGAAGGAGATTGACACTGGCTCCAAGGTCAAGCAGAGCCTTCTCAATGTGGCTGACTCCTATCGTGCAAGAGATAGTAGGACATCCCGGGTCCTTGTACTTGATAGGAAGCCTACATTGGAGAATTGAGCTGACTTGCTCGGTCAAACAAACCATTTTCGGGACATTGGTTTTCCGCTTGACGGTGATCAAGTCCTTCAAGAACTTAGCGTAAGACGGCACTTGCAGGATGGTATCCAAGAACGGGATGTTAATCTGCACTTTTTTGAACACCTCCAGAATGCCCTCGAACTTTCCTCATTTCTTGGGCACGAGAAGTCTATCAGGGTAAGGCGCCTTAGGTATAAATGACCTAGGAGGAGTCTCTATGGTCGGAGCTAATGTAGATGGCTCGGCATCTCTCTTCTCTATGCTCCTGCTTCCTTGTCCTTCTTGTGCAGCAAGGTTCTCCTTAGGGTGAACCACTTGGTTGTCTACTTGTTTCCCTGACCTAAGTGTGACAACGGCTTGCACATGCTCCAACCCATGCACTGCATTTGATGAACTTCCCTCATGGAACTGCAACTTTGGATTTGGCACAGGCTGACTAGGGAGCTTTCCCTTCTCTCTCTCCCCTAGGTGACTAGCAATTTGCCCGATCTGGGTCTCCATCTTGGCAATAGCTTGAGTGTTCACCATGGTAGCATTCTTCGCGTCATTGATGGATTGCCCTGTAAGCTGAATGAAGGCCTTAAGAGTGTCTTCCAGAGTAGATTGTGAAGAAGAGGCAGAGGCTTGAGTAGGGGCTTGGTATGATGGTGCTGGCTGGTTGGGACGGCTTTGATGGTGAACCAGCTGATGAAATCCCAGGGGGTATTGAGTACGTATTTGGTGTGGAGCTCCCCCTTGGGTCATCGGCTGATTTTGCTTCCATGAGAAATTAGGGTGGTTTCGCCACCCTGGATTGTAGGTCTCGGAAAAGGGTCCATTGGCTTGCTTCCTATAGTCGTTAAAAGCGTTCACTTGCTCCATTGGTGACTCGACAAAAGCCGGCATTGATGGGAAAGTCTGTGCTAAGTGCATGGGACTAGCACAGATGGAACAACAGTCAACATGGAATGGATTGGCAGCATTCATGGATTTGCTAACAACTAGGGCTTCGACCTTTTTGGTAAGGGCATCTATCTTCATTTTTAATTCTACATTCTCCTTAACCTCGTAGATGTCTCCCTTCTTCTGAATGCGAGCAGCTTTATCTCGACAGCTTGAAAAATCCCACTGTTGGGAATTCTCAGATAACTGATCTAAGGTCCTATACGCCTCCTCTCCCGTCAAACTCAGAAATGCGCCTCCGTTCATCGACTCGATCATGCTACGGTTGGATTGAGTTAATCCTTGATAGAAAAATTGCACGAGTCTTCACTTCTCGTATCCATGTGGAGGGCACTTAATCAACATATCTTGAAATCTCTCATAACTCTCAGAAAATTTCTCATCTTCTTCTTGAGTAAATGAACTTATTTCCTTCCTACACTCATTGACTTTGGACATGGGGAAGAATTTGTTGTAGAATTTGTATAGCAAGTTCTCCCAAGAAGTGATGGAACCAGGCATGTTTGAATCCAACCATTCCTTGGCTCTATCATGGAGTGAGAAAGGAAATAGCCTAAGATGCACAGATTCTTCAGAAAAATTTTGAAATTTGAAGGTGGCACAGATTTCTTTGAATTTCTTCACATGGCTATAAGGATTTTCGAGGTCCAAGCCATGGAACGCGGGTAGGAGTTGGATGACATGAGGCTTGAGGTCAAAGTGAGTGGCATTGGTTGGGGGTAACACTATACATGAAGAAGAATTTGTTGCAACGGGTGCAAACAAATCCCTAAGTGTCCTAGTATGATCAACGTTTTCTCCCCGATTCCTCTCATTCCCATCCGCATGCATGTTATCTCCCATTTCAACAGAATTTCTAAGCCTTCTCCTAAGATTTTTTTCAATCTCGGGATCTAAAGATGTCAAGTCTAGATTCAAAGATCTTCTACCAAGCATACACTAATGTACAAACAATTATTTAACCAAAAAGACAAACAAAATAAATAGAGAGAAGAAATTGCAAATGGGGGACAAAATTCTCCAAGGTACAATCTAGGTTAGTTCCCAGGTAGGTGAGGGGGGTCACATTGGACACACTTAAATCCCAAGACCTTTCCTTACCAGAATTCACCTTGTTATTGCCCTTAGATAGCTAAGTAGACCCAAACTAGCAAAAAAATGTTTTTTTTTTTTTTTTTTTTTTTTTTTTTTTTTTTTTTAAATCAAGAGAAAAATAACACAACTAAGATAAAAGGTAAAGACTAACAAAAATGCATACAATTTACACAAAGATAGCAGCAAAAGTAAAAATAAGAATACTTACAGATTGGGACCAAAAAGGATTTTTGGTAAAAATTTCTGCTATTGATCTTATCCAGGAGCTGCCTTCTGAGTTGAGGTCGATCGATCGAATATAAAGTCGATCGATCGAAAATCGATCGATCGAAATTGTAGTAGATCGATCGAATATTTGAAATGTTGCAGGAACAGAAACAAGAACAGAACAGAAACTCTCTTCTTCTTCTTCTTTTTGTTAGAACAAAACAAAACAAATTGAGGGTAATATGAATCACAAACTACACAGAATTTGAAATAAATTATAATCAACTGAAAGAAAGATAAAACAAACAGCAAAATATTATCAAGCAGAAACAATTATGAACAAAAATGAACAAAATGGACTAAAAGAAGTACAGGAACGGAGATGCTCACCTTCTTCCGAGCTGCTGCTGTGCAAGTAATTCGATCGATCGAAATTCGATCGATCGATTCTTCAGGGCACCCAGTAAGTTGCAGAAGCTGCAGAACAGATCCGAGAGAAACAAAAAAAGAACTTTAGAATATAGAACAAAAGCTAAACAACAGAAAAATGAAACAAAAGTCTATCTAACTAGTAGAAAAACAAAATCAAACAAACAAAAACCAATTTTTGAACCGATCTCCCCGGCAACGGCGCCAAAAACTTGTTGTGTGTTTTAATGAGTACTCGCAAGCGCACGAATCATTTGCAATATAGTGTGTGCAAGTGCGAAGTCGAATCCACAGGGAAATGGTCAAATATTGGTGTCTTGTTTAATCAACTTCATTTTAACCTAGTTCGAAAGGTTTGAGGATTGATTAAAGAACAAAAGACTAAATAAAAGAGATGAAATATGCAAATTAAAAGGAACTAAGGCTAAGGAATCTACCAAACCAAATCCAACAACTCACACACTTGGTTTCCACTTGAACACCCAAAGAACATTAAGCTTTGGATGTCATTCAAATGTCTTAACCACTAACTCTAGAACCATTAAATGAATCCAACTCAAAGATAAATCACAAAGAGTACCCATTTGAAATCAAATCATCCAATGTATCCATTCAATGAACAAATCACAATGGATATCATCATTCAAACCGATAAAACAATGTATCCATCGGTTAAAACACATTAAATGTCCTATATCTACCACGAACCACATTCATTGCAAAAGATGAAGCATTAAATGAATGGAATTTGAAAAACAAATATGATATATCATTAAATGTGCAAGTAGTATAACAAGAGTGTGAGTGTCATCACTAGAAAGGTTTCATCCTCAACCTTAGTTGAGGTTACTAGCCTTCCATGACTAAAAACACTACAAGAAAATGAAGAACAAACATGGAAATAAAAGAAAAGCTTTACAAAGAGAAAGTGTCTAAGAACAAAAGCTACTGGAATACACTACAAAATGCACGAAATTAAACCTATCTACTGCTCTGTGAACTCTCTCTACAAGGAGGCATGGCAATGGCATTTATAGAAGGAACTTAGAACTAGAAACCCATGTAAAATGACTCCTCTAACCCCCTCTAGGGTTCCTCTCTTGCTAGAGACAACCAAGGTCACGAAACCAGCGTGTTCTACTGCGAAAATCAAAGGGAGAACTGATTTTTGTCATGGAGAAGCTCCTGATTGGGTGTTCTGGCGCGCT
The DNA here is from genome assembly GCA_028654335.1 of Alnus rubra. Lineage (NCBI taxonomy): Eukaryota > Viridiplantae > Streptophyta > Magnoliopsida > Fagales > Betulaceae > Alnus > Alnus rubra. The sequence continues at coordinate 213,084 of JAJPGS010001419.1, read as the reverse complement.
TCTGCAAAAGTAAGTTCTGGAAAATTTCGATCGATCGACTTCGGGTAATATTCAATCGATCGAATTTAAGTTCGATCGATCGAGTTCTTCAGAACTTCCAAGTTTTTCCAAGCAATCCCACATGAATTTTTCCATTCCTCACTTATTGACCTACAAAACATAAGAACACAAAAACTAACCAAAGCATCAGAAAATAACAAGACTAAAGGTCTAACTAATGTAAATCAAGGGGTCCAAATACACAATATTTGGCACTCATCAAATACCCCCAAACTTACATTTTGCTAGTCCCTTAGCAAAAACAAAATGGAAAACAAAATCAAAGCATGAAACATAAATCCTCTTTCGTGGGAGAAACAATTGCATTTAGCATATGTAGCAAGCCTTTTAAACCCCAAGGACTCCCTAGTGGACGAGTGAAGTCTCGTGAGGGTTTGCCAGAAATGATACCCACAAACATTGAAGTACTGAATTATCAATTGAGCAAAAATCATCATTCAAAACATGGTTCACACATCATGAGTATATTTAACAAAAGGAATATCATATTATCATGTTATCAAAAATCGATCAACTCATAGATGGAAAATTGAGACAACACATGTTCAAAAGTGTAAGGTGTGAATAACATAGAGTCATGGAGTTTCGACTTTCCTCAAAGCACATAAATCAAAAATTCACAGGACTTCCATCAAATAACCAAGGCTTAGCTTACATTTATTATTTTTGTGTCAGCTGTGCAATGCTTGACTCCATTAAGCTTTCTAATTGACCCATGTAACGAGTGTTGGGCCAGTGACTCTCAAACCAGATGGTTTTAGGGCACTAGATGTAAAAACATCCCTAAGGGCTTAATTACTCAAGTCAAAAGGGCTACGAAGTCAAACTAGCCAAACAAACATCCAAGCTGAAATTCTCATCTTTTTACGCGAACACCCAATGCTTAATGAGGCAAGAGGCCCGGTTACTCAATGAGAAGCCAAATTGGTGATATTATTCTCTGCAGATTTTTTTATATATATATATAACAATAAGCCAAGGTTTCATCAACAAGTCATCCTACAAATCTCAAGACACATAATTTTTAATTCAAATCTCATACCCCACAGAAACAATGCTAATGTGCTTATGATAACCAAATTAAACATGTCATGTCTCTCTAATCCAAAGATGAGTCAAAAGATCTCATATTTTAATGATATGCAAAATTCAACATGTTAAACAAACCAATGAGATGCAAACCATAGTAAGATGTAACCATGCTCAACTAACAATAAGATATATATATATATATATATATATTTAGCAAGTATTATCAAAGCAAACATTAAATGAAAACAAACAGAAATGTCTACCCCACCCCCAAACTAGAATGACACATTGTCTCCAATGTGGCTAGAGATACAATACCAAAATGGTGGTGCAAGTTGGGCCCACTGCACGAGAAGCGCTCCCCCAAACTTGAATGGCAGACACTGTCCTGAAGATCACAACTAAAACACAAGAAATAAAATCAAATGATAAGGAAAAATGACGAGGGTTGCCTTCCACAAGCGCTAAGTTTTCAGTCTTCAGCTAGACTTTCCATCCTGATGACAATCACTCCGAGTAACTCGGATCCTCTAAAAGGGTCGTCTCAACCTCTGAGCTCCAAAAATGGCTTCAGTCGTTGCCCGTTCACCTTAAACGTGCTGCCATTTTTTGGATCCTCAATCTCAATGGCCCCATAAGAAAACACTGATCGAACTATGAAAGGGCCTGTCCATCGAGATCGGAGCTTCCCTGGAAACAGATGCAGACGTGAATTATAAAGAAGGACTTTCTGACCGGGCTCAAAAAATCGCCTTAATATGTTCTGGTTGTGAACCTTCTTCATCGGTGCTTTGTACATCCTAGCACAATCATAAGCATCATTCCTCAGCTCTTCCAATTAATTTAGTTGGAGCTTCCTCTGTGAGCCAGCCTTTGTGAGATCGAAATTCAACTCCTTAATGGCCCAGTAGGCTCTGTGCTCCAACTCCACAGGCAGATGGCATGCTTTCCCGTACACTATACGGTAAGGTGACATGCCAATCGGTGTGTTGAAAGCTGTCCGGTACGCCCATAATGCACCGTTCAACCGGAGAGACCAATCTTTCCTTGACGGGTTCACCGTCTTCTCTAAAATCTTCTTGATCTCTCTGTTTGAAACCTCCACTTGTCCACTCGTCTGAGGGTGATAGGGAGTGGCAACCTTGTGTGTGATGCAATATTTCTTCATCAGTTGCTCGAAGACCCGATTGCAGAAATGCTTACCACTGTCACTAATAATTGCTCGAGGTGTACCAAAACTAGCAAATATAGTAACCTTTAAAAACTGGACCACAACTTTGTGGTCGTTGGTCTTGCAGGCAGCAGCCTCAAACCATTTGGACACGTAGTCCACTGTAACTAGTATGTACAGATAGACGAAGGAGGTCGGGAAAGGTCCCATGAAATCGATGCCCCATATATCAAAGATCTCAATAATAAGAATGGGGTTGAGGGGCACCATATTTCGGCGTGAAATACTCCCTAGCTTCTGACAGCGCTCTCATGAAACACAATAAGTGTGAGCGTCTTGAAAGATGGTCGGCCAGTAAAAACCGCACTGCAAAATCTTTGCAGCGGTCTTCTTTGCACTGAAGTGGCCTCCACAGGCATGATCATGACAGAAGGAGATGACACTCGATTGGTCAGACTCAGGAATGCATCTCCTAATGATCTGATCGGGACAATACTTGAAAAAGTAAGGATCGTCCCAGAAAAAATTCTTCCCCACGGACATGAATTTGGACTTATCTTGCCGCCCCCAATGCAAAGGCATTTGACCGGTGACAAGATAGTTCACTATGTCAGCAAACCATGGTGAGTGAGCATGAGCAATATGCATCAAGTGCTCATCGAGGAAGGTCTCAGAGATGGGGACGGCTTCTTCCGTGAAATCCACGGTAATCCTCGAGAGATGATCGGCCACCACATTTTCGGAACCCTTCTTATCCCAAATCTCAATGTCAAACTCTTGTAAGAGCAAAATCCACCGAATGAGGCGAGATTTAGCATCCTTCTTGGAGAAAAGATACTTCAATGCCGTGTGATCCAAGTAGATGATGACTTTCGATCCTAGTAGGTAGGATCGAAACTTGTCCAGAGCAAATATGACTGCCAGCAGCTCCTACTTAGTGGTCGAATAATTCAGCTGGGCGTCGTTCAGAGTTCGACTTGCATAATAAATGACGTGGGGGAGTTTGTCAATGCGCTGCCCCAACACAGCTCCAACGGCGTAATCGAACGCGTCACACATGATCTTGAAAGGTGTACCCCAGCTCGGGGGCCGAATGATGGGTGTGGTCGTCAGAATTGCCTTCAAGGCCCCAAATGATTCTTGCAGTCCTCGTCAAAAATGAAAGGGGCCTCCTTCACCAACAGTTTGCACAAGGGCCGGGCGATCTTGCTGAAGTCCTGGATGAATCGCCGATAAAATCTCGCATGGCCTAGAAAAGAGCGAACCTCTTTCACTGTCCGTGGGGGCGGAAGGTTGGATATCAGATCTACCTTCGCCTTGTCTACCTCTATCCCCCGACGAGAGATGATGTGCCTGATGTGTGTTTTAATGAGTACTCGCAAGCGCACGAATCGTTTGCAATATAGTGTGTGCAAGTGCAAGGTCAAATCCACAGGGAAATGGTCAAATATTGGTGTCTTGTTTAATCAACTTCATTTTAACCTAGTTCCAAAGGTTTGAGGATTGATTCAAGAGTAAAAGACTAAACAAAAGAGATGAAATGAAATATGCAAATTAAAAGGAACTAAGGCTAAGGAATCCATCAAACCAAATCTAACAACTCACACATCTTGGTTTCTACTTGAACACCCAAAGAACATTAAGCTTAGGGTGTCATTCAAGTTTCTCAACCACATACTCTAGAACCATTAAATGAATCCAACTCAAAGATAAATCACAAAGAGTACCCATTTGAAATCAAATCATCCAATGTATCCATTCAATGAACAAATCACAATGGATATCATCATTCAAACCGATAAAACAATGTGTCCATCGGTTGAAACACATTAAATGTCCTATATCTACCAACAACCACATTCATTGAAAAAGATAAAGCATTGAAATGAATGGAACTTGAACAACAAATATGATATATCATCAAATGTGCAAGTAGTATAACAAGAGTGTGAGTGTCATCAATGGAAAGGTTTCATCCTCAACCTTAGTTGAGGTTACTAGCCTTCCATGACTAAGAACACCACAAGAAAATGAAGAACAACCATGGAAATAAAAGGAAAGCTTTACAAAAAAGAAAGTATCTAAGAACAAAAGCTACTGGAATACACTACAAAATGCACGAAATTAAACCTATCTACTGTTCTCTGAACTCTTCCAACAAGGAGGTATGACTATGGCTTTTATAGAAGGAAATTAGGGCTAGAAACCCATGTAAAATGACTCCTCTAACCCCCTCTAGGGTTCCTCTCTTGCTAGAGACAACCAAGGTCATGCAACCAGCGTGTTCTGCTGCAAAAATCAGAGGGATAACTGCTTTTTGTCATGGAGAAGCTCCTGATTGGGTGTTCTGGTGCGCTTCTGCAAAAGTAAGTTCTGGGAAATTTTGATCGATCGACTTCGGGCAAAATTCGATCAATCAATTTTAAGTTCGATCGATCGAGTTCTTCAGAACTTCCGAATTTTCCAAGCAATTCCACATGAATTTTGCCATTCCTCACTTATTAACCTACAAAACATAAAAACACAAAAACTAACCAAAGCATCAGAAAATAACAAGGCTAAAGGTCTAACTAATGTAAATCAAAGGGTCCAAATACACAGTATTTGGCACTCATCAGTGCCCGAGCACAATTCCTTACTGATTCGACTTCAACCGTCCGGACGTCTGCCTCTCATGGTCCGGACGCATGCATAGCAGATATTGAAATTGTGTGTTGAAGAATTTCTGTCTGGACGTTCATCCCCCTTGGTCCAGACGCTCGAAGCCTTATATGGAAATTATTTGCAGCGGACGTGTGACCGTTCGGATGTTAATGTCTCACTGTCCGGACGCGGCTCTTAAACAGGAAAGATTTTCAGCATAATTTTTGGAAAATCCTGTCGCACAGTTGTCCGTCCAGATGGCCCTAGTTCACCTTCTGGACCGCGTCCGTACATATTACAGCAGTGGCCCATTCTACACCTTAGCCTATAAATAGAGGCCCTTGGGCATTGAGAACTGCAACAATTCGGTATTGAATTCCACAAGAGCTCAGAGAAGTTCAAGATTCCTCTGAAGCCGTTACAAGTGTGCTGCGCTACATCTGAAGTCTACCTTAGGGGTTGGCCCTAAGGTAAAGGATTCCATTGAAGACCTCTTAAGGTAGGAGACCTGGTTGGGAGGCGTTCGTGTTGGGTTACACGTTAGAGAGCAAGGTATGACCACTGCATCAGGGATATGTGAGTGTTACTACTTTGTATCTAGTCTTGTCTTCTGAATAGTGGATATCATTGGTTTGGCTGCCCCGGAGTGGTTTTTCTCATATTGAGTTTTCCACTTCGTTAACAAAAATCTTGTGTTATTTAATTTCCGCATTATTTTGTTAACACATTGTGCACACACACACTTGCTTTATATTAGAAGTCAATTTCAATTTTTCACAACTCCGTGTTGAATAATGATTGACCTAGCGTCCGAAAGGTGTTGCTCCGTCGTCTGGACGTCTTCAACATAATCTACTAGACATTGCAGGGCGTCTGGACGCCTTCAAAGGCTCATCTGGATGGTTGCACAGGAACCAATTGATTTGGCTTGGAATATGCAAGGACTCTTCATGGACATCTTCTAGAAGCTTGTGATCAATCACATGAGCACTGTCCAAATAAATGAAGACTCTAAATAAAAATCAATCATCTTGTTAATTTGCAACCATTACATAATGTGTTTTTTGTTATCCAGACTGTAGCTAACATAAAATACTAACAAACAGAGATTTGTTTCTCTCGGCAGACAGTGTGGCAAGACCAGACACAACAAATCCAGGTGCTTCAAGAAGAAGTCGCATGAGCCCAACAATAACCACCTCTATGAAGGGTTATTGAGCATGATGAAGAATGTCCTGAGCCGACTGGACAACTTGGACAAAGCCTACAACTCTGCTCCTAAGGTCAAAAAGGTTTGGGTAAGGAAGGATGAGACCATTCACCCATTGAGGGGGAGTGGACTAACCTTGTGGGTGAGTTCATAGCATGCCTAGGATTTTGGTTCCTTATCCTAGAGCAAGTCGAGTTTTATGCATTGCATTGATTATTCACTGACATATTTTTACATATGCTTTGTTTTCTTGGAACCATATTTGTTTTACCCTCATATTTTCTCTTGTTATCTTGAGAAAAACTTTTGCATGTATGATAAGCGTCGAATGTTGCACATTCAAGCCCCTTAACTTGCATATGTTAATTCCTTAGCATTGTTATTTGTTTGATTTTGTATTGTTTTATTGTTTTCAGGTTTCAAATAAACATGCAATTAATTCCATTGATTTTGGGCTTAAGGCACACTTTGAGAAGACCTAGAAGATGTGGTTAAGTTTAATCAAATCAAAGGAATGATTAAATCGGAATTTCTCCAATAAGAGTCAAAACTGAATTGGATTCAAATTTAGATTCTACATACGTCTCAATGTTTTAATCATAACTTTCTGCTCAAGTCTCTGATTGCAATGAAATTGGTGGTGTTGGAAAGCTAATAAAAAAATGCAACATGAAAATTATTGGACTTCTAATTTAACAAGTGTCTGTGAACAGTGTGCAACAAAATATTAAATGCAAAAATTAAAGAAGACAAATATTTTGTTGACTAAGTAGAAACTTAATTAAAAGAAAAACCACTCTGGGGCAGCCAAACCTAGGATATCCACTATTCAGAAGACAAAGCTAGTTACAAGCAGTAACACTCACATACCCCTGATGCAGTGGTTGCACCTTGAACTCTAACATGTAACCCAACACGAACGTCTTCCAACCAGACCTCCTACTGAAAGGGTCTTCAATAAAATCCTTTACCTTAGGGCCAACCCCTAAGATAGACTTCACAGCTGATCAAATCACACACTGGCAAAAGCTAGAGAGCTACCAGATCTTCAATACCTCCCTAAACACCCTCTCTAAGCTATAAAAAATTCACTACCGAATTCTGTGTAAAGTGCATGCCTAGAGCCTCTTATTTATAGGCTTTAGAAGCCCTAATTCTAGTCAGAATCAGAGTCTCTGGCACACGCATCTGGACGGCAGACTTGGGCGTCTGGCGTCTTGAATTTTGGCAAGGCCGTCCGGACGCTTGATGTTTCCATCCGGACGGTGGCCGTCTGGAGGATTCTATTGGCCTTCCAGTCCATTAAATTGTATCTTTTTTTGTAAGCTTTCCAATGACGCCAATTTCGTCCCAATCCGATATTTGACCAAAACGTTATGATCAAAATACTCAAAGGTGTCCAGACAGCTTGACCGAGCGTCCAGACGGTCAACTGCAACCGCCTTTCCAAAATAGCGCTGAAAGCTTCCATAACAAGGCTACGTCCAGACGGTTACACTTTGGCTGCATGTAATTACCATAATAAGGCTTTAAGCGTCCGAACCCTGAAGGCTAATGTCCGGACGATTGAACTGGTGCACGCAATTTCCATATATGATGCTTGATCGTTGCCATGAAGACTGACGTCGGGACGGTTGAACTTTGCATGCACGACTTGCCTTATGGAGAACATCTTCTGGACGGGATCACACATCGTCCGGGAGGTATTGCCACGTCGTCTTCCCATAACTGTGTCTTAAGGTAGAAACCTTAATGCTTGTCAAACATTGAATGGCGTCCGGACGGTATAGCCACGTCGTCCGGACGGATTCACTGGAACACTGGGATCTTCTCGAACTCTGAAGAGTGTCCGGACGATTTTCCATTACGTCCAGATAGATGCAAACTTGAACTGTTCGAAGCTTCTAGACACTGATGGGCGTCCGGAGGGAAAGTTCTCGTCATCTAGACGGATGTTGCTAACTGATGAGTATCTGGACGGAGTACCACGTCATCCGGACAGATGCAAGGGAACTGAACTGACTGATTTTATTTCTGCACAGTCTTCTTAAAGCAACATTACATAGAAGTGATTTTGTTCGACAAAATGCAGCCAACACAAAAACTAACACAACAAATACGTCAAATTTTTCCTAACTTGGAGGTTTACTATGCTAAAATTACCCTGCAATAAAAGACCGCAAATCTTGATGAATTTGGAATCCTTTTCCTACTTGGATTGAATTTTCAATCTCTTACTTGGACTAAGTGTTAGTTTTGTTGGCTGCATTCTGTTGGCAAAATCACTATTATGCAATGTTGTTGTTTTAACAGAGATGCCATATATTTTAAAATCTTCAAAGTATTTAGAGTTTATTTCTCTAATACGGAAACAGCCTTAGTATGACAAGTTTTTTTGTCACAAGTTTCAAGAAGGCTATTTCAGTGTTCGAGGAAGATTCTGTGCAGATTTCAACTCAGAAAAGTCAGATCCTTTGTTTCTATCTGGACGGCCTAGTCATGCGTCCTGACGCCCATCAGTGTCGAGAAGCTTCTGAACAGTTCCAGGTTGCATCTGTCCTGACATCTTGGCAACACGTCCGGATGCTCTTTCGAGTTCGAAAAGATTCCTAGTTTTGCAGACATGGATTGGGAAGACAGCTAGCATCTGTCCGGACAACAGGGAAACACCGTCCCGACAGGATCCTTGATAAGGAAATTACGTGTATACAATCTGCATTTGTCCAGACTCTAGTGCAACACCGTTTGGATGCAGTCCTTGATAAGAAAATTACATGCAGACAATTTGCAACCGTCCAAACTCTAAGGCAACACCGTCTGGAAGTGACCTTAATAAGGAAACGCGTGAAGCACGTTATGGAAAGGCAGTTCAACAATTGACCGTCCAGATGTTCTATGCTTCTGTCTGGACGCCGCCTCGAGAATTCAGAGACACACTCGTTTTAGATCATCTAAGCCAATAAATAGAGGCCTCTAGGCATGTATTCTTTACAGAATTCGGTATTGAATTCTCTATAGCTTAGAGAGGGTGTTTAGGGAGATATTGTGAAGATCTACTAGCTCTCTAGCTATTGCCGGTGTGCTGTTGTTGTGTTCATGTGAAGTCTATCTTACGGAGGAGTCCTAAGTTATAGAAATCCATTGAAGACTCTTTCAAGTAGGTGACTTGGTTGGGAGGTGTTCACGTTGGGTTACGGGTCAGAGTGCAAGATATGATCGCTGCATAGGGGTATGTTAGTGTTACTTTCTTGTTACTAGCTTTTGTCTTCTGAATAGTTTAATTCTTTGGTTTGGCTGCCCTGTAGTGGTTTTTCTCTTAATTGAGTTTCCACTTCGTTAACAAAATATCTGTCTCATTTAATTTCCGCACTTCTGATATTTTGTTACACATTCACACACACACACACACCGTAATTTAGAAGTCTCTTTATTTTTCACTAAGAGACTAAGTTCCCATTTTTGGATTTCTAGGGCTTTTAGACCTCTCCTAGTCTCTATAAATAGAACCCTAATGTTCAAGAGAATGTGTGCTTTAGCTTTAGACAAAAAATTCTTCTTGGAAGCTTGACAAGTTGAAGAGAAGAAGAACATGGCAAGAGGCCATCCTAGCACCACGATGAGGCTAAATTCGTAATAAGGTGTTGATGTAGACCTTTCCAAGTAATAATGGTTTAATTGTATTTTAATTTGGAATTTTCTATATGCCTGATGGTTGTATAACTATAAGAATTGATCTTAATGTTAATATTCAATCATTATGAATTTCTTATCTTGGCTTAGAGCATTCCTAGTAGCCTCACCAAATTTTACTCACCAAACTAGCTAAAAACCACTTTTCTCTATTCTGGTGAGCCACTTTTATAAAATTCTCACAGCAACCTCTCCATTTTAACTATTTACTATCACTATTCCATTTAAATAATATTTTTTTAGATTTCTTTATTCTTTCTCTATTTAATCATTTTATACAACAAGCTACCATACATCTTCATCTTGAGATTAGATCATTGCTAAGAAATTTACAGAAGTTTTCATTTGGTTCTCAACCAAATTTAAGAAAGAAAAAAAAAATAAATGAAAGAACCACAAAGTTTATGTCAGGGACATCATCGTGTGAGAGAGATGGGAGAAGAAAATGGGAGAAGAAAGGAAAAAAGTGTGCTATGATCACGTGATAGAGAAAGGAGAAATAAAATTTGTGAGAGAGCTGGTGAGTGAATATTACTCATCAAAATTGGTGAGTATTTTCACTCACTAAAACTTTTTGGTTGAAGTGATGAGGCTGCTAGGAGTAGTTTTTTTAGTGTTTTCACCAAATTGGCTCACAAGGACAAAGGGTAAACAGAGTATTTAAGAAAAAACATAAGTGTTTAAGAAATACACAAAGTGTCATCACAAATTAAAATTGTTCTAAACAAAACAATAATAAGAAAAAAAAAATCAATCCTCATCATCAGACTTGGGGTGATGATACTGCAGGCACTCCCTTATGTCAATCTGACACTGTTCAACACGCTTTCCGATAAGATTAACTTTCCTCTGGAGAGCTTCTATGGATGACATAAGCTGAGTAAACGCAGCTTCTATGTCAAAGGAAGGAGGCACAGCCTGTGATGATGATGCAACTGCTGGTGGGGGAACTGGTGGAGGCTGAGGAACACCGCCTTGAGCCTCATGCCGCAACTACGCATTAGACTTCATGAGTGTCTGTATGCCGTTGTGAGTTTTAAAAGTACTCACAAGCACACAAATCGTTTGCATTATAGTGTATGTGCAGGTGTGAGGTTGAATCCACAGGGAATTGTGTTGCGGAAATTAATTTCTATTTAAACTAATTCTATTTTAACCTAGTTTCAATTTTTTGGGATTTTCTTGTACAAAAATAATATACTAAATGAAACCAAATAAAAAATAATAATACAAAAAAAAAAACACTAAGGTTTCAGAATACACCTCACCAAATCAAACAACACATTCTTGTATTTTATTCATACACCCGATAAACAATTATGCCTTATTGATTGTTCAAAGTTCCATAAAAATGCCTATTAAATCGTTCAATGAATCAATCCTTTCTACAAATTACAATGAATATCCAATTTAATTCAAAACCATTCAATGTATCCGTTTGATTAACAAATCACAATGGATATCAAAATTAAATCAAAAGATTCAATTCTATTGGATGAAACACATCGAATATCCAACTTTTAATAAATAATTATTCAATTAAAAGACATAAATCAATTAATTGAATTTGGACTTGGACAATATTTTGATAGAAAAATTAGGATCATAGAAATAAAATAACAAGAACTTGCGTTATGACTGACGAGATTTCATCTTCAACCTTAGTTGAAGAATTTATGGTTCGTTTGGGTATTGAATTTTTAGAATTAGAATTGAATTATTATTCTAATTGCAAATTTCGAGGCAAAAAGTTGTGTTTAGGTGTTGAATTTTTAGATTAAAAAATATTATTTTTAATGGTAAGAAACGATTGGAAGTTTGAAAAGTTGTGTGAAATAATGATTTAAATAATAATGATTTATTATATATTGATTGTTTAATTAAAAAATAAATAATTTTTCTTTTTAAAAGAAAAAACATAATTAAAATTTAAATTTGAAAAAATTAAAAAAAAAATAGAAGCAAGGGGTGGCCGCGCGGCCACCCCCAGTTGTCGGGGGAGGCCGCGCAGCCACCCCCAGTGGTCGGGGAAGGCCGCGCGGCCTTCCCCAAGTGGTCTAGGGTGGCGCGCGGCCACCCTTGGCCACCTATGGTGGTGGCATTGCGCCACCCCCTTTGAGGGGTGGCTACCAACCGGCAGCCACCCTGCCTTTTTTTTTTTTTTAAGTTATTATTTTTAAAAAAAAATTGTTATTTTCTAAAAAAAAAAAAAAAAAATTATTATTATTTTATTAATTAAATGCGGGACCCACGCATTTTATTGAGACAGTGCGTGGGTCCCAGTCACATTGAAGACAGAATTGGATTCAGAACAGAATATGGATTCTATTCTGAATCCAAACACACCATAGCCTCTCATGACTAAAAACAATACGCTAACTTGTAATGAAAACATGAAATAAAACTAAGACAGAAAATAAAAGAAATGGAGAAGGTAGGATGTAAAAGATAAAATTAAAAGAAACTAAAAGGATGTAAAAGATAAAAAAGACAAAAATTAAATTGGGAAAAGAAAGAATAGAGCTAAAAACAAACTCTGAAAAATGATATGTATATACAATGATCTCAATATAGAGGTGAATACCGAGACGATTCACAAGTGGTGCCTATCATGGGGTTTTTATAGCAAAATATTAGGTTAAACCCCATATTTTCAAAATGGCACCTCTACCCTTCAAAACCCTAATAAGAGAAAAGAATGCTAGGGTTTAGAGCCATATTTTAAAAATGACACCTCTGCCCCTCAAAATCCTAATAAGAGAAGATAATACTAGGGTTTAGAGTGTCTGCAGTCGCCAAGAGCAAGAAAATTCGCGTTCTTATATTGCGGGGTCCTTATAACATAGCATACTTTTGAATTAGAAAAATCCTATTTCACAATGATTTGTATTATTTTCAATTAGCTTTCCAATGCCACTTATTTTACCTTAATTCGATACTTGAACTGAAAGTTATGGTGATAATACAATGACTTGTACAAAACATGAAATTTAATCCAATCCGATTTTGACTTTGAGCTTCCTTCTAAACTTTGCATTTTTCACTTTTAAACTGTCGTTTTCTCTCAATGATCCGAAAAATACCAAAATACCAAAAACATTAAAAAATAACAAAGTTAAAAGTTTAACAAATGTGAATTTAGGGATCCAAATATACAATATTTGGCACTCATCAAATACCCCAAAACTTACATTTTGCTAGTTCCTTAGTGAAACAAAATGAAAAATAAAATCATAGCAAGAAACATAAGTCCGCTGTCATGGGAGAGACGATTGCATTTAGCATACAACAAGCATGTTAAATCCCTAGGAGTCCCTAGTGGACGAGTGAAGTCTCGTGAGAGTTTGTTAATAATGATACCCACAAACATTTTAAAGCACTATGTTGTTGACAAATAAGAACTTCTACACAAACACATGGTTCATATATCATGAGTAGGTTTAACAAGATGAACATCACAATCACATCAGACATTACAAATCATTTAACTCATAGTTGGAAAATTGAGACAACACATGCTCTAATAAGTGCAAAGTGAGATTAACATAGACTCATGAGGTTTCAATTTTTCTCAAAGTTTGTGTACCCCAAAATTCATAGGAATTTTATCAGATGAAAACAACCAAGGCTTAAATCAATCTTTTTTTCTTTTATTTTTTTATTTTTTTTAAGGCTGTGCAATGATTGACTCCCTTAAGGTTTCTAATTGACCTAGGTAATGAGTGTTGGGCCAGTGACTTCCAAACCAGATGGTTTTAGGGCACTAGATGCAGAGACATCCCTAAGGGCTTAATTGCTCAAGTAAAAAAGGCTATGAAGTCAAAAAAGCCATATAATCAACCAAATTGAATTTCTCATCTTTTTATGCGAACACTCGTTTTTTTTTAAAAAAGAAAAAATCTAAGCCAAGGTTTCACCAACAAATCATCCTACAAATCTCAAGATACACATTCCTTAATTCAAATCTAATACCTCACAGAACCAATGTTAATGAGTTTGTAAAAAACAATTCAAACAAGTGAGGTCTCTCTAATCTAACAGATGAGACAAAAAATTCAGATTTCTAATGACATACAGGGTTCACAATGTTAAACAAACCAATGATATGCAAACCATAGCTGCAATGTAATCATGCTCAATCAACAACCTAGCACAATTTTTTTTTTTTAAAAAAAAAAAATTCTAGAACAAAAGGACAAATAAACAAACAAACAAACAAAGTGTTTTTCCATACCCCCAAACTTGAATTACATATTGTCCTCAATGTGTAGTATAGAAATACATTACCAGAAGTAAGGAAACATCACAGTGTGAAAAAGGCCAAGGCGTCCCCCAAACTTAAACACGAGCACACCTGTCACAAACTAACAACAATATTTCTTACAAAAACACACATCACAAGGTCAATTGCTGTAAGAAACAAAAGAAAAAGACAAAAATGAAATGAAAAATGACTAAAAGAAAATGTGCAAAAAATAAAATGGATAAGAAAAGTTTCCGCACTTTCCTCGATCTTTGGGATGTCCAACTAATCCCTTCCACCCTTTCTTCTTTAGAATTTGATAGCCTTCTAGCAGACTGTTTCGCCATCTCAGGTAGCCTACTTGCTTGCTTCGAAGGATCTTCTTAGGAAGATGGTTCCTATATTTGTGACATTGTGTGCATAGATCCTTGACAAATTTAGCATAAGATGGTTCTTTGAGACATTGAAGAACTGAAGCTTAGGGCTCATGAAGTGTCTCAAAAGGGATGGTGATGAAGGAATGAGCTTCAATACTCATTTCCTTGTCATTGGACAAATTTGGAGTTGACGGGGGCTTAATTTGCTCTAGTGCTCAACAGACTCTCTGTGCTCGTCTTTCTCTTCCTCCTCAGATGTTGATGAAGATGTGTTAGGGAATGATATCTCAGTGGTTTCCCCATTCTTAAGAAATATCTCAGGAGTGGAATCCAATAAGGCCTCACCTTGCTCGGGTTCCAAGTCTAGATCAAATTCGATTTGAGCACACCTCTCTTCAAAAGGATCATTTAGATTTGGCTCATTAACAATCTCCTCAAAAACTACCTCACTCCCAAGTGTGGTGGTGGTTTCGACATGTTCATGATGAGGATTGCTGGAATTATCCTCATCAATTATGTAGTGCCTTTCAGCCATCAACTGACTTTGAAACTCTTCTTCCTCTATTATGTTGAATTCAGCAACCAGATAATCAAACTATTCTTCCAACCTTGCAAACTACTCGTGTGCTTGCGAGTACTTTAAAAACTCACAACATATTCCCATTCATGATTCCCTTCCGGATGAGAAACTGTTTGCAAATTCACAGAGTGATCTACCCCTATCTGTGAACATTAGGAACTACTTTTCTATAGGTAGAATTCATTCTCTTTGGTCTAAGAGAAGAAAAGATTGGTACTTCAAGTTTAAACTCAAAAGCTACTACCAAAAGCGCTCTAGCAGTCCTGGAGCTCGAGCGCATCTACCCTGATTAGTGGTACTAAGGCCATATCCTGCACTAATACTACCATAACCTTTACACTTTTTGTATGTTTTGATTTTTGTTTTATTTTTGTGGTTTTCCTTTGTTTGGCTGAAGACGTTAATCTTAACACTCATGGGAGGCAACACATCTTGTCACAATTTTTTTTCCCCTTCATAGCTTTGTTTTTCAGGAAAAGTGTGCCTGCATTCAAGTTTGGGGCTATGCTATGTTGTGAGTTTTAAAAGTACTCGCAAGCGCATGAATCGTTTGCAATATAGTGTATGTGCAAGTGCGAGGTCGAATCCACAGGGAATTGTGTTGCGAAAATTAATTTCTATTTAAACTAATTCTATTTTAACCTAGTTCCAATTTTTTGGGATTTTCTTGTACAAAAATAATAAACTAAATGAAACCAAATAAAAAATAATAATAATAAAAAATACAAAGGTTTCAGAATCCACCTCACCAAATCAAACAACACATTCATGTATTTTATTCATACACCCGATAAACAATTATGCCTTATTGATTGTTCAAAGTTTCATAAAAATGCCTATTAAATCATTCAATGAATCCATCCTTTCTACAAATCACACTGAATATCCAATTTAATTCAAAACCATCTAATGTATTCGTTCGATTAACAAATTAAAATGGATATCCAAATTAAATCAAAAGATTTGTTGGATGAAACACATCGAATATCCAACTTTTAATAAATAATCATTCAATCAAAAGACATAAATCAATTAATTGAATTTGGACTTGAACAATATTTTGGTAGAAAAATTGGGATTATATAAATAAAATAACAAGAACATGCGTTATCAATGACGAGGTTTCATCTTCAACATTAGTTGAAGATTTTAGCCTCTCATGACTAAAAACAACATGCTAACTTGTAATGAAAACATGAAATAAAACTAAGACAGAAAATAAAAGAAATGGAGAAGGTAGAATGACAGAAATTAAACTAAATTAAACTAAATTAAACATAAAATTAAAAGAAACTAAAAAGATGGAAAAGATAAAAAGACAAAAATTAAATTGGGAAAAGAAAGAATAGAGCTAAAAACATACTCTGAAAAATGATGTGTATATACAATGATCTCAATATAGAGGTGAATACCGAGACGATTCAAAAGTGGTGCCTAGCATGGGGTTTTTATGGCAAAACATTAAGTTAAACCCCATATTTTCAAAATGGCACCTCTACCCTTCAAAACCCTAATAAAAGAAAAGAATGCTAGGATTTAGAGCCATATTTTAAAAATGTCACCTCTGCCATTCAAAACCCTAATAAGGGAAAATAATGCTAGGGTTTGGAGTGTCTACAGTCACCAAGAGCAAGAAAATTCGCGTTCTTATATTGTGAGGCCTTTATAACATAGTATACTTTCAAATTTGGAAAATCCTATTTCACAATTATTTGTATTATTTTGAATTAGCTTTCTAACGCCACTAATTTCACCTTAATCCGATACTTGAACTGAAAGTTATGGTCAAAATACTATGACTTGTGCATAACGTAAAATTTAATCCAATCCGATTTTAACTTTATGCTTCTTTCCAAACTTTGCATTTTTCACTTTAAAACTGCCGTTTTCTCTCAATGATCTGAAAAATGCCAAAATACAAAAACCAACTAAAAAAATTAAAAAATAACAAAGCTAAAGGTTTAACAAATGTGAATAAAAAGGTCCAAATATACAATATTTGGCACTCATAATGCTACGCGCCATACCTAATCCAACCAGTTTTCTCATCTCCCTGGTATGATCTTTCCATTCTATCTACACATTGAGGACAATGTGTAATTCAAGTTTGGGGGTATGGGACAGACACACTTTTTGTTTTTATTAAAAAAAAAAAAATGAAATTGCATGTTCATGTTGTTTTTAAGACTTTGATTGATCTAAAAATTGTGATTTGAATTTCATTGGTGAGCTTAGAATGTTGAACACATGATCATTTGGAATTGATTCTAAAGTCCTACTATTTACTTTTGGCCTTTAAGGATTATTTGTTTCAATCTAAACTATGACAAGCACATTAGCATATAATTTGTGAGGTATGAAATATGAATCTAATTGTTTACTTTTCAATGTCTTCGGTGAAACTAAGTGACTTGTTGGATGGATACCTTGGCATATATATAAAAATAAAATAATAATAATAATAATAATAAACCATTTTTGAATCTTTCACTAAGTAACTGGACTTCTTGCCTCATTACGCATTGAATGTTTACGTCAAAAAGTGAGAAATTTAGATTGGTTAAAGTTATGACTAGTTGTAACCTTTTTTACTCGAGTTAGTAAGCTCTTAGAGGTATTTCCACACCTAATGCCCTAAAACTATCTGGTTTGGGAGCATTAGCCTAACACTCGTTACATGGGTCAATTAGAAAGCTTAAGAGAACTTAACATTGCACAGCCTAACCAAAAAAATATAATAATAAATAAATAAATAAAGCTCTTGCAATTATGCCTTGGTTATTCAGGGGATCCTAGTAAACTTTGAGATATTGAGTCATTGCATATTGGAATTGATTTGAAGCCTCATGATTATGTGTTAATTCACCTTATACTAAATTGAATATGTGATGCCTCAGCTTGTCATTTATAAGTGGTTAAACTTTGGAATTCTATTTTATTTTGAAGATAGAGTTTTTCTTTCTAAACTTGCTAATGAATGAGGATCATAATTTTGGTGATACTTAACTCTTTTGGATAGCATGAATTTTTGCATAATCTTTGTGGGTATCATTTTTGGGAAACCCTCACGAGACTTCACTTGTCCACTAAGGAGTCCTAGGGGTTTAAAAGCCCTGTTGCATACGCTAAATGCAGTCGTGTTTCTCGCAACATATGAGGTTGAGTAGTTATTGTTTTAGTTTTCCTTTTATTTTCAGTTTTGTAGCTAAGGGACTAGCAATATGTAAGTTTGGGGGTGTGATAAGTGTTGAATGTTACACATTCAAGCCCCTTAATTTACATATGTTAAGCTCTTAGTTTTGTTATAGTTTGATGTTTTCTATTGTTTTTGTGTTTTCTTGTATTTTGTAGGTTTCGGAAGAAAATCCATCAAATTCCAAGATTATAACAAAGTCGGCAAACTCACTTTTGGAAAGATTCAACTCCAAATCAATTTTGAATTTAAGAAAATAGAAGTCGGCAAAAATTTGTTATTTTTGGAAAGAATCCAAAATGAGCACGTCTCTGTAATTTAATCATAACTTTTGGCTCAGGTTTCAGATTGTGATGAAATTGGTGGTGTTGGAAAGCTAATAAAAAATGAAACAAATATGTCAGAAATAGGTTTGAAGATCCTTGAACTTAGAGTTGATACCTTTAGATCCCGATTTAGAAAGAACTCTTATGAGAGAGCGGAGAGCACCTGTTGAGATGGGAGATAACCTAGAACAACTTGAGAATGTGGAGCAGCTTAGGGGTGAGTATGAGTAGCCTAGAGGAGATAATGTGGATTATACTAGGTCACTTAGGGATTCGTTCGCACCCGTTGTGACGAACTCTTCTTCGTGTATAGTATTGCCACCTACCAATGCCACCCACTTTGATCTTAAACCTCATGTCATCGAACTCCTACCCTCATTCCATGGCCTAGATCTTGAAAATCCTTACAGCCATGTGAAGAAGTTCAAGGACATATATGCCATATTCAAGTTCTAGAACTTTTTTGAGGAGTCAGTTCACCTTAGACTATTTCCTTTCTCTCTTCATGATAAAGCCAAGGCATGGTTGGACTCAAACATGCCAGGGTCTATTACATCTTGGGAAAACCTGTTGAATAAGTTCTATAACAAGTTTTTCCCAATGTCCAAAGTGAATGAGTACATAAAGGAGATAATTTCTTTTACACAGGATGAGGGTGAAAAAAATTCAGAAAGTTGGGAGAGATTTCAAGAGTTGTTGATAAGTTGCCCTCCACATGGATTTGAGAAATGGAGACTCGCTCAATTCTTCTACCAAGGATTAACTCAATCCAACCGTAGTATAATCAAGTCAACGAATTGAGGAGCATTTGTGAGTTTGACAAGGGATGAAGCTTATAGGACTTTGGATAAGTTATCCGACAACTCGCAGTAGTGGGATTTTTCAACCTGTAGGGATAGATCTGCCCGTATCCCCAAGAAAGGAGGCATCTATGAGGTTAAGGAAGACATTGATTTGAAGATGAAGATAGATGCTCTCACAAGGAAGGTCAATGCTCTCACAGTAGGTTAGTCCATCAATGATGCCAACACTTTCCATGGTGATAGATGTTCCATCTATGCTAGTGTTATGCCCTTAGCAAAGAATTTTCCATCTTTACCGATCTTTGTCTAGTCTCCGATGGAGCAAGTGAACACTTTCAATGATTATAGGAAGCAAGCAAATGGACCATTCTTTGAAACCTACAATCCTAGGTGGCGAAACCATCCTAATTTCTCTTGGAACCAGAACCAACCCATGAATCAGGGAGGAGCCCCACATCATGCCCAAAATCAGTACCCTCTCGAATTTCAAAATCAGGGTCGTTCAGCTCAGCCAACACTAGCATACCAAGCACCCACTCAAGTGCCAACCTCTTCTTCACATTCCACTTTGGAAGACACTCTCAAGGCCTTCATGCAACTCACATGCCAATCAATTAGTGATGTGAAAAATGTTATTATGGTAAACACCCAAGCAATTGACAAGATGGAGGTTCAGATAGGTTAAATTGCAAATCACTTAGGTGACAGAGAAAAGGGAAAGCTCCCTAGTCAACTCGTGCCCAATCTGAAGTTACAATATCTTGGTGCAAGTTCTTCAAATCCTTCGCACGAGCAGAAGCATGTGCAAGCTATTGTCACACTAAGGTCTGGGAGACAAGTGGACAATCAAGTGGTTCTTCCTGAATAGAACTCTATTGTACCTCAAAGGCAAGATGTGGCAACAATGAAGAGAGAGATGTGGAGCCATCTAAAGTCACACCCACTGTTGAGGATCCTCCTAGGTCATTTGTACCTAAGACGCGTTACCCAAATAGATTACAAGCACCTAAGAAAGGAGGGAAGTTTGAGGACATTCTGGAGGTGTTCAAGCAAGTTCAAATCAATATCCCATTTTTGGATACCGTCCAGCAAGTGCTATCTTATGCCAAGTTCTTAAAGGACTTGATTACAGTTAAGAGGAGAACTAATGTCCCAAAGAAAGTTTGTTTGACCGAGCAGGTTAGCTCAATCCTTCAATGCAAGCTGCCCATAAAGTACAGGGACCCTAGGTGTCCTACTATCTCTTGCATGATAGGAGTCAGCTGAATTGAGAAGGCTTTACTAGATCTTGGAGTAAGTGTCAATCTTTTACCCTATTCAGTTTACCTGCAATTGGGGTTAGGAGAATTGAAACCTACTTCCATGACGCTTCAATTGGCAGATAGGTCGATGAAGATACCACGGGGAATCATTGAGGATGTTTTGGTGAAAGTGGACAGTTTTATTTCCCTGTGGATTTTATTGTGCTTGACACAGAACCGGTTCAGAATGTCGGGATTCAGATACCGGTGATTTTAGGGCAACCATTCTTAGCTACGGCTAACACCCTGATCAATTGTAGGACAAGGGTGATGAAAATCTCTTTTGGCAACATGACAATAGAGGTGAATATCATCCATATCAGAAAGTAGCCATTAGAGTGTGATGAGGTCAGAAGTGTATGCTTGATTGAGGAGATTATTGATATATTTTTGCTTTCAAAAAACCACATCACCTACCAACCTTCTTCCACATACTGGCCCCCAACGCAGCCGTCTTAGGCCGCACCATCTCCTCGATCAGATTCTAACTTTCTAGATCAAATGTGGAACCGTGTGAACGAGATGAGTCAGACAGTGAAATCTCACTCTCAATTGTTGCATTCCAAATCAAAATCCCTAGCCAAGCTAGAATTCCAAGTGGAGCAGATAGCTAATAAAATAGAAGAAGATGAGCTTTGGAGTCAATCAAAGGCCAATCCTAAAGAACAATACATGATTGATGAAGATGCTTCAACTACTTCTCATGATGAACTAATCTAGGTCAGCATCCCACTGAGGAGTGAGAGGATAATTGACAACAAGATGGAGAAAAGGGAGAATGAGCTAGTTTTGACTTTTGAACTCCCGAAAGATCCAATTCCACATCTAGTTCCTCTTGAGATGGAATATGCGCCCAAAGATCATTTTTTTCAAGATCTCGAAGTGTCTATTGAGAAAATGGGAGTACAGCTCAAGATCTTCCATACCACCCAGGCACCGCTGTTTGAGAATGAGTGTTTCTTCCTAGAAATACTAAAACAATTTGTTGAAGACTCACTTCCTGGCATTCTGACTAAGGGTTGTTTTGCGCTTTCATTTATTGATCAACCTATAGGGTGTAAATTTTGAAGAGCCTGACTGAATACGTTAAACTTAGTGCTTATGGGAGGCAACCCACATTATTTCCGTCATTTTCTTTTTGTTTATTTTTATTTATCTTTTTTTTTTACTAACAATTCTCCTGTTATTTTTCATGATGCTTATTTTTATTACACAGCTGGAGTAGTGCTTTGTTTTTAAGGACAAGCGTTCTTGCGTCAAAGTTTTGGAGAATACTTTCACCCCAACTTTTTCTTTCCACCCGATATTGTATCTCTATCAATACATTGGGGACAATGTATCGTTTAAGTTTGGGGGTAAAAAAAACATTTTGCTTTCCTGTTGTACATATTGTGAATGCCTGATCATGTTAATTCTAAGAATTTGGTTGAACTTTGACTGTGATTTGGATTTTATTGGCGAGCTTATAATTTTGAACAAATGATCATTTCATCAGAGAATCTAAGTCTTCGCATTTACCTTTGGCACATGAGAATTCACATGTTTCACTTTGAATCTGCACAAGCACATTAACACATAATTTGTAAGGTATGACATTCGATGTCTGTTTTCAATATCTTGGATTGAAGTGATGACTTATTGGATTAATGACCTTCTCATGAGATTGATAATTTTTTTAAAAAAGAAAAAGAAAAAAGAAAAAATGAAAATAATTGAATTTCTTGCTAAGTAACTGGACCTCTTGCCTCATTAAGTATTGAGTATTCACGTCAAAATGTGAGAAATTTGGATTAATTGATAATATGGCTAAGTTTAGCTTTGTAGCCTTTTTAACTAGAGTTGGTAAGTCTTTAGGGTGTTTTATACCTAGTGCCATAAAATCATCTAGTTTGGGAGTCATTGTCCTAACACTCGATACATGGGTCAATTAGAAAGCTTAAAGGAGCTAAGCATTGCACAGCCTGATAAAAAGAAAAGAAAAAAAAATGAATAATATCATCATACCTTGGTTATTTCATCTAATCGGGATCCCAGTGAATTTTGAGGTATTAGATCATGTACATTGGAATTAATTTGAAGCCTCATAAATTATGTGTTAGTTCACTTTACACCAATTTGGACTTGTGTTACCTCAATCAGCCATTGGTAAATGTTTTAGACTTTGGAATTCTTAAAAGTTTTGAAGATGATGTTTATTTTGTTACATTTAATAATGCATGAGAATCATTGTTTTTGTGACACTTCAATCTTATAGATAACATGATTTTGCATAATGTTTGTGGTTAGTATATCTGGCAAACCCTCACAAGACTTCACTCGCCCACTAGGGACTCCTAGGGGTTTAAAAGACTTGTTGCATACACTAAATGCAATCATGTTTCCCATGAGAGAGGAGGTAAGATAATTGTTAATTTAGGTTCTTTTTATTTCAGTTGATTGTAGTGAAATTAGCGGAATTGGGCAGCTAATACAAAAGGAAACAATTAGCGCTGAAATAGTTTTTCCCTAATTTGAATGTTTAATATGCCAAAATTACCCAGCAATATAAGATCAAAAATCTGGATGAATTTGGAAAGATTCTAATCATTTTCCTTCTTGGATTGGGTTTTCAGTCTCCTACTTGGACGAGGAGACTGACTCCCGATTTTCTTAGGATATCTAGGGTTTCTAGGGTTCTCCTAATCCCTATAAGGGTATGCCACTATAGAGAATATAAATCAATAGGATTAATGGCTAGTATTAGGGAGAAAAGTGCTTCAAAGTTCCAGTAGCTTCTTAGGATGGATTTCTCTCTAACAAAGACAATTTCCAGCAACTCCATGAGCGGCTAATTCATCCATAGGGTATTGATGTAGCCATTTCCAAGTAATTATGGTGTAATTGTGTTTTTCTTTGAGAATTCTTTGAACATGAATGATGGTTGTTTAATCTTGAGATTATGTTTTAATGTTTAAATTCAATTTTGATAAACCTTTTATCTTGTCTTAGAAAATTGTTTATTTTGATTGATCTCAACATTCATATTTTCTGTGATTATGTGAACGATGGTTTTATATTGGTATTAATGGACATAAAATCAAGAGGGTTTGATAGGCCATGCCTAGAAATGATGAATTGCTCTACACCCTAGTTAGTTTAATTTAAGTAGAACAATTCATGCCTTGCTGAAAGGTGAGTTATGCTTGTACCTTAATTACGGATATGCTAATTAAGAAATTTGATAGTTCATACCTCAGGAAGACGGATCGTACTACATCTTATCAGTTGGGTGGATGATCCGTGCTAACCGAAGATGGGCTATTCTTATTTCTTAATAAAAGAAATTTCTTGATGACATCGTTGGTGCTTGACAAACACACACGAGTCATACATTCATGTAAGTGAAATTCTCATGTTAAATGCAATTTACCATTATTATGAAGTTAGTGTTGAAATCAGTTCCCTATATCTTCTCCATACTATCTTATCTTTACTTTTATGTTTTTATTTAGTTTCAACTATAAAACCAAAAATCAAATATCTTTTCTTAATTAGATTACAGTTAATTTCAATAACTTAAGAACAACCCACAGTCCTTGAGGTTCGACACCCTCACATAGACCCTATCCTACAAAGATTCATTTTATTGCGAGAGGTTTATTTTATTATTGATATATTTTTGCTTTAAAAAGACCACATCAGCCACCCTATGAAGCACTTTACAAACGGAAATGTTAATCACCCTTGTATTTGAGCACAGTTGGGGAATGACAATTATTGGGACTAGAGATCATTCAGGACACTCGGGACAAGATAGACGTTATTAGGCAAAGGATGACAGCAACACAAAGTCGACAGAAGAGCTACGTTGATAACCGAAGGTGAGCATTATAATTTGAGGTCGGAGAGCAGGTGTTCCAAAAGATATATCCAATGAAAGGAGTGATGCGATTTGGCAAAAAGGAAAGTTAAGCCCTTGATTCATTGGACCGTTTAAGGTAACCCAAAGAGTTGGGAAGTTAGCTTACTGTTTAGTGCACGAATCGTTTGCAATAAAGTGTTTTGCAAGTGCGAGGTCGATCCCACAAAGAATTGCATTCTTGAAAACAATTTTATATCTAAACTAATTAAATCCTAACCTAGTTCTCAAAAAGATTTGATTTATGATCAAAAGAAAACATAAACTAAATAAAGTAAAAATAATCAAATGATAAGGTACTAAGGTTTTGGAATCCACACCTACCAAATCATAGCAACATACATACATATGTTCATCAATACATATTCGAAGTTCTCATCATACAAATCTTATGTATGTTCTACTATACTTCAAAAATTAATTAAATCATTCAATGAATATGTTCTTTACACAAATCACAAAAGATATCTAATTTAAACCAAATCATCAAATGTATCCGTAGAACGAAACACAATGAATATCCAACGTTTTCATAAATAAAATCCCAAGCAATCAATTAAATGAAACCATCTCAAATCATCACATGTATCCGTAAATCACAATAGATATCCAAGAATCATCTCAATAATTGAATTGAAGTAGAACAATTAGAAATCAAAACCTCATAAAATCGGATGGTATAAACTTACATGAAAATATTGTTGCTCTTCAATGGTGAAGCTTCATCCTCAGCCTTAGTTGAGAATTTAGTTACACATGATTATGAAAGTAAAACTTGCACCTAAAGAAAAACTAATCTAAAAGGGAGAAAATATGTGGAATTTGTTTTTGGTCTCCCACCTCCTTTTCTTGAGACTTAGCAGTCTATTTATATGGAGCAAACAAACCCTAGAAGCCCTAGAGATCTCATAAGAATCGTACTTCAATCTCCTAGTCAAATTAGGAAGCAATCCTATTACAAATCGGAATAGGATTTGTCTAGATTTGCGCTCTTATATTACAGGACACTTTTGGCATAGCAAACATTCGAATTAGGAAAATCCTATTTCACAATAATTTACAGTATTTTGATCTAGCTTTCCAACGCCTCTAATGTCACCTTAATTATATATTTGAGTAGAAAGTTCTGGTCAAAATACTATGACATGTGCAGAATCTAAAATTTAATACAATCTGATATTGACTCCAACTAGAGAAATTCCAATTTAATCATTTCATTGAATTGGTTAAACATAACCACATCATCTAGCTCTTCTCAAAGTGTGTTTTCTTTCAAACTTTGCATTTTTCATCTTAAAGCTACCGTTTTCTGTTAGCAACCTACAAAACACTAAAAATACAAATCTAACACAAAACACTAGATTAAGACACTACTAAAGAATTAACATATGTAAATTAAAGGGTTTAAATATACAATATTTGGCACTCATCAAATACCCTTGAACTTACATTTTGCTAGTTCCTTAGCAAAACAAAACAAAAATAAAATGAAAGCATAAAACATAAATCCTCTTTTGTGGGAGAGACGATTGCATTTAGGATATGTAACAAGCCTTTTAAACCCCTAGGAATCCCTAGTGGACAAGTGTAGCCTCGTGAGGGTTTGCCAGGAATGATACACACAAACATTTTAAAGCACTATGTTATTGATAAACATGGATTCCACACAAACACATGGTTTATACATCATGAGTATGTTTAACAAGGTGAGCATCACACTCACATCATCAGGACATCAAAAATAAATTAACTCACGCTCAAGGCTTAATGAGGCTAGAAGCCCGGTTACTCAATGAGAACTCAAACTGAAAATAATATTTTTCTTTTTTTCTTGGAAATTTTATTTTTTATTTTTTTTTTTAATTTAAGCCAAGGTTTCATCAATAAATCATTCTACAAATCTCAAGACAAACATTCCTCAATTCAAATATCATATCTCATAGAACCAATGCTAATGTGCTTGTGATAAATAATTCAAACAAGTCAAGTCTCTCTAATCTAATAGGTGAGTCAAAAGATTTAGATTTTTAATGACACACAATGTTCAACATGCTAAACAAACTAATGACATACAAAACACAATTGCGATGTAATCATGCTCAATCAACAACCTAGCATAATAATAATTTTTTTTTTTGAAAATTTTTAGAACAAAAAGATAAATAAACAAACAAACAAAGTGTTTTTCGATACCCCCAAACTTGAATTACACATTGCCCTCAATGTGTAGTATAAATTACTAGAAGTAAGGAAACATCAAGTTGTGAAAAAGGCCGAGGCGTCACCCAAACTTAAACACCAAAACACCTGTTAACAAAACTAACAACAATATTTCCTCATAGAAACAAACATCAAAAGGTTAATTACTGTCAGAAAAAAAAAGGAAAAAGAAATCAGAAATTAAATGCGGAAAAAAAATTGCCTTAACTATCAAAAGAAAAATCCATACTTCACTCTCACTCTTTAGCATGCAAATATCTCACATAAAACATCAACCATTTTTTTTAAAAAAATAAAAATAAACAAAACAAAGAAAATTAAAAAATCTTCTTTTTTTTTTTGAAAAAAGGAATAACAAAAGCAATTTGCAAATAAAAATCCTAATTATAAGTAGTAGAAAGATAAAGTCAATTTAGAAATAAATTGTTTTCAAAAATCAAACAGTTCTCGGGCAACGGCGCCAAAAACTTTTGCAAATTTTAATTAACTCACAAGTGCACGAATCGTTTGCAATAAAAGGTTTTGCAAGTACGAGGTCGATCCCACAGAGAATTGTGTTTTTGAAAACAATTTTATATCTAAACTAATTAAATCCTAACCTAGTTCCGAAAAAGATTTGATTTTTGATAAAAAGAAAACATAAACTAAATAAAGATAAGGTACTAAGGTTTTGGAATCCACACCCACCAAATCATAGCAACATATTCGAAGTTCTCACCATACAAATCTTATGTATGTTCTACTATGCTTCAAAAGTTAATTAAATCATTCAATGAATCCGTTCTTTGCACAAATCACAAAAGATATATAGTTTAAACCAAATCATCAAATGTATACGTAGAACAAAACACAATGTATATCCAACGTTTTCATAAATAAAATCCCAAGCCATCAATTAAATGAAACTATCTCAAATCATCACATGTATCCGTAAATCACAATAGATATCTAAGAATCATCTCAATAATTGAATTGAAGTAGAACAATTAGAAATCAAAAACTCATAAAATCGGATAGTATAAACATACATGAAAATATTGTTACTCTTCAATGGTGAGAAACTTTATCCCCAACCTTAGTTCGTAATTTAGTTACACGTGATTAAGAAAAATATGTGGAATTTGTTTCTAGTCTCCCACTCTCCTTTTCTTGAGGCCTAGCAGTCTAGAAGCCCTAGAGATCCCAGAAAAATCATACTTCAATCTCCTAGTCAAATTAGGAACCAATCCTAGTACAAATCGGAATAGGAATCGGCCATATTTGTGTTCTTTTATTGCGGGACACTTTTGGCATAGCAGACGTCTGAATTAGGAAAATCCTATTTCACAATGATTTGTATTATTTTGAGTTTTCTTTCCAACGCCTCTAAGTTTACCTTAATCAGATATTTGAACGGAAAGTTATGACCAAAATACTATGACATGTGTAGAATCTGAAATTTAATACAATTCGATTTTGACTCCAACTAGAGAAATTCCGATTTAATCCTTTCATTGAATTGGTTAAACATAACCGCATCATCTAGGTCTTCTCAAAGTGTGCTTTCTTCCAAACTTTGCATTTTTCATCTTAAAACTGCCGTTTTCCTTTAGCAACCTAAAAAATACTAAATACACAAATATAACACAAAACATTAGATTAAGACACAACAAAAGAATTAACATATGTAAATTAAAAGGTTTAAATATACAATATTTGGCACTCATCATTTCCCTACCACTAGATTTGGCAGGAATGCATGACATCTTCCATTGTCAATGTTAAGGAAATACATTCCTAATCCCGTATTAGAGTACGAACCTTTGGGAATAGTGGAGGAGCTACCTTACAAAGAGAAGCTTGTACGAATCTTGGACTGCAAGGAGCAACTTTTGTGCACTAAGACGATTCCCATTTTAAAGGTACTATGGCGCAATCATGGAGTAGAAGAAGCATCTTGGGAAGTGGAGCAGGGCTTGAGGAACCATTACTTGTATTTGTTTTAGGATCATGTGCGTACTCTTTAGATTCTTGGAGATTCTGTTTGGATTTATGGCAATAATTAAGAAGGAATGTTTTCTTTTCCATGAAGCATTAGGATTATGATAGGGGTACCTACGGACCCCGACTGAGTATGGAATTACACTTTCTACGAGCTGATGAATTTAAGAGTCGAGATAGATGAAGATTGGTATAGTATAGGCAACATCAACTATGATGTAACGCCCCGCTTTTACAAAAAGCGTAAGTGAAAATTTTTCGATTTCCACGTGACATTACTAACTCATCAGAGTTATAAATTAGCAATGGAATATAATTTTTCTTTAACAATGACACATCAGAGCTGACTGAATAACCTAAATATAAAAATAATAACATTTTGTTCTGATATAATAATTACATTCCAAAATAATACAATATGTGCCACTTGCGGCACTTAATAAATACATAACTACTGTTTTCTCCAAATATTGATTATATGCTAAAAGTCTCATCCTTAAGCTGCTTCCTTTATTCCTGCAAAAACTCGCATGTGATTGTGGTCAACACTACAATCTCATGCTGTGGTCAAGTGAGTCAACAGTCCTCAACCACAGTGATACACTGATTTATTTAACCATATACAATGCAATCAAATGATGACAGTTATATCCACATACATTTAATTACATTCATTTATCTACTTCAACTCTTTATTTACTTAAATCATATACTTGCATTCATTCTTGCTAAAGCCATGTGCTTAGCTAAGGGGTTATCTATGAGCCTTGTGCTCCTTAAGCTGTAAAGCTTGTTGGTTCTTAGGGCCTTGTACCCCGACTGTGAGCCTTGTGCTCTTCAGTCTACTATGGGGCCTTGTGCTCCTACTGTGGGCCTTATGCCTGCCAGCTTATTATTATTATGATTCCTTCAACCTTTGGTTTATCCATCGGTCTTATCAGTGTATTAATGTCTTGGTACCTAAACTTTCGGTTTACCCATTGGTCTAGTCAATTGCTTGACGCCTTGGTACGTAAACCTTAGTTCATTCGTTGGTCTCCTCAATTTACTAACGCCTTGGTACCTAAACCTCCAATCTTTTTATTAACTAATTCATAACTCATAACTTTACCACAGTATAATCATGCAAACAACATCATATACATAATTCCAACCAAAGTATGTTAAACATATCAAATGCCAAACCATATGCATACAATGAAATAAAACAGCAATCACTAGTCATTAAAGACTAAACCACACGTATCATCCTCAATGAGTAAGAAATAGTCACAGTAATTCTTTTGGATTCAGGAAAGCGTTCACAGATATAATCACTGCAATATATACATACATAAAACAAGCAAATAGTGAATTAGTATAATTCACTAAAAATATATTTTAATCCTATCTTCATTTCTGACTTTTAAACCTTAATATAATTTCCTAATTATCTCCACATTTACAATTTATCCAATTATATTTTATTACTAATCCTTTTATGCGGACTTTATTACGGCATTTATCAAAGCCTTTAAACATATTTTATTATTAAAATGGTTCTCATAATAACATAATATTCTTTTTATTGCTTTTGATTTCTAAATAACATAATGTCGTTTGGACATTATAACGGCATATAAAATGAATTAATTATAATGCCACATATTGCATGCGGGCATTATAATAGCATTTATAAATAATAACGAAAATAACCCTTTTATTTAAAATGGCATTATAAAAGCTTTAACATTAAATATCATATATATTTATTTTTATATCAAATAAACATAATAACTTACTAATTATAAATAATGAACTTTATGTTTCAAAACAAGTGAATAAAATAATAACCTTATTTTATTCTTATAAAATTCGGGCAGCATAACGGCATTAGTATTAATAATGTTAGATTACTTAAGAAATAACTCATAAAATCACAATATTAAAACAAAACTTTAATTAAAAACCAAATATCTTTTTTTTTTCTTTTTCTTTTCCTTCTTCCTCCTCTTCTCCTGCAGGTAGAGCCGAGAGAGAGAGATAAAGAAATAGAGAGGGAGAGAAAGAGAATCTGAGAGAATACCTTCTAATCTTCCTTCATTTCTTTGTTCTGTGCTGGACCCAAGCCAAGAGAGAGACAATCAGAAATTGAGAGAGAGAGAACTGAATTTGAGAGAGATTGGGAGAGAAATTGAGAGAGTTGAGATGTGTGATCAAATGAGGGGTTGGGTTCCTTATATAGTGAAATGGATGGCCCAGATCACTACAAAATGATAGTATCTAATGGCTAGGAAAAAGATTTGGGGAGATTTGGTATTAAAAATTGAATCCTGGATGATTCGGTGCATGAATCTCTTTCTGCAGAAAGTCGATCGATCGACTTTTTTGGTGGATCGATTGACACACTGTTCACCCTCTATCGATCGATCGACATGAATAGTAAGTGGATCGATCGTCAGTTTTAGTGGATCGATTGACATACTGTTCATCCGAATTTTCTTTTATTTAAATCTCTTTAATAAATTAGACCCATTATTATATTTCTAGTAAATATTTAATCTTATAAACATTTATACTTAAAATTGATGAATAAAAAGATTGATTAATATTTATTTAATAAATATTAATATTTATTCTATTTATATTATTAAGTCTTAAATCTTATTTTAAGATTTTTTATTTAATATCTTAAAATATGGGGTATTACATATGATGCTCTTGATGACCTTCGAGGGGATTATCCACTCTTATTTGAAGACGAGGGAGCGAAAATTACTGAGCATGGGGATGATGAGGCATTGGATACAAGGTAACATCACTAATTCTCCTTAAGTATGTCTTTACGAAATTTCAAGGAAGAAATTTTATGGGGAGGGGAGAATGTAGTGCCCTATATAATTATCATAGGGTAATTAGGTCTTAATTAGGGATTTGAGACTTTGACTTTTTGAGTTGACCAAACTAGGAATGTTCATGGCCCCCACCACGAATGATCATTGACGTGTTATACTGTGTGTTGAAAGGTACATCCCACACCTTCAGCATGTGTGTGAGACCGTACCACGAATGATCGAGGTTGTACACTGAATGATTGTCTAACCCTTGATTTTAGATGAACATTCGTGATACGCTTGACAAACGTTCGCCAAAACCTAGATCAGTTGATTCTTATCGACTCTGATTTCTTCTCCTATAAATACCCCCAATGTGACGACCCACTTTTTTTTTTACAAAATGGAATCACCACAGTAGCATGATAGATAGTCATTAAGCCAACATCGACCTAATACATTTCATAACATATGCATAATATATTAGAGATAACAACTGCAGCGGAACTAAATTCATTAACTAGGAAGTGTAAATACAACATCATAGCCATACATTTGTCTATCTGTTTAAGGCTTAAATCATATATTATTTACATCAAGAATGGCTATACAAAATAAGTGTCATATGCGACACAAGCCATATACAAAATGTCTACAGAAGGTGGACTATCCGAGTTCGACACACATACGACCAAATGCGAAGAGCTTCAGTCATAATATCCCAAGTACAATGTCATAGGGTCCTAATTGACGTCTACGGTACCTGCAGCCAAAGCATCAACATCTACATGATCGTGGTGATAACCACGTTCACATAGGTAAAAGTATGAGTTCACCAACTCAGTAGTATAAAACACACTGGGTTTTCAAAATGAGCCAATTCCTTTATTTCTACCGTATATTTATGATAATGGATATTGTTGGTTTTTAATTATTGGAAAATTTGGTGTCAAAACTTTTTTGGTTTATTCAAGAAAGGAAATAGACAAATAAGAAAGAATATTGTAGAGTTTTCCTCAAGAAAAGGAAAGAGTTAAGAAAGAAAGAATATTACAAAATATTCTTCAAGAAAAGGAAAGAGCTAAGTGGAGAAAATATTGCAGAATATTTATCAATTAAGGATAGATCTATGATGTGGAAAATATTCTGCATATTTAATTGTGTCTAATTGGTTTTTATTTTGTTGACAAAAAGATTACATATCAGAAATTTCCATAACAGGGACACCGTAATTGAATAGACTTTCAAACATTATTACAGAACTAATTCCAAGATGGAAATGACTCAACTAGGAAGTAATCTGCACAGTCTGGCATTGAAAAGGAAACTTCCTAAAGAAGGAAAGCATCTGGAAGAATTTACAGCTCAGCAAAAGTGGTTTTCCCTAGTGCCCATCCAGACGGCCAGAGGAAAAGTTTGGACGCCCTACAGTGTTCGATGAAATGTCTGAACAGCTCAACAGACATTGAAGTCGAGGAGCACATGTTTGCATTAGTATCTAGACAACCCCGAGAGCAGCTGTTCGATGATGTGTTCGAACAGAAATGCGATGGCTGCGAATAGTAGAAAACAACATGCAATCCTCTGGACGCGCTACTAAAGACTTCTGAAGAAAGCGTGTTATTTGAAGTCGGTCGCTGCATGACATCAGGATGCCCACTATCCAAGTTCAGACGCCGCCCAGAGAACTCTGAATCAAAATTGTATTAGGTCTTCTATAGCTTATATATAGAGGTCTCTAGGCATGTATTCTTTAAGAATTCGGTATTGAATTCCATTGTGCTAAGAGAGGGTGTTTAGGCAGAGATTGTTAGATTTGCTAACTCCCTTAGAGTTTTATTTGTGTGATTTGATCAACCCATTGAAGTCTAGTTTAGGGAGGAGCCCTAATCTAAAGGAGTCCATTGAAGACCCCTTCTGGTAGGAGACCTATTTGGGAGACATTCACATATAGGTACGTGTCAGAGTTAAAGGTATAACTACTGCATCAGAGGTATGTGAGTACGAGTGCTTTGTAACTAGCTTTATCTTTTGAATAGTGGATTTCTTGGGTTTGGCTGCCCTGGAGTGGTTTTTCTCTTAATAAGTGTTTCCACTTCATCAACAAAATATTTGTCTCTTTTAAATTCCACATTTAAATATTTTGTTGCACACACACGTTAAATTATGAGTCTTTATTTTTCAGATATTTTGTGAAGTGATGATTTTCATAAAAGGTTTTTTAGCCGATAAGGTAAACAATGGCATTTATGAGCATAAGGAAATATTCTACACACTATTACATATACATCATGTGACTAAGATATTCTCGTATACAAGTTTTCCAAACCTTGGGGGAAATACAGGCATAAAAGGATATCTAAGGTTAATACTTTGTCTCGGCCTTATGCGCATGCAAGTCATTCGAACCTTTAAGGAATTCCAATATACGCATACTCCCAAACATGGCATCATAGGAAAAAAATGGATATAACATTTCAGCATTACACGCATACAGTTACTCCAAAACTTTACGAAATACAAGTATATGTGCACTCCCAACATTAAAGCACAAGGAAAACATTCGATGTAATATCTTGGCTGCTATATATGCATATGTTTCTTCTGAACCTTTGGGGAATACATGCATACGTACACTCCAAAACTTTACATCTCAACAAGTTAAATCAACGTCATAACTAAGTCACAAATGCATACATGACATTCCGAACCTTTGGGCAACTCATATTATACATGCACTTCAAATACTTGTCATCTCATAAAATACATATGCAGTCTAGCCAAATATCACTATACATATGTTTCTGCCCCATACCAAAAACATATACATACTAATACTTATAGCATGAAACCCTTTTCTAAAACATGCCACACATCATCATGCTATGTATGCTCTTGTTATGTTTTCTTGGTTTCTCTGCCTGCAAGGCTACAATCCCAAGACTTGTTTCTGATGCCATGAGATTGTATACTCACTAGTCTTACACTTGCTCTAGCATGGTGATCTTTCAACCATGGTCGTAACGTTCAACATTCATGACTTCGTTATGCTAGTGCTCCAACACTATCCATGGTCTTGTGTTCATGCTATCACACTTATGCAATGCAACTCATCTCATGCTTTTCATAAACTTTCATCAATACATGTATTTCTTAACTTCTTAGAAATCACATAAAACATTACTCAATCCATATGTTCTCAGTCATAACTTAAAACTCATCAATCTCATCAAATCAACACTTTAACATATTGAAAGTATTGAAAGCAATTCACATGCATATATTATACTAAAATACTATTGAAAGTATTTTCTTGGCATAAAACACAACAATGTTCTTAGTGAGTAAAATGCTCACTTTGCCTGCTCGGTAATTGGCTTAAAGAAGAATCCCCAATGAAAGCCTTGCAATGCACAATTGCATTATCATATTGCATTACAGATCAAAACTAACACATAATAGTTTCTAGGGAAAATTACATTTTAGCCCCCCAAACTACCAGTCAGTTTGAAAGTAGCCCCCCAAACTACCAACCCTTAGACTCTACCCCCCCAAACTACCAATTTTTTTTTCAAAAAGACCCATTTTGTCGAAATATGCCTATAATACCCTTGCCACGTGTCATTTTTCATATAAAAAAATAATAAAATTAAATTAAAGAAATTAAAATATTTATACATTAAAAAAAAATTAAAAAAAAAATTAAAATTATGGGGGTGGTCGGCCACCCCCATTTTGGCCAAGGGGATTGAGCAACCCCTAAAGCCGGTTTGGGGGTGGAAGAACCACTTCCATGGCCCTTGGGGTGGTTCGGCTACATCTAAGGGGCAAAATGGGTGTGGCCAAAACCACCTCAAGAGCCTTGGACGTGGCTCTTCCACCCTCGTTTGGCCTGGGGGTGGGTTCGGCCACCCCCAAGGCCAAACCCTAACCCTTTTTTTGATTTTAATTTTTTTTTTCGTTTTCTTTTTGGCCCTTGGGGGTGGCCGAACCACCCCCATTCCAAATGGGGGTGGTTCGGCCACCCCCAAGGTCAAACCCTAACATTTTTTCTTTCTTTCTTTTTGGCACTTAAGGTTGGCCTGGCCTAGGGGTGGCAGAACCACCCCCAAGCCAAACCTTAACCCTTTTTTCTTTTTCTTTTTGTCCCTTAGGGGTGGCCAACCACCCCCGTTTGGCCTGGGGATGGGTTTGGCCACCTTAAACCGACCAGTCTTGGGGTGGCCGAACCACCCCATGGCATTCTGTTGACAAAATCACTATTATGTAAGTCTGCTGCCTTAACAGGGATACCGTATTTTTCAGAGTCTTCAGAATATTCAGGAGTTAATTTCCTTAACACGGAAAGCCGTAATATGACAAGTATTAGTGCCTTCAGCTCAAGAAAGCCAATTTCCAGTTGTCAAGAATGAAAAATGAAATTGACTTCTAAAATGAACAGCAAGTGTGTGCACAAAGTGTTAACAAAAATAAACAATGCGGAAACTAAACAACACAAGAATTTTTTGTTAACGAAGTGGAAACTCAAGATGAGAAAAACCACTCCGAGGCTGCCAAACTCAGGATATCCACTATTCAGAAGACAAGATAGTAACACTCACATACCCATGATGTAATGGTCGTACCTTGCTCTCTAACGTGTAACCCAACACAAACGCCTCCCAACCAGGTCTCCTACCTAAAGAAGTCTTCAATGGAATCCTTTATCTTAGGGCCGACCCCTAAGATAGACTTTAGTTGTAGCGCAGCAACAGCACACTTGCAATGGCTCGAGAGAGAACAAATCAGCTCCAATAACTTCACAAAGTAACTCTCTAAGCTCTGATGGAATTCAATACCGAATTCTTGCAGTTCTCAATGCCTAGGGGCCTCTATTTATAGGCCGAGGGTTCAAATGGGCGACTGTTGTGATAAGTACGAACGCCGTCCAGACAGGGGACCTGAGCCGACCGGACGGACAACTGTGCGGCAGAATTTTTGAGATTTTCGCTGAAAATCTTTCTTGTTTAAGAGTCGCGTCTGGACGGTGAGGCACTATCGTCCGGACGATCACACGTTCGCTGCAAGTAATTTCCATATAAGGCTTCGCGCGTCCGAACCAAGGGGGATGGACGTCCGGACGGTTAATCTTCAACACGCAATTTCCATATCAGATGAGTGCGCGTCCGGACCATGATAGGCAGGCGTCCAGACTGTTGAAGTTGAATACGTAATTTCCATAACTGTTGAACGCGCGTCTGGACCAAGCTGACTGACGTTCGGACGGTTGTATTTGAATTGCGATTCTTGCCTTATGTATGAGCGCGTCCGGATGGGAATCCACGTCGCCCGGAAGGTTGCATCAGTCTTCACTTATTTGAACTTGGAAAGAAAATCTGAAGCTAATCGATCACTGGACGTCGTCCGGACGGGCTGCTGAGACGTCCGGACGGATGCAAGTTGGAACAGAAGCTTCTCGATATAGTGAAGGGTCCGGACGTAAATACACGTCGTCCGGACGGATGATGCTTGATCTGTCTGGCATCCTGACGGAATGGCACGTTGTTCAGACGGATGGAACAGTGGACACATGAGCGTCCAGACGAGATGACACATCGTCCGGACGGCTGACAAGGAACCGATTCTTCTGACTTGTAACCAGTGCAGAATCTCTGAAATACTTTTGAATAGTGGACTCCCTGTGAAGAGCATCTTTACATACAAGTGATTTTGTCCAATCAGAATGAAGCCAATCACAAACTAACAAACTCCCCCTTTGGCCATTCTGGGACAAATATCACTTGACCGGTTTGGAAATACATTCCCGGTCCAAAAAAAAAATTACTCCCCCTTTTTGTCACAA
Source organism: Alnus rubra (assembly GCA_028654335.1). Lineage (NCBI taxonomy): Eukaryota > Viridiplantae > Streptophyta > Magnoliopsida > Fagales > Betulaceae > Alnus > Alnus rubra. The sequence continues at coordinate 175,702 of JAJPGS010001419.1, read as the reverse complement.
AAGGACAAAGGGTAAAATAGAGTAATAAAACCAACTGCACAAAAAATTACTCCCCCTAACAGTCTCAGAAGGACCAGGGTAAACAGAGTAATATAATCCAAGAGTTTAAACAAAGTTTAAATATGAGCTATATGTTGTAAAATAAGAAAAAACAACAACAAAAAATAAAGCTCAAGTATCCTCCACCATAGGTGCAGTCCTGTGAGTGGCATCCTCATTGTCACTGCTGTCCGGATGATGGAACTTGAGGCACTCTGTGAGGTCCAGCTGGTTCTGCTCCACACGCTTGTTAATGGAGTGCATTTCCAGCTGCATAACGGTGATGGACTGCTGTATAGAGGACATATAAACCTACATAATGCTCATCCCCCCTGAATGGCAGTCAGAGCCTCCATGATCTGAGAATAGTTGACCTCCGGCTCAGATGGTGGGACAGTCTGAGAGGATGAAGCCATGTCTGGAAACCAACAGGCATGGCAGCAGGTATGGGCACCTCATCATCGGAGTCATCCCTCCGCAGCTGTGCATTGGACTTCATCAAAGTCTGCTTGCTGATGGGCTGCTGAATCTTCATCTTAGGTTCTCCAGTAACATTGATGTCTGACTGAAGGATGATCTGAGTGAGTAGGCAGCCAAAGGTGAGACCGGTGTTGCCCTCATCACAGGCCTCTAGCATAACACCCAGAATATGCTTGCACAGGCAGAAAGGAAAGCGAAGATGGATGCATAAACGAACTGGGACTTCTTTAGAATCAGGTCACTGTGCCTGACAACTGGCCAGAGGTTGTGCTGAACAATCTTGGCCAACATGCGGTGTTCGGGGGATAAAGCACCGATCCTGATGGTGGTGGCGCGCTCCTCACCCTGTGGACCAGCTCAGAAAAACTCTCAGAGATCATCCAGGGAAGAAGGGAGTACAACCTCATTGTACGGACTGCTAAATATCTCAAGGACATGAACTCATATGAAGGGATTGATGATCTGGGGATCAACAGTGATGATATGGCCGTCAACGATGGACTGAAGCACCAACCCGTGGTCATCGTCCTGCACCACCTCTAGGTTGGCAAAAAAGAGTTTTATTAGCCTGGTGTACACCACACAGGCACAGGTGTGAAGACATCCCCAATGGTATGTCTGGATAATGTTGTGGATGCTATCCAGAGGTGGCACCATGATGTCAGAGCGGACCACATTCCGCTCGGCTATGACTGTGCGGTCCATAGTTTTGGCTTGAAGTACAGCCTGATCTTCCACAGTCCTCTGGCGAACCCTGCCCTGTGGACTGCCTGCAAAGATGATTCTGCAAAAAGAAACCAACAATATTTTGCCAAAAATAATCCAAAATATTCTTGTTAGGTCACAAAAAAATTGGGCATAATAATAGCAGTAAAAATGACTATTTCAAAAATATAGACAAAAATTATCACATTGTAGTCCCAAAAAGTATCAACACAAATAATCCCAATATGGCAGATATATGCATCTCAAAAACATTCCTAAAGAAATCAACATTCTTACAATTAAAACTAAACTGAAGAGAAAAGGGCTAAAAGGAATACCAGGAATGTGTGAAAATGCACAAAAAGACAAAAAGCAGCAAGTCAATCCCAAAAGCTTGCAAAGATTCCCTCACAAGATGCCAAAAAGTGAGATTTTGGTGGGGTAGAGTGGATAGGCGGCGACCAGGGGTATATATAGCCTCTGTGGGGTCCCCTTCCTGACGGTGTATTAACGCCGTCCGGACGCGCGCTACCTCGGAACCATGCGGACAGGTCGTGCGCATCCGGAAGAGTTATCCTTATCGACCGGTCGTTGATTGCCGCGTGCGTCCGGATGTAAACTGATCCCGTCCGGACGACTAAGCTCCACCCGTTCGGAGGACAAGAGTAACCGTTTGGACGCTCCACATTGAAACATCAAAAAACTAAGGAAAATTCACAGAAATCAATTTTTTCTCAAGTCAGTTTCAGAATACGCATGTATAATCCACTGATAACACAATCAGAGAGCATCTCAAAACTAAGCAGAGATATAAAGGAGAGTTGAGATTTCAATCAGCATAAAGGAGAGTTGAGATTTGAATTGCGATTCTTGCCTTATGTATGAGCGTGTCTGGACTGGAATCCACGTCGTCCGGACGGTTGCATCAATCTTCCCTTATTTGAATTTGGAAAGAAAAATTTGAAGCTGATCGATCACTGGACGTCATCCGGACGGGCTGCTGAGACGTCTTGACGGATGCAAGTCAGAATGAAGCCAATCACAAACTAAGAAAGAAGATTTTGCGTAATGTATAGCTCAGGAAATTTGGTTCCCTCGTTACCGTTCAGACAGTCCAGAGGAAGCGTCTGGACGCCCATCAGTGTTCAAAGAAGTTTCCGAACACCTCAGCAGACACCAACCACAGGAAACTCATGCTCGTACAGATATCCGGACAGCCTAGTGGACATCAACTCCTGAGAGCACCTATTTGCATAGGTATCCGTACAGCAAACTGAAGGCTACAAATAGTAAGCATTGCAAGAAACCGTCCGAACGCTAATGCCATACTGTCTGGTGATATGAATTTTAATTGTACTCGCAAGTGCACGAATCGTTTGCAATAAAAGGTTTTTGCAAGTGCGAGGTCGATCCCACAGGGAATTGTGTTCTTGAAAACAAATTTATGACTAAATTAATTAAATCTTAACCTAGTTCCAAAAAAACGTTTGATTTTTTATAAAAAGAAAAACAACATAAAGTAAATAAAGTAAAATAAAACAAAAGAAAAGGTACTAAGGTTTTGGAATCCACACCCACCAAATCATAGCAACATATTATCATGTTCATCAATACACATCCGAAGTTCTCACCATACAAATCTTATGTATGCTTTACTATGCTTCAAAAAATCATTAAATCATTCAATGAATCCGTTCTTTGCACAAATCACAAAAGATATCCGGTTTAAACCAAATCATCAAATGTATCCGTAGAACGAAACACAATGAATATCCAACATTTTGATAAATAAAAACCCAAGCAATCAATTATGTGAAACTATCTCAAATCATCACATGTATCCGTAAATCACAATAGATATCCAAGAATCATTCCACAAATTGAAAAGAAGTAAAACATTGGAAAAATTAAACCAAATAAAATCGGATAGTATAAACTTACATGAAAATATTTTTGCTCTTCAATGGTGAGGCTTCATCCTCAACCTTAGTTGAAAAACTAGCTACACATGACTATGAAAAATAAATTCTAAACTAAAGAAAAACTAAACTAAAAAGAAAAGAATATATTTGAACTCTAGCTTCTTCTCCTTTTTCTTGAGCCTTAGAGGTCTATTTATAGGGAGAAAACAAATCCTAGAAGCTCTAGAATTCCTAGAAAAATTGGAGGTTAATCTCCTAGTTTGAGTAGGAGACTCAAAACACAATCCAAGAAGGAAAAGGACTCCAAATCCGTCCAAATTTGCGGTATTTTATTGCGAGGCACTTTTGGCATAGCAAACGTCCGAATTAGGAAAATCCTATTTTATAAGGATTTGTAGAAAATTGAGTTAGCTTTCCAACGCCACTTGATTCACCTTAATCGGGTACTTGAGCTGAAAGTTATGGTCAAAATACTATAACCTGTGCAGAATCTGAATTCTAATCCGATTTTGACTCCAATTAGAGAAATTCCGATTTAGTCCTCTCCTTGATTTGGTTGAACATAACCACATTATCTAGGTCTTCTCAAAGTGTGCTTTCTTTCACCTTAAAGCTATTGTTTTCTCTCAATGACCTGCAAAATACTAAAATACCAAAACTAACCAAAAACATTAGAAAAGAACAAAACTAAAGGTTTAGTAAATGCAAATTAAGGGGTCCACATATGCAATATTTGGCACTCATCAAAGTGTGCTTTCTTTCACCTTAAAGCTATTGTTTTCCCTCAATGACCTGCAAAATACTAAAATATCAAAACTAACCAAAAACATTAGAAAATAACAGAACTAAAGGTTTAGTAAATGCAAATTAAGGGGGTCCACATATGCAATATTTGGCACTCATCATCTGGACTCGATGACTGAAGATTAATGAAGAAACACATGAGATCGAGTAATTTGAAGTCGTTTGCAACTTACCATCAGGACGTCCATTGTCTAAGTCCGGACGCAGCCCGAAGAACTCCGAATCAGACTTGTATTAGGTTTTCTATAGCCTATAAATAGAGGTCTCTAGGCATGTATTATTTAAGAATTCGGTACTGAATTTCTTTGTGCTAAGAGAGGGTGTTTAGGCAGAAATAGATATATTTGCTAGCTCTCTTAGGGTGGTTCTTGTATGATTTGATCAACTTGTGAAGTCTAGCTTAGGGAGGAGCCTTAAGCTAAAGGATTCCATTGAAGACCCCTTCAGGTAGGAGACCTGGTTGGGAGGCGTTCGTGTATAGGTACACGTCAAAGTGCACGGTATGACCACTGCATAACGGGTATGTGAGTGCGAGTGTTTTGTTACTAGTCTTGTCTTCTGAATAATGGAAATCCTGGGTTTGGTTGCCCCAGAGTGGTTTTTTTCTTAACTGAGTTTCCACTTCGTTAAGAAAATATCTGTCTTCTTTAAACTTTGCATTTAGATCTTTTGTAACACATTTGATCACACACACACATGATAAATTAGAAGTCTATTATATTTTTCAATATGACAACCCATTAACTAATAGCAATTTCCCATAAGATTATCTTAGGGTTAGAAACAAAATCTACTGATTTACAAGACTTATTAAAATCTAGGGTTTTTGGTCTTTCCTTGATTTCTTAGTAAAATTCAACCCAACACCTGGAAGTTGTCTATAACACTTCAATACACATAAAACCTAGAGGAAATTGAGAGATTAAACTCAAACTCTAAAAAGTCATCACATAATCTAGAGGAACTAGGATTTTCGGATTTACCTAAAACCAATTGGTGAAAACGTAGATCCTGCAACAAGGATCACATTTCCGCTGTTGGATTTGAGTTTGCAAGCTTCAATCTACCAAAATCTAAGGGTTTTGAGACAGGAGAGAGAAGAGAGAAATCGTGTATGAGAGAGTGAGAGAGAGAGAGAGAGAGAGAGAAATGGGAGAAATGAGCTGAATGAGCTCGTTGGTGTCTTAAAACACGGCCTGTTCGGACACATAAATGACTTGTCTGGACATGCGTGCGTGTAGTCACAGACATGAACTCTCTGGAAAGCCTGTTCGAACATGAAAATGGTCCGTCCAGACACGCGTAAGGACTGTGACTTACTAGAAGTCCCGTCTACAGGCCGTCCGGACACGGCAGCAGACATGAATTTTCTCCACAATCCCTTCGGACACACACTGAGAATGGAACTTATTGACTAACCCGTCCGGACGCACAAATCAGAAAATCAACTCTAAGCATTTTCTAAGTGTTTTTCTTTCACATTTTACCTAATTATTCATTTAATTAGTATAATTCATGTTTTAAACTTCTAATTAATGTCTTAGATTTTCTTGCACATTTTACCTAATTATTTAGTTAATTAGTCTAATTCATGTTTTAAACTTCTAATTAATGTCTTGGACGTTACACCCAACCCTCACCCTTTTTATCTCATTTCTGCCCATTTCGTTAGTATATCCTTGAGGGAGAGTAAGAGAGTGTTGTGAAGAGAGAATGAGCTATCTTACTCGTTCTTCTTCAAGAGAGATAACATCCTTAACCTAACTAGTTTTGTAGCGCCCCAGATTTTAAGTCATAAAATAAAGTGTCTTAAATTAGAATTTAAGACGGAATAAAATAGAAAAGTCTAGAATTGACGCTCGATCCACAAGACTCGACGCTCGAACGGCTTAATATTGTTGGAAACATTATTCATGTCCAACAATTATGTGTCTTTTGACACAATATTAATCCCTGAAGAATTAATAAGATTACATGAATATTTATGAAGATAAATATTCCTGAGTAAACTATTGTAAGTTTTAAAAGTACTCGCAAGCGCACGAATCGTTTGCAATATAGTGTGTGTTGCAAAAGTACTGGGAATTGTGTTGCAAAAATTAATTTCTATTTAAACTAATTCTATCTTAACCTAGTTTTGAATTTTTGGAATTTTTTTATGCAAGATAATAAACTAAAATAAAATTGAATAAAAACAATTAATAAAAAGCACTAAGGTTTTAGAATCCACCTCGCCAAATCAAACAACATGTTCTTGTAGTTTATTTATAAACCCGATAAACAATTTTTCCTTATTGATTGTTCAAAGGTCCATAAAAATGCCTATTAAATCATTCAATGAATCCAACTCAATAACAAATCATAATGAATATCCAAATGAAATTAAATCATCTAATGTATCAGTTTGATAAACAAATTACAATGGATATCCTCTTTCAATCAAATCATTCGATGTATCCATCGATTGAAACATATTTAATATCCAACTTTAAATAAATAATCATTCAATTAAAAGACATAAATCAATTAATTAAATATTGGACTTGAACAACATTTTGATAAACATCGGAATTGTATAAATATAATAACAAGAACGTAAATGTAATCAATGGCGAGGTTTCAACTTCAACCTTAGTTGAAGATTTAGCCTCCCATGACTAAATTCAACACCCTAAATATTATTGAAAAAAAAAAATCAAATAACTTACAAAAGATAATGAAATCATGCAAGAGGAAAGCACTTGAACTGTTCTAAAAAAATGCTTTGCATGGTGCCTTCCCACTAACGTCCATTACAATTTTTTGTTTGGTCCTCTAGTTCACGTTCTTCTCTTTAGTCCCTCTTGCGCAGCTTGAGCCTCGCACAGTCCCCTCCTTTTGTTTAAAAGAAACGCATGTATATATAACATTCTAGGGCATCAGTGTTGTTAGGTAAGTGATGTAGTCGTTTTGTGTACAAAAATATCAATAATAAAATAACCACTTGCAATAGTACAAATCCTTGTAGGATAGGGCTATATTGAGGGTGTCGATCCTCAAGGACTGCGTAGGTGTTGTTATCAAGCTTTTTGAGATTAAATATAACTTAATTTAAAAAAAGTTTGATTTGATTTTGTTTATAACTAAGTTAAATGTATAAAACCGCAGACATAAAAATAAAGATTTTAGTGATGAGAGAAAGAATAGGGGATTGATTTCACTACTCACCACATAACAATGGTCAATGATAAATTAACAAGGGAAATTTATACTATGCATGATATAGGATTCGTCTCACTCGAGTAGTCAAGAAATTACCTCTAAAGAATAAGTATAATCCATCTTCGGTTGGCACGGACCGTCCACCTAACCACTAAGATGTAGTACGACCTGCCTTCCCTAGGTATGGATTAGCTACGTCTTTAATAGGATACACACAATCAATGGAATAGTATAACCCATCTTCGATTGGTACAAATTGTCTGCCTAAATTACACTAAACTAGGGTGCAGTACAATTCGGCTTCCCTAGGCATGGCCTATCTAACCCTCTTGTTAGATTTTGTGTTGGCTGTATTTTGCTGGACAAAATCACTTCTATGTAATGTTGCTGCTTTCACAGGGATGCTAGTTTATTCAAAGTCTACACTTCAGTTTTGAGCTTCAAGAAGACTCTGTGCAGAATTCAAATCATTCCCTTGCATCCGTCCGGACGACGTGGTATTCTGTCCGGACGCTCATCAGTCAGCAACATCCGTCCGGATGACGAGAACTTTCCGTCCGGATGCCCATCAGTGTCTAGAAGCTTCGAACAGTTCAAGGTTGCATCCATCCAGACGTAATGGCAAATCGTCCGGATGCTCTTCAGAGTTCGAGAAGATTCCAATGTTCCAGTGAAACCGTTTGGACGATGTGGCTATACTGTCTGGACGATGTGTGATCCCGTTCGGATGATGTCCTCCATATGGCAAGTCGTGCATACAAAGTTCAACCGTCCGAACGTCAGTCTTCATGGTCCGGACGATCAAGCATCATATATGAAAATTGCGTGCACCAATTCAATCGTTCGGACATCTGCCTTAAGGGTCCCAATGCTCAAAGCCTTATTATGGTATTTACGTGCAGCCGAAGTGCAACCGTCCGGACGCGGCCTTGTTATGGAAGCTTTCAGTGCTTCTTTGGAAAGGCGGTTGCAGTTGACCGTCCGGACGCTCGGTCAAGCTTTCCAAACACCCTCTGGTATTTTGATCATAACTTTTTACTCAAATATCGGATTGGGAAGAAATCAGCGACGTTGGAAAGCTAACAAAAAATGATGTAAATTGATGGTCCAGACAGCCATTAAAATCGTCCGAACGGCCCCTGTCCGGACGGAAACATCAAGCATCCAGACGGCCCTGCAGAATTTTCCAGAATTACTTTTTGGACACGAAAACAGTAGCCCGTACAGACGGCCAAGGCTACCATCCGGACGCACGTGCCAGAGACTCCATTTTTGACTTGAATTAGTGCTTCCCAGTGTGTGATTTGATCAGCTGTGAAGTCTATCTTAGGGGTTGGCCCTAAGGTAAAGGATTCCATTGAAGACCCCTTTAGGTAGGAGACCTGGTTGGGAGGCGTTCGTGTTAGGTTGCACGTCAGAGTTCAAGGTATGACGATTGCATCAGAGGTATGTGAGTGCTACTACTTTGTAACTAGCTTTGTCTTCTGAATAGTGGATATCCTGGGTTTTGCTGCCCTAGAGTGGTTTTTCTCTTAATTGAGTTTCCACTTCGTCAACAAAATATTTGTCTCCTTTAATTCAGCATTTAATATTTTGTTGCACACTTTTCACACACACAGTTAATTAGAAGTCCAATAATTTTCACATCTTGATCATATGTCAATTAAAACCATTGTATAACAATAATTCACATAATCACAAAAAATATGAAGGATTGGGTTCAATCAGTATAAAAGACTTTCTAAGATAAGATAAGAAATTCATAATGATTGAATATAATTTGGGATTTTCTATATGCATGATGATTGTATAACTGTGAGAATTGATCTTAATGTTTATATTCAATCATTATGAATTTCTTATCTTGTCTTAGAAAGTCTTTTATACTGATTGAACCCAATCCTTCATATTTTCTGTGATTATGTGAATGATTGTTATACAATGGTTTTAATTGACATATGATCAAGAGGTGAAAATTATTGGACTTCTAATTAACTGTGTGTGTGAACAGTGTGGTACAATCATCATGCATATAGAAAATCCCAAATTAAAATACAATTAAACCATTGTTACTTGGAAAGGGCTACATTAACACCCTTTTATGAATTTAGCCGCTCATCATGGTGCTGGGATGACCTCTTGCCATGTTCTTCTCCTCTTTAACTTGTCAAGCCTCCAAGAAAAATTTTCTGTCTAAAGCTAAGCATACTGTAACAGGTTTCTTGCTATTTAGGATTTTTAGAGTAGAATTAAGGAAAGTGGAAGAAGAAATTGCAATGGATTAATTCATAAAACTGGAAAACATAGAATTAGGCAAGTTCGAGGATGCCAAAACCTCCCAAAGCATTTCGAGGTGCTTACCCTCCATTTCAGTCTAAGACTGGATTACAACTTAAATGCCTAAAACAATTTACAGGTCATGTTTATATATAACCACTTAAAGACTTACTAACTAATAAGGCCAAAGGCCCATTATACTACTAAGGCATAAGCCCAATATCATTATACCAATAACACTAGGCCCACTACTAATATACCTATGACACACACCTTCTCTTGAAGCTTAGGGATCTATTTATAGAGACTATAAGAGGCCTAAAATTCATAGGAATCCAACAAAAATCAGAACTTATTCTCTTAGTCCAAGTAGGAGATTGAAAATTCAATCCAAGTAGGAAAAGAATTCCAAATTTGTCCAGATTTGTGGTCTTTTATTGCTGGGGGATTTTGGCATAGTAAAAGTCAGAATTAGGAAAATCCTATTTCTGACATATTTGTTTCATTTTTTATAAAACTTCCAACACCACTAATTTCATTGTAATCCAATATATGTGCAGAAAGTTCTGATCAAAACACTGAGATGTGTGCAGAATCCAAATTTGAATCCAATCCAATTTTGACTCTTATTGGAGAAATTTTGATTTAATCCTTCCATTGATTTGATTAAACTTAACCACATCTTCTAGGTCTTCTCAAAGTTTTCTTTAAGCCCAAAATCAATGGAATTAATTGCATGTTTTTATTTAAAACCTGAAAAACAAGAAAACAACACAAAATCAAACAAATAACAATGCTAAGAAATTAACATATGCAAGTTAAGGGGCTTGAATGTTCAACATTCGCTGCTTATAAGCAAGGACTAAAAAAAATCTTCCCAAACTGCCCCCACATCTTTTCGTCCCTGGTGCCACACGAGACTTGCATGTATTAGAGCTACTACTCATCAAATCCCTTTTGTGCCGCACTAGTCCTTGAGTCACTGTTCCTGCTATGGAAGGAAATATATGCATGTACTTGTCTCTTGTTCCGTTGTTGTCCAGGTATGTGGGGAGAGAATCACTTGTTCAGCTGCCTCATTCTTTTGGAGAAATTCAAGTCTTGTGTCTATGCACCACTATTCCTTAAGGAAGTCACGGCTAGCCTCTTCTTTTGGAAAGAATCAAGTGTGTTGGTGCTATGGATTCGGTGCTGCATTGAATGGCACCTTCCACATGTCATATATGAATCTCGGTGCTGCCATCTTGGAGTTCAATGTGTAAAGAACTATAGCTATTCAAGAAAGACGTGTGTTTACTTCGGTGCAGCTTTTCCTTAGCCTTGGATATTAACACATGTTTTGGTGCTAATTTTGGTAAAGAATCGTGTCCTTTGGTGTTCATGTACAGCTTTGGTCAAGCGAAATAAAGTCTCCTAATCTTACGCAGAACACATCTGTTCTACAAGAGGAAGGAACACTTTTGGAAAGAAATCATGCTAGCATCTCTTCTATGTTCTCTTAAAAATGACTAAAATAAATGTTGAGCAGATCTTTTTTGGAAAGAGCCTGTTTCTTTGCAATTTCACGTAAAGACCATCATATTCTCTCAATGCCCTGGAAAGCAATAAAACTAACCAAAAATATTAGAAAATAACAAAGCTAAAGATTTAATACATGCAAATTAAATGGTCCAAATATACAATATTTGGCACTCATCATAAACCATTATTTTATAAATAAAGAATATTATTATAAGACTTTGATAATATTACTAGATTATTAAATAGACAGGCTGAAATATTCAGTGAGCAAATTGATATAATATTATTGGTATATAATATTATTGTTTAATATTTACCACGTGTAATATTATCTGGTATATTATATATATTTAATATATTATAATATTTATTACTGGCATAATATTATTTGGTATATTAATATTGCAAGTGTAATAATATTATTAAGGTGATAATATTAACGATGAAAAGAACTAGACTCAAAACGGACTTAGATTATAATCTTAATGAGTTAGATTAAAATGGTAAAGACCCAGTATATTTATGAAAAAAGTATCTATGAAAATATCTGCGGTAAAAACGTAAATAGTAAGTTTTGTAAAATATTTACAGGTTACGTAGCGCCCCAGATTTTAAGTCATAAAATAAAATGTCTTAAATTAGAATTTAAGACTGAATAAAATAAACAAGTCTAGAATTGACGCTCGATCCAGAAGACTCGATGCTCGAACGACTTAATATTATAGGAAACAGTATTCACATCCAGCAGTTAATAAAGTACGTGGCTTCAGACACAATATTTTATCCCCGTTAAATTAATAAGGTTATATGAATATTTATGAAAATAAATATTCCTTAGTCTTATTATCTATAAACCATGATTTTATAAATGAAGAATAATATTATTAAACTCTAATAATATTATTGGATTATTAAATAGACAGACTGAATTATTCAGTGAGCTAATTGATATAATAATATTGATGAATAATATTATTGTGTAATATATATTTGATATATATTTATGGTGTTATAATATCATTGAGATAAAAATTTTGACAGTGAAATGAACTAGGTTTTGAATAAATATCTTATAAAACTTAATTACTAAGTTTTATACAAAATATCTACTGATATTTTACTAAACTTAATGACTAAGTTTTAGTAAAATAATATCTTATTTCTATTATAAAATCGACCCCCCTATTCAGTAATATACATGCCCGGTTCCTCTTCTTTCTTATTTTTCTTCTTCTTTCCTCTTACTTCTTCTTCTTCCTTCTTTCTTCCTCTTCTGTCCAACGAGAACATAGAGATTGAGAATGAGAGATGAGATTGGGAGAGAGAGAGAGAGAGAGAGAGAGAGAGAGAGAGCGACCAGGGAGAGACAGAGATCGAGAGAGACCGAGAGAGGGAAGGAGGCCCGATTTTCGGCCGATCTTCTGGTGGGTGAGCTGGGTCGACGCCGGAGGACATGATTTCTAGAGAGTTTATTGTAAGGGTTATTGTGCTTAATCGTCCTCTATGAAGCCGTTGCCAAGCGCTGTTGCTGTGCTGAACTGAAGTTTATCCTAGGGGTTGGCCCTAAAGTAAAGGATTCCATTGAAGACCCCTTCAAGTAGGTGTCTTGGTTGGGAAGCATTGGTGTTGGGTTACAAGTTAGAGTGCTAGATACGATCATTGCATCGGGTATGTGAGTATTACTGTCTATGTACTAGCTTTGTCTTCTGAATAGTGGATATCCTAGGTTTGGCTGCCCCAGAGTGGTTTTTCTCTTAATTGAGTTTCTACTTCGTCAACAAAATATATGTCTCGTAAATTTCCACATTGTGATATTTTGCTGCACACTATTGCACACACATGTTAAAATTAGAAGTTCTTTAATTTTCAATTGGTACCAGCGCTTAGTACACTCTGTTTAGATTCAATTCTTGAGTGTTATCTTTCCTTTTGACTTCTAGTTTTATTTCAATGCCTCAATGTCTTAATATTGTTCCTACCTTTGATGGTACGAACTATGGCTATTGGAAAGCTCGTATGCGGTTCGTTTTAAAATCCATTGACTATTGGAAAATTGTTGAAACTGGTTGGACTAAGCCAGCGAATGCAACTCCCGAACTAGTCAATGAGAAAAACACACAACTTTCTAATGATAAAGCCCTTCGTGCTCTATATCAAGCGCTTTCACCATCTGAATTCGCAAGAATCTCAAATAGTGAAACCGTTCAAGAAGCGTGGTAAATCTTAGAAACAACATATGAAGGCACTAAACTTGTTAAATCTATCAAACTTCAAATGTTGATTTCTAGATTGGAAGAAATTAAGATGTTGGAACATGAGACATTCAGAGAGTTTTACTCCACAATGAGCGACCTAAGAAACTCAATGGTGAGTCTTGGGAAAACCGTCTCATATGTAAAACTCATCCGTAAAATTCTAAGATCTTTGCCTAAGCATTTCAGAATCAAGGTAACTACAATTGAAGAGAGCAAAGACTTGGAAGAAATGAAGATTGAAGAGTTGGTGGGATCTCTTCAAACTTATGAGCTGTCCCTGGCCCCAATCAAAAAGGTGAAGACCATTGCCCTGAAAGGCTCCAAGAAGAAGGTCGAAGTCTCATCTGGAGACGACTTTGAGGATGAAGAAAAAGTTGTGGCTATGCTGGCCAAAAATTTTGGAAGATTAATGAAAAATGAGATGTTCAAGAAGAAATTTTCCAAAAAAATTAAGAAGGGCCCCAGAGAATCTGAACTTGAGTAAGCTGAGAAGAAAGAACCCAGAAGCCTAAGATGTTTTGAATGCTCAGGGTTTGGGTATATACGGGCTGACTGTGGGAACCTTAAGTAGGGAAAGAGGAAGGCATACAATGCGACTCTCAGTGATGAGTTTAAAGAAGAAGAAGCTCCTGAGCAAGAGAAATTTCTAGCCTTTGTGGCTCCGCATGTAGAAGAGGAAGATGCTTACTACGTAGAGCACAATGATGAAGATGGAGAAGAACTCAAGGAGGCTTATAAAATCCTCTATGTAGAGTTCGAGAAACTGAGAGAGGCTCGCAAGCAGCACATTCACGACCAGAATAGCTTACAGACAGAGAAAAGCTCACTGCTACTCAAGATACAAGGGCCAGAGGAAAAGCTACGAGAGACACAGCTACAATTGGAGAGGGTCACCGATGAGAAGCTGACTCACATGCTATCAATTCAGAAGAGCCCAACAAACGAGACTGAACTTGGGTATGTAGCTCCTCCTTCTAATATTCCCTCTACTTCCAAGACTGTCTTTGTTAAGCCCACAGTCCTAAAGTGTCCACCTACAATCAAGGATAAAGGGAAGGACAAAATCAATAGAGATACTCCGGTTACTCAGAAGCTCCCTACCATCAGAAGATCTCCCATATGCCATCACTGCGGATTAAGTGGGCATGTTCGACCCAGTACTCCCTTCTCAAAGCTCAAAAAGTAAACGTCAAGAAAGAAGTACCTAGACAAGCAAATTACGGCACAAGACCTCTGGCCCAGTATCAGACTCCATGGCATTAGGCTCCTTATCAGGCTCCATGGGATTAAGCTCCAAAGCGTCAGGCTCCTCAATATCAAGCCCCATGGCATCAAGACCCAAGGCAAACATGCCCCGAGGCACCAGGCTCCTCAGCAAAGATTTGTTCCTGTCAAGCAAAATGGCAAATCAAGGACTAAGAAATCCAAGCACTTCAAAAAGCTGCAGAAAGTGGAGGATGATCAAAACTGTAAGGAGCTACCTATCTGGATGGATCATCAGATGAGATCCTGCCAACAACCACTAACAGGAAGGCAAACATGGGTCAGGAAGAAGGAAGACATCCACCACTTGGAGGGGAATGGACTAGCCTAGTTGCTGATAATTTTCATGCCTAGGATTTGGTTCCTAATCCTAATGGATCAGGTTCGATAGCATTGTACGATTTTTACTTGTTATATCTTGTGTTTACTATGCAATTTTGGAACCACTATTATTTGCCCCCTATTTCTCTTGAGAGAATCTTGCAGGTACTATTTGGGGAAGACAGAAAAAGCATGTCGGGCAACTGTTTTACTGTATTGGCGATTTTGATCCTTCACAGGTTTGATCTTCCCTTCCATGCTCATTCTACGATATTGTTTCCATATAGCATGTTGTTATTTTTTTAAAAAAATAATAATAATTGGGGGAGGAAATGCAAGGAATTTTATTTTTTCTTTTCTTGGCATGTTAGATATTGCTTGTATTTTTGCCTGATATCTCAGTTCATTGTACATTAATTGACTTTGCTTAGATATGATTGAGAGTTTATGACTATATATCTGCCAAGTTTTTCCTGTGTATGTAAAAGCTGGATAGCTACTGAAAATTGAAATTGACTTCTAAATAAAAGACAAGTGTGTGCGCAAAGTGTACACAAAAATAAACACAGCGGAAAGTAAAAGACACAGTGATTTTTGTTGACGAAATGGAAACTTAATCAAGAGAAAAACCACTTTGGGGCAGCCAAACCCAGGAATTCCACTATTCAGAAGACAAAGCTAGATACAAGATAGTAACACTCACATATACCCGATGCAGTGGTCGTACCTTGCTCTCTGACGTGTAACCCAACACGAACGCTTCCCAACCAGGTCTCCTACCTGAAGGGGTCTTCAATGGAATCTTTTACCTTAGGTTCAACTCCTAAGATAGACTTCTGATGTAGCACAGCAACAACACACTTGAACTGGCTTCAAAGGAAAAATCATGTCTCCGAGTAGTTGTGGAATTCAATACCGAATTCTTGCAGTTCTCAATGCCCAGGGGCCTCTATTTATAGGCTGGGGGGTCAAATGAGCGTCAGGCAAAATATAGCTGGGCGCCGTCCGGACTGTGGAAATGGGCCGTTCGAACGGACAACTATGCGACAGGATTTTCCAAAAATTTCGTTGAGAAATCTTTCTTGTGTAAGAGCCGCATCCAGACGGGATGGCACATCGTCCAGACGGTCGCACGTCCGCTGCAAGTAATTTCCTTATAAAGCTTCGCGCGTCCGGACCATGGGGGATGAGTGTCCGGACAGCTGAACTTCAACACCCAATTTCCATATCTGCTATACGCGCGTCCGGACCATGAGAGGCAGTCGTCCGGACGGTTGAAGTCGAATCGGCAATTTCCATATTAGTTGCAAGCGCGTCTAGGCCAAGGCTGACTGACGTCCGGACGGTGATATTTGAATTGCGATTCTTGCCTTAAGGAGACGCGCGTCCGGATGGGATACTACATCGTCCGGACGGTTGATCGATCTTTCCTTTATCGAAACTTGGAAAGAATCTGAGACTGGTCGAGTACTGAGAGGCGTCCGGACGGGCTGCAGAGACGTCCGGACGGATGCAAGCTGTATAGAAACTTCTCGACACAGTGGAGGGTCCAGACGGTATGGCACGTCGTCTGGACAGATGGAACAGTGGTCAGATGGGCGTCCGGACAGGATGGCTCGATCGTGCGGACGGCTGACAGGGAACCAAACTCTTCGCAGCTAAGTCTTCTGATAGTGCTATGAAAGTGGAATCCCTGTTTACATCATCTTTACACATACAAGTGATTTTGTCCAAACACAGAATGAGGCCAAAATACTAACAAACTCCCCCTTTGGCCATTCTGGGACAAAAATCACTTGACCGGTTTGGAAATACATTCCCGATCCAAACAAAAATTACTCCCCCTTTTTGTCACAAAGGGACAAAGGGTAAAACAGAGTAATAAAAACCAACTATAATAAAAATTACTCCCCCTAACGGTCTCAGAAGGACCCAGGAAACAAAGTAATATAAGTTAAACAGTTTAACATAAGTCAAAAGCTTTAAACAACAAGAGGGAATCAAACATCCTCAGGCAGGGGTATAGTCCTATCTGCATCATCCTCATCATCACTGCTGCTAGGATGATGAAACTTCAGGCACTCCTGAAGGTCCAGCTGGTTACACGCAGGTTGATGGAGTGTATCTCTTGCTGGCCCAACACCAGTTTTATGCAAAGGCCCAAGCTTCAAAGAAGCATATATAGAATATGGTATTACATTGATAGAAGCTCCTAAATCTGCCATGGCCTTCTCAAATCTCGTGTTACCTATAGTACAAGGGATAGTAAACATACCTGGATCTTTGCACTTCGCAGGGAGTTTTCTTTGAATAACTGCAGAAACATTCTCCCCTACGCTCACCTTCTTACATCCTTTAAGTTTTTGTTCCTTCTTATGTGTGCATAGTTCTTTCAGGAATTTAGCATAACAAGGTACTTGTTTAATAGCATCTAAAACTGGAATATTTAACATAACGAGGTACTTGTTTAACGGCGCCAAAATTTGGCGTGCTGTCGCGAGCACCCAAAAATAAAACCTCACTTCTAAAAATATAAATGTAGTAGTGCAAGTAAGGGTCGATGCCACGGAGAATAATTAGCCGGATTTTATGCTACGTGAACAAGGATGGGGGGGGGGGGTTTTGAGTATGAAAATAATTTTAAGAAAAATAACAAAGAAACAATTTAAAATATTAATCAAGTAAGAAAACATTGGTCTAAGTCAACTTCCACCGTCAGAATTTTACAACTGATCATCGATGCAAATATATATCAATTCATACTTGAATATTCACCGTTGGAACTATTTTCCTATCTCTCCTTAGTCGTAGTTAATTAGAAGACAAGCGCTCTAATTAACCCTAACTACTAAACAACCTAAGACAAGCGCTATAGGTTTAATCTAGTAGCACCCTTAAGAATTAGAGAGATCGATGAAGCGAAACAACACAAGCACAAGCGGTTGCATTTAATTTCGTCAGATGTTCTTCCTAAGATTTAATAATCACTGAGAAGCAGCAAATCATTAAATCTTAGTTGCTTCACAGATTGGAGGGATCAAACAATTACGGATTTGATATCCATCCTAGCAATAGATTGCAACGAATAATAAACTAGTAGTACTCCTAGCAATTAAACGAGACAATCATGGAATTAGGCAAAGAAGAACATCCGATACTCAAAGCATAAATCGAACAATAAAAGCAAATTAGATCTCACAGTTTTATTGATTCCGAGGCTTCCGTTTCCTTCGACCAATTATGAAAGTTTAGCCACGCAGGGCCATGACTCAAAGAAGTTAGAGAAGAGGGGAGAAGATGGAAGATAGAAGATGTTTGTTGTAAGGTCTCATGGTTCCCACCTTTTATACACGTTTCATCCCATATGCTAGAAGCCTAGGAAATCTCCTAATGACAGATATTCCAAATACTATCCTAAAATAACACTACCCAAATCTTGACTAATTAAGGAAAATATTAAACATAAAATAAAGGCTAGGATAACTAGGAAGGTGATGATTTCAATGGGGACTTTTGTTGCCATATGCTTTATCGATTCTTTCCTTGTTTAAGTCCCCACAAATCAGCCAAGTATGGAGAGAAAATCAATTTGCCTTGTCATGGAAAGAGATGCTCCTTTCATGTTGTCTTCTTCCGCGTGGTCCCCACAAATATCTTCTTTATTTCCATGGTCCTCCACGCATCTTTCCCTTCCTTTTCTTCCTTTTGCTTGACTTTGTATTTATTTCTTGGCTTCGCTGGAATTGATTGGATGATTATGAAAAGTCTCAAAGTAAAGAAATTTCCATATCTGAAAACTTCCGCAATTAAACCGCATCAGATCCACATCAGAACGTCAACTTCAAGCCCGATTTCGACCTTTATTCATTCAGTATCTCTCAAAACGCCAAACATGAAAGTTGTAGATATTTTTCTTGGTGTTTCACATCATCTTGAATCATCTCAATCGGTGTTTTTATGAGAGAGTTATGCCCAGATTACGAACTGATGTCAAATCTGTCCAAAATCGTCCAATTAGCTTTGTTTTGCATTTAATGCCTCAATTTGCATCCTAAATCAAAATATAAGAATAATGAGTAATTTAGGCATTAAATAAGTATAAGGGATTAAATATTAAGGGGAAAAATACGACATTTTACATTCTCATCAAATTCCCCCACACTTAACCTTTGCTCGTCCTCGAGCAAAACTCAAATTCACCTTCCTAAGAAAACCAAGGTTGCAACGCCATCAACAAGGAACAACCAAGCTCTTCATAATTCAGAACATATCATGAATAAACATTTTTAAACAGCTTAAAATTACTTAGCAAGTATTTTCACTTGAAGATGGAGTAGACTTAAAATGTAGACCCTCACAGAAATAAACACTCGACTCTCCTGTGTTTGAAGGGTATGTGTTTCGCTCAAATTCATTCCAATGGAAATGATCTACCATAGGCTTGCATATCTTCTCATTCTCCACCACTGGGACCACATGCATAACATGAATCATAAGGACTTTTCAAGGGTTGTAACAGGGTTTAGGATCAAGGTAGGAAATATTTGGGAGTGTAGCTCAAAAGCCATTGAAACTAGTGGAGCAAAAATCAAATCAATTCAGGCTCGAATATATAAGACATGTAAAACCAGTTACTCAATTCAGCAGCTTTCTTCAATTTGTATATTTCATGTATAAACAAGCTCCCTTTTTAGGAGGAATTATAAACATGGACAATTTGTAATATCAAAGGCAATTTCCTCCATCACTTTCCTTCTTTTTCTTTTTCTTTTTTCTTTTTTTTTTTCATCAACAATGGAACTCATGAATTGAGAATGAGAACATGTTCCATTTCACTAGTTATAGCCAAACCATAAATCTAGACACCCCCACACTTATTTCTTGCACACGCATACATATCATAATGATGAACAATGCTCCACAAGCTTTATGACTTAGGTAAAGACATTGTTTTTCGGGTTTAAAGCTTGTAATGTGGGTTCACAATAAACGATAAAGCTCAAAGGGGTTTAACAATGGGAAAAATTAATTACAAGGTAGGCTATTTGGCTTTATGTAGCTTATAACAAAGAGGGCCTTAATCATGTTCATGCATGCACGTGTCAATATGATCTTGAAGAGAATCAAGGCAAGTTCTGGAGAAACAAATCCATGAAAGAATATCACACATGAAAGAAAATAGTGAGACTGATATGGATGTGTCAGTCTAAAGGCTCAAAATCTCACCGGTTTTTTGTCTACCAAATTTAGTCACCACCATCTCAAGGAAAATAATCAAACTAAATAATTCTAAGTCGAAAGATTACTATTCAATCATGTTATGAATTTTTCAAGCTTAATTGAATCTTGCTCATGGCCTACACAACCAAAAATTATTGAAAACCACAAAAAAAAACAAAAAGGAAAAACATTTTTTTTTTTTAACAATAAAAACAAATTAAAACACAACCTAAATCCCTTCCCCCACACTTAAAACTAACATTGTCCCCAATGTAGGTGAAATGCAAAGAAAAGGCAAAAATTACAAAAATATAAATATGAGAATAAGAAAACAAACTCCCCTTGGGTTGCCTCCCAAGCAGCGCCTTTGTTTATTGTCGTTGGCTCGACTCAAGTCTTTCTTCAATCAGTATAAATTGGATCCTCAAGATCCAATTTTACCACATTCTCTATTTGGAAACCTTCATAAAAAGTCTTAAGTCTATGGCCATTCACCTTGATCACTTTGGAAGTTGCTAAACTTTGAATTTCAACTGCACCATGAGGGAAAACATTAGTAACAACAAAAGGTCCAATCCAACGAGAATGCAACTTACCTGGAAACAAACGAAGTCGTGAATTGTAAAGAAGGACTTTTTGACCAATTTTGAACTCCTTCCTAGAGATCATCTTGTCATGAAAAGCCTTCATCTTT
>JAJPGS010001419.1:100000-150000 GCA_028654335.1 Alnus rubra | reverse complement strand
TTAACTTCTATCTTGGTTTTGGATGTCTTCAAGAATGGTCTTCCTAACAAAATAGGAGCAGTTTGATCACCATTTTCCATATCAAGCACATAGAAATCAGCAGGAAAAACCAAATCATTGATTTGCACAAGAACATCCTCAACTACACCCTTAGGATAGGCAATAGATCTATCAGCCAATTGAATCACAACACCAGTTTTATGCAAAGGCCCAAGCTTCAAAGAAGCATATATAGAATATGGTATTACATTGATAGAAGCTCCTAAATCTGCCATGGCCTTCTCAAATCTCGTGTTACCTATAGTACAAGGGATAGTAAACATACCTGGATCTTTGCACTTCGCAGGGAGTTTTCTTTGAATAACTGCAGAAACATTCTCCCCTACGCTCACCTTCTTACATCCTTTAAGTTTTTGTTCCTTCTTATGTGTGCATAGTTCTTTCAGGAATTTAGCATAACAAGGTACTTGTTTAATAGCATCTAAAACTGGAATATTTAACATAACGAGGTACTTGTTTAACGGCGCCAAAATTTGGCGTGCTGTCGCGAGCACCCAAAAATAAAACCTCACTTCTAAAAATATAAATGTAGTAGTGCAAGTAAGGGTCGATGCCACGGAGAATAATTAGCCGGATTTTATGCTACGTGAACAAGGATGGGGGGGGGGGGGTTTTGAGTATGAAAATAATTTTAAGAAAAATAACAAAGAAACAATTTAAAATATTAATCAAGTAAGAAAACATTGGTCTAAGTCAACTTCCACCGTCAGAATTTTACAACTGATCATCGATGCAAATATATATCAATTCATACTTGAATATTCACCGTTGGAACTATTTTCCTATCTCTCCTTAGTCGTAGTTAATTAGAAGACAAGCGCTCTAATTAACCCTAACTACTAAACAACCTAAGACAAGCGCTATAGGTTTAATCTAGTAGCACCCTTAAGAATTAGAGAGATCGATGAAGCGAAACAACACAAGCACAAGCGGTTGCATTTAATTTCGTCAGATGTTCTTCCTAAGATTTAATAATCACTGAGAAGCAGCAAATCATTAAATCTTAGTTGCTTCACAGATTGGAGGGATCAAACAATTACGGATTTGATATCCATCCTAGCAATAGATTGCAACGAATAATAAACTAGTAGTACTCCTAGCAATTAAACGAGACAATCATGGAATTAGGCAAAGAAGAACATCCGATACTCAAAGCATAAATCGAACAATAAAAATAAATTAGATCTCACAGTTTTATTGATTCCGAGGCTTCCGTTTCCTTCGACCAATTACGAAAGTTTAGCCACGCAGGGCCATGTTGTGCAAATATCTACCTGAATAAATAGATAAATATTTGTACATTTTACTCGCAAGTGCACAAGATCAAAACGATAGTATAGTAGGCAAATACGAGATCATTCCCACGAGGATTGGTAAATTATGCTTAAAAAGAATTCCTTAATAATTGAGACGAGTGAAAAGCAATAAAAATATTAATCAGATCAAATAAGAGAAGAGATAAAAATATTGAAGAAATATAATATGAAATAAGGTAGGGCTTCGATATCCACCGCTAATCATACTCAATTAAGATTCACAATGCCAATGCTACCATCATAACTTGATACTTAATGCTTACCAGCCACAAGGGAATGGTATCTTCTTCTAAAGCTATTGATTTCCCTGAGCAACGAGTTAGGCATGGTATCTACTCTAACTCTTTTCTTCATTGAAGGATTTAGCATGGTATCTACTAAGTTGTTCTTCAAGAAAGCATAAATTTATGGAAATCGGTAAACACACTCAGATTGGAACATGGTGTCTATTCCAGTTGTCTTTATGTTGATTAATCCAAGAACATGTGATCGGGTTCTTTTGTTACTTTATTATGCCCAGGACTCGGTCATCCAAATTGACATAAATAACAAATCCATACCACATGCATATGATGATCAAGCATAAACATGAGAGGAATTCAAGAAAATAGGAAATAATCAAGTTAAGCATCAATATATGAATTGTAGCAAAGGCGCCAATTGAAAACCTTAACGAGACATAATTAGGGCTTCAATCGAGCCCTAACTAAAGTATTAGTTAAAACTAATATAAACTAAAATTATATACATACAGAAAATAAATAAATAAAGAAAATAAAAACTAGGAAGAACCTCCTTCTTGATGTAGCCTTTAATTCTTCCTCAAAGCTTGTGTGTCTTTCTTCAAAGGCTAGAGGCCTATTTATAGGGATTCGAGAAGCTTTAGAAGCTCTAGAATTCCTATTACAATTCTAAGTAGGTTTTCTAGTCCAAAAAGAATAATTACAAGACTTCTCCTTTTCTAAAATTTCTATCCAAGTAGGAAAAGGATTCTAAAATCCGTACAGAATTGCGGTCTTTTATTTCGGGGCCATTTTGGCATGGTAAACATCCGAATTAGGAAAAACCTATTTCCGATATATTTATTGCCTTTCTTATTAGCTTTCCAAAGCCACCAATTTTGTTGCAATATGATACTTGAGCCGAAAGTTATGATTAAATTACTGAGACATGCTCATTCTGGATTCTTTCCAAAAATAACGAATTTTTGCCAACTTCTCTTTCCTTAAATTCAAAATTGATTTGGAATTGAATCCATCCAAAAGTGAGTTTGCTGACTTCATTATAATCTTGGAATTTGATCGGTTTTTCTTCTAAAACCTGTAAAATACAAGAAAACACAAAAACAACACAAAACATCAAATTATAACAAAACTAAGAGCTTAACATATGTAAATTAAGGGTCTTGAATGTGTAACATTCAACACTTATCACACCCCCAAACTTACATATTGCTAGTTCCTTAGCAATGCAAAATTGAAAATAAAATGAAAACTAAAACAATAACTACTCTACATCCTCTGTCTCGGGAAACACAATTGCATTTAGCGTATGCAATAAGCCTTTTAAACCCCTAGGACTCCCTAGTGGACGAGTGAAGTCTCGTGAAGGTTTGTCAGGAATGATACCCACAAACATTATGCAAAAATTTATGTTTATTCCAAAGAGTTAAGTGTCACCAAAATTATGATTCTCATTCATTAGCAAGCTTAGAAAGATAAACTCCATCTTCAATATAAAATAGAATTCCAAAGTCTAACCACTTCTAAACGACAAGCTGAGGCATCACAAATTCAATTCAGTGTAAGGTGAACTAACACATAATCATGAGGCTTCAAATTAATTTCAATGTGCAATGACTCAATATCTCAAAATTCACTGGAATCTCCATCAAATTGAATGACCAAGGCATCATAGCAAGAGCTTTATTTTATTTTTTTATTTTTTATTTTTTATTTTTTTTTGGTCAGGCGGTGCAATGCTTAGTTCTCTTAAGCTTTCTAATTGACCCATGTAACGAGTGTTAGGCTAATGCTCCCAAACCAAATGGTTTTAAGGCACTAAGTGTTGAAACACCCCTAAGAGCTTACTAACTCGAGTCAAAAAGGCTACAGATCTAAACTAGTCATGACTTTAACCAATTTGAATTTCTCACTTTTTGACGTGAATATTCACTGCTTAATGAGGCAAGAAGTCCAGTTACTCGGTGAAAGCTTCAAAAATGGTTTATTTATTTATTTATTAAATATATGCCAAGGTATCCATCCAACAAGTCACCCAGCTTCACTCAAGACATTGAAAAATACACAATCAGGTTCATATATCATACCTCACAAATTATATGCTAATGTGCTTGTGATAGTTTAGATTGAAACAAGTGAATCCTTAGATGCCAAAAGTAAGTAGTAGGACTTTAGAATCAATTTCAAATGATCATGTGTTCAACATTCTAAGCTCACCAATGAAATTTAAATCACAATTTTTAGATCAACCAAAGTCTTAAAAATAACATGAACATGCAATTTCAATTTTTTTTTTTAACAAAAAGTGTGTGTGTGTCCCATACCCCCAAACTTAAATTACACATTGTCCTCAATGTGTAGATAGAATGAAAAGATCATACCCGGGAGATGAGAAAATTGGTTGGACTAGGTATGGCTCGTAGCACACCCCCAAACTTGAATGCAGACACACTTTTCCTGAAAAACAAAACTAGAAAGACAAAACCAAGGAAAGGAAAACTGAAAAAATAAAAATAAAATAAAATAAAAATAAAAATAAAATAAAATAAAATAAAAATAAAATAGAAACTAAAATTAACCACAATAAAACTAAAATTAACTAGAATAAAATGAACAATAATTAAAAACAAAACCAGAATTCTTTAAAGGATATGGATTTGTAGTGCATGCAGTGGCTTCAGTACCACTAATCTGGGCAGATGCGCTTGAGCTCCTAGACTGCTCGATCGCTTTTGGTAGTAGCTTTTGAGTTTAAACTTGAAGCACCAATCTTTTCTTCTCTTGGACCATAGAGAATGAATTCTACCTACAAAAAGGTAGTTCCTAATTTTCACAGATCGGGGTAAATCAATCTGAGAATTCTCAAACAGTTTCTCATCCGGAAGGGAATCATGAACTGAAATACTATGAGGAGAATACTTAGAGAGTTTTTCTATTTTGATGACCTCAGTTTGCTCATCTAATAGTCCTAACAGACTACACTCATGGCATCTTGGTAAGTCGGGAATAGGAGTTAATGTTGAAGAAGCCTCAGTGCTCACTTTCTTGCCTTTTTTCCATTGTAGATCATGTGTGACCTCAATTTGCTCTTCCTTCCCCTCTTCCTTATGATTTTCAACCACTTCTTCACTCCTCAATGTTGTGATAGCTTGCTCATGATAGGAAGAACTCCAATCCTCCACGTAATATCCACTAGGATTAGCCACCAACTGACTTTGAAGCTCTTCTTCTCTTTCTCTTTTGAGGTGGTTGATGATTTGTTCACAGTCAGCTTCTATTGTGAATTCACCCCTTTTTCTCTCACTTAACTCTTTGGCCAACTGCCCCACTTGTGTTTCCAATCTTTGGATAGCTTGACTGGTCTGAGTATTGCTCTGTTGTTGTATAGTCATATATTGGAGTAGAGCACTTTCGAGGTCATTCTTCTTTGG
Organism: Alnus rubra; assembly: GCA_028654335.1. Lineage (NCBI taxonomy): Eukaryota > Viridiplantae > Streptophyta > Magnoliopsida > Fagales > Betulaceae > Alnus > Alnus rubra. The sequence continues at coordinate 144,951 of JAJPGS010001419.1, read as the reverse complement.
CTTTGGATTTGGTTGGACCGGTTGTGGTGGAGCTTGATAGTTATATCCTTGCTGGAAATTTCTTTGCTGCCTTTGTGGATTCTGCACATTCTGATTATTACTCCATGAAAAATTGGGGTGGTTTCGCCACCCTGCATTGTATGTGTTGGAGTATGGATTGTTCTTTGGAGGATAATTATTTTGGCTCACATAATTTGCTTGCTCCTGATCTGTAAATGAAAGCATGGGGCAAGTCTCAGTGGTGTGGTCAGAATGAGAACATATGGCACATACCTCAACTTGAGCAATCTGTTGAATGAGAGAGATATTATGAGTGGTCATGACTTTCACTAGAATATCCAGTTTCCTCTCCAAGGTAGCCATCTGAGTTTGAAATCCATTATTGCCATTCACTTCATAGACGCCTTTTCTTTTGAATCCTTGCCTCCCACGGGATGAGAATTGTTGGGAGTTTTCGCTTAAAGTCTCAAAAAGTGCTATGGCCTCCTCGCTATTCTTCTCCATTAACATGCCTCCACAAGCTAAATCTACAAGACTTTTGTTAGAATAATTTAAACCTTCATAAAAAGCTTGTACCTGATTGTCTTGAGATAGATTACGATTTGGACATTTTAGAAGTAGCTCCTTGAAGTGTTCCCATGCCTCAAAGAATAGGTCTCCATCTTTTTGTTGGAAGGTTTGAATCTCCTTCCTCAATTGCCTAGTCCGTTGGGCTGGAAAGAATCTTTTCAAGAACTTTGTGGTCAACTCCTCCCAATTGTGAATAGACCCTGCAGCCAAAGAATTCAACCATAACTTAGCATTATCTTTCAAGGAAAAAGGGAAGAGAATTAACCTGATTCCTTCCGCATTTAAGCCATGGATGTTTTGAGTTTTGCAAAGATCAAAGAAGTCCCGAATGTGTAGATATGGATCCTCTGTAGGTGTGCCTCTATAGTGTGGAACCATATTGAGCAACAGAGACAAATCAAAATTGCTTTGCACATTTGGTTGAAAAGCAATGCAAGAGGGTTGATTTGGATTTTGTGGTATGAAGGAACTCTTCATTGGCTTCCGCTCGGGTGGATTCTCTACATGTACTTCTGCCATGTCGTCCTCAACTTTGAATCCCTTTTTTTTTTTTTTTACATGAACATAAGAATAACAAAAGGAAAACAAAAATAAAAATTAAAGGAAAAAAGCCTTCTTTTTTTTATTATTATTTTTTATTTTTAGATTATCAAAAACAGAAATAACTAAAATAAAAGGAAAAACTTTAAAAACAAAATTTAACACAATCCCCGGCAACGGCGCCAAAAACTTGTTGTGCAAATATCTACCTGAATAAATAGATAAATATTTGTACGTTTTACTCACAAGTACACAAGATCAAAACGATAGTATAGTAGGCAAATACGAGATCATTCCCATGAGGATTGGTAAATTATGCTTAAAAAGAATTCCTTAATAATTGAGACGAGTGAAAAGCAATAAAAATATTAATCAGATCAAATAAGAGAAGACATAAAAATATTGAAGAAATATAATATGAAATAAGGTAGGGCTTCGATATCTTCCGCTAATCATACTCAATTAAGATTCACAATGCCAATGCTACCATCATAACTTGATACTTAATGCTTACCAGCCACAAGGGAATGGTATCTTCTTCTAAAGCTATTGATTTCCCTGAGCAACGAGTTAGGCATGGTATCTACTCTAACTCTTTTCTTCATTGAAGGATTTAGCATGGTATCTACTAAGTTGTTCTTCAAGAAAGCATAAATTTATGGAAATCGGTAAACACACTCAGATTGGAACATGGTGTCTATTCCAGTTGTCTTTATGTTGATTAATCCAAGAACCTATGATGGGGTTCTTTTGTTACTTTATTATGCCCAGGACTCGGTCATCCAAATTGACATAAATAACAAATTCATACCACATGCATATGATGATCAAGCATAAACATGAGAGGAATTCAAGAAAATAGGAAATAATCAAGTTAAGCATCAATATATGAATTGTAGCAAAGGCGCCAATTGAAAACCTTAACGAGACATAATTAGGGCTTCAATCGAGCCCTAACTAAAGTATTAGTTACAACTAATATAAACTAAAATTATATACATACAGAAAATAAATAAATAAAGAAAATAAAAACTAGGAAGAACCTCCTTCTTGATGTAGCCTTTAATTCTTCCTCAAAGCTTGTGTGTCTTTCTTCAAAGGCTAGAGGCCTATTTATAGGGATTAGAGAAGCTTTAGAAGCTCTAGAATTCCTATTACAATTCTCAGTAGGTTTTCTAGTCCAAAAAGAATAATTACAAGTCTTCTCCTTTTCTGAAATTTCCATCCAAGTAGGAAAAAGATTCTAAAATCCGTACAAATTTGCGGTCTTTTATTGCGGGGCCATTTTGACATGGTAAACGTCCGAATTAGGAAAAACCTATTTCCGTAATATTTTGTTGCCTTTCTTATGAGCTTTCCAAAGCCACCAATGTTGTTGCAATCTGATACTTGAGCCGAAAGTTATGATTAAATTACTGAGATGTGCTCATTCTGGATTCTTTCCAAAAATAACGAATTTTTGCCAACTTCTCTTTCCTTAAATTCAAAATTGATTTGGAATTGAATCCATCCAAAAGTGAGTTTGCTGACTTCATTATAATCTTGGAATTTGATCGGTTTTTCTTCTAAAACCTGTAAAATACAAGAAAACACAAAAACAACACAAAAACAACACAAAACATCAAATTATAACAAAACTAAGAGCTTAACATATGCAAATTAAGGGGCTTGAATGTGTAACATTCAGCACTTATCAGGCCATGACTCAAAGAAGTTAGAGAAGAGGGGAGAAGATGAAAGATAGAAGATGTGTGTTGTAAGGTCTCATGGTTCCCACCTTTTATACACGTTTCATCCCATATGCTAGAAGCCTAGGAAATCTCCTAATGAAAGATATTCCAAATACTATCCTAAAATAACACTACCCAAATCTTGACTAATTAAGGAAAATATTAAACATAAAATAAAGGCTAGGATAACTAGGAAGGTGATGATTTCAATGGGGACTTTTGTTGCCATATGCTTTATCGATTCTTTCCTTGTTTAAGTCCCCACAAATCAGCCAAGTATGGAGAGAAAATCAATTTGCCTTGTCATGGAAAGAGATGCTCATTTCATGTTGTCTTCTTCCGCGTGGTCCCCACAAATATCTTCTTTATTTCCTTGGTCCTCCACGCATCTTTCCCTTCCTTTTCTTCCTTTTGCTTGACTTTGTATTTATTTCTTGGCTTCGCTGGAATTGATTGGATGATTATGAAAAGTCTCAAAGTAAAGAAATTTCCATATCTGAAAACTTCCGCAATTAAACCGCATCAGATCCACATCAGAAAGTCAACTTCAAGCCCGATTTCTACCTTTATTCATTCAGTATTTCTCAAAACTCCAAACATGAAAGTTGTAGATATTTTTCTTGGTGTTTCACAGCATCTTGAATCATCTCAATCGGAGCTTTTATGAGAGAGTTATACCCAGATTACGAACTGATGTCAAATCTGTCCAAAATCGTCCAATTAGTTTTGTTTTGCATTTAATGCCTCAATTTGCATCCTAAATCAAAATATAAGAATAATGAGTACATTTAGGCATTAAATAAGTATAAGAGATTAAATATTAAGGGGAAAAATACGACATTTTACATTCTCATCACCTGCTGCATGGAGAACATAGTCACCTGCATACTGCTCATCCCCCCCCCCCTCAATGGTAGCAAGAGCATCCATGATCTGGGAATAGTTGACCTCCGGCTCAGAGGGCGGGACGGTCTAGGAGGATGAAGCCATCTCCGAAAATCCAACAGGCATGGTAGCAGCTATGGGCACCTCATCATCGGAGTCATCCCTCCGCAGCTGAGCATTAGACTTCATCAATGTCTGCTTGCTGATGGGCTGCTAGATCTTCATCTTCGGTTCACCAGTGACATTGACTCTTGACTGAAGAATAATCTGAGTGAGCAAGCAGCCAAACGGGAGACCGGCATTTCCCTCATAGATAAACTGGCCCGTTTCAGGATCAGATCACTGCGCCAAGCAACAGGCCAGATGTTCTGCTGAATGATCTTGGCCAGCATGCGGTGGGAGGGAGACAAGGCACCAATCCTGATGGAGGTAGAGCGCTCCTCGCCTTGGGGAATGGCATGGAAGAATTCCCTGAGATCATCCAGGGAAGGAGGAAGCACCACCTTATTGTATGGGCTGGCCGAAATCTCAAGCACTAGGACTCGGATGATGTGACTGATGACTTGAGGATCAACAGTGATGATATGGCATGCAACGGTGGACTGAAGTACCAATCCACGATCATCGTTTTGCACCACTTCCAGGTTGGCGTAGAAGAGCTTTACCAGTCTGGTGTACACCACACATGCCCAACTATGGAGATATCCCCAATTGTATGTCTGGATAATGGCATGAATGTTGTCGAGCGGTGGCACCATGATATCAGACCGAATGACGTTCCGCTTAGCAATGACTGTGCGGTCCATAGTCTTGGCCTAGATTTCAGCCCTATCTTCCACAGTCCTCTGTCGGACCCTGCGCAGTGGACTGACTGCAGACATGATTCTGCACAAGAAACCAACAAGATTTGCAGCAAAAATCCAAAAATGATAGTCTTGTTAGGTCATGAAAAATGTTAGTATTTTGGCCTTATTTTGTGTTTGGACAAAATCACTTATGTGTAATGATGCGGTAAACAGGGATTCCACTTTCAGAGTGATGTCAGAAGATTCTGCCAAAGAGTCAGAAGAATTTCAAGTTCCCTGTCAGTCGTCCGGACGATGTGTCATTCCGTCCGGACACCCATCTGTGCTAGCTTTCTCCATCCGGACGTTTCAGCAGCACGTCCGGACGCCTATCAGTTCTCGAATGGTTCACTGATTCTTTCCAAGTTTCAAGAAAGGGAAGATCAATCAACCGTCCGGACGCGTATCTCCATAAGGCAAGAATCGCAATTCAAAATGGACCGTCCGGACGTCTGACAGCTGTGGTCCAGACGCTGGTGCATCGTATATGGTAACTGCCGATTCGACTTCAACCATCCGGACGTCTCCCCCTCATGGTCCGGACGCACGTGCATCAGATATGGAAATTGCCTGTTGAAGTTTAGCCGTCCGGACGGTCCTGCCCCATGGTCCGGACGCGCGAGGCCTGTTATGGAAATTACTTACAGCGGACGTGCGTCCGTCCGAACGATCGAGCCATCCCGTCCAAACGATGTTCTTATACAAGAAAGATTTCTCTGCAAAAATTTTGGAAAATCCTCTCGCACAGTTGTCCGTCTGGACGGCCATGGTTCACTGTCCGAACGGCCCCAAGGCATATTTTGCCTGACGCCCATTCTGACCCCCAGCCTATAAATAGTGGCCCCTGGGCACTTAGAGCTACAAGATTTCGGTGTGAATTCCATTAGAGCTTAGAGACGTGATATCTCCTTTGAAGCCATTTTTCAAGTGTGCTATGCTGTAAACTGAAGTCTATGTTAGAGGTCGGCTCTAAGGTAAGGAGTTCCATTGAAGACCCCTTCAGGTAGGTGAACCTGGTTGGGAAGCGTTCATGTTGGGTTACACGTCAGAGATCATGGTACGACAACTGCATCGGTACATGTGAGTGTTACTGTCTTGTATCTAGCTTTGTCTTCTGAATAGTGGAATTCCTGGGTTTGGCTGCCCCGGAGTGGTTTTTCTCTTAACTGAGTTTCCACTTCGTCAACAAAAATCCTTGTGTCATTTAGTTTCCGCTGTGCTTTAATTTTTGTTGACACTTGTTGCACACACTTTACTTTTAGAAGTCATTTCAATTTTTCAATTGGTATCAAAGCAGGTACACTCTGTTTAGGATTTATTTCCTGAGTGTGATCCTCATCTTTTGTGACTTCTATTTTTTTTTACACCTTTTATCATGATTTCTTCTATGTTATCTAGTGAGGATTCTAATATTATGCTCTTTAAGGTTTTTAATAAATTGAAGAATGCTCAACATTCTAAAATTTTTCATAAAGAGCTTAAAAATGTGAAGCAAGAAAAAGAGTCTTTGATTGTTCAATTGTCTGAATCACATGCTTTGATTGACTCTTTGATTCACTTGAGAAGAAATTGAAAAAATTCTCTAGTGGTAATTTGAAAAGCATGCTTTGTATTCATTCAGATATTTCCAACAAGCCTGATTTAGTTGTTGATGACTTGAGTGCTTGTACTTCACATGTTGCTGATTCTGAATTAGATTCCATTATTATTAAGCCTGTGATAGTAGACACTACTTGTTTGGATAATTCTTGCTTGAATAATTGTGTGATGCCCAAGCCCAAGGAATCAGGAACACAAGGTAAGTTTGTTCCTACTTGTCATGATTGTGGGAAAATTGGTCATATTGGGCCAAATTGTTATTTGTTGAAATCCCACAGGCATTGGATTAAGCAGGATGCTATGAGGAAAAGTGAAGTTGATGATTCTTCCTCATCAAAATATGTCCCTCCGCATAGGAGACATATAAAAGGTAAGGGTAATGTTATTTGTAAGAATGCTAACCATAATTTTGCAGAGAATACAAAGAAGCATTCAAACAAAAGAAGCTTGCCTACCTACCATCACTGTGGCATCACCGGTCACATCCGACCCAATTGTCTACACCTCCAGGCTCAGAAGTCAAAGGTTCAGAAGGAGCTGCCAAAAAAAGCTACATCAGGCACTCTACTTCCTACAACACTTCAGGCTCCGCAGCATCAGCAAAGGTTTGTTCCTGCCAATCAGAGTGGCAAACCAAAGAAGAACAAATCAAGGTGCTACAAGAGAAAGCTGTAGAAGCCCAATGGCAGCAATGGCTATGAAGGATTGCTTAGCCTGATGCAAGGTATGCTAAGGAGAATGGACAACATGGACAAGACCTGCAAGCCACCGCCTGGAGTCAAGCAGGTTTGGGTCAAGAGTGATGAGACCATTCACCCCATGAGGGGGAATGAACGCACCTAGCAGGAGAAGGTGTTCATGCCTAGGATTCGGTTCCTAATCCTAAGGCATCAGGTTTGATTGCTTGCACATCTACTTGTTATATTTGTGTGCTTACTATGCAATCTAGGAACCAGTTTGTTGTGCCCCCTATTCTCTTGAGAGAGTATTGCAGGTACTGTTTGGGGAAGACAGAAAAAGCAGGTCGAGCGACTTTTTTTTCTGTATTGGCATCATCAGGTTTGATCTTGCCATGCATATGATGTTTTCTTTCCATATTGCATTTGTTTTTAATAAAAAAAATATTGGGGAGAATTAGCAGGATTTTTTTTTCTTGGCTTATTAGATATTGCATGCATTCTTACCTGATATCTCAATTCGTTGTGCATTGATTAAATATGCTTAGATATAATTGAGAGTTTTGACTATATTGGCCAAGTGTTTTTCCTGTTTATGCAAAAGTAGGATAGCTTCTTTCCTCTTGCGATGAAAAAGTGCACTATCCCGGGCCCCCCTAAAGGTACATCTTTCCTTCTCTGACTCTTTGCTTTTGGAAATTTTGGATAAGAGAAGAAATCCTTGATAAGATGGCCAAATTGACCACAGGCTAGTTGAACCTAGCATCTATAAACTCTGGCACTCCCTACAGTTTACAGTACTATAAGATTCGAGCAGTATTTCATAAAACGTTTTGTGCTTTAAATCTGTTTAATCACTGCTTATGTGCTTAAATTCACCTTGCCCTCTATGAGCAAGTAAAATTTTACCTTGTTCTATAAGGTACAAGTAAAACAAAAGATGTGTTGTATATTAGGGGGAGTGTATCAGATGATGGTGTCTAGGCCCTAGCAAGTTATAAGGTTTGACTTTTGGCTAATCTGTCTTTGATTTTCTCTCATGTCTAGAAAATCTAGTTGCTTTTTGTCATCTCTTGGAAAGTCTTACCTAGTGGGAAAAGAGTCTCCACACACACACGCATTGCTTGAGTTGAGTTGCCTATTTGATTTTTATATGATCAGGAAAAATTATTTGTGCTAATTGAAATCTCAACTTCCTTTTATATCTCTGTTTATTTTTTAGATGCGTTCTGATTGTGTTATCAGTTGGTTATTCATGCGTATTCTGACACTGACTTGAGAAAATTTGATCATTGTAAATTCTTCTCAGTTTTTCTAGTGTTTCAGTGTAGAGCATCCGAACAGTATTCCTTGGCGTCCGGACGGGTGTAGCATGGTAGTCCAGACAGTATTCTCTGGAAGTCCGACATGTGCAGTGCCTCGTTGTCTGGACAGGTCTTGTTGTATGTCCGAGCTCGCGTGCACTGTCACCATCGTTCGGACGGGTAATATATTTCGTCCGGACGAGCGTGACCATTACGCACTTTCCCGAGGCCCACGAGTCCGGACGTCTTGAAAACTCCGTCCGGACGGGTGACCCACAAAGGCTATAAATAGCCCAGTTCGATCATTCTCTCCATACCCCACAAAATCTACTTTTTGGCTCTTTTGTGAGTAATTTTCTTTGAGGTGTTTGGAGGAATATCATCCTTTCTTTTTGCATTCTCAATCACTTTTCAGGTATTTTTCTTATCCTATTCTTTTCAGTTCTTAAACTATTATAATTTCAATATTTGTTAGGAGTGATTTTGAGAGTTTGCAATGCATATACCTGTCATGTAGGGATTATTTGTAGGACTGTGATAATTTTTGTCTAATTTTATGATAGTCTTTTTTACTGCTGTTATTCTGCCAAAATTTGTGCTAACCTAACAAGAATTTTTTTTGGATTATTTGTTTTGGAATATTCTTGTTGGTTTCCTTTTTGCAGAATCATGTCTGCATCAATTCTCAGCGCAGGGGACAGAAGCGGAGCAGAACGAACTACATGCAAAGATCATGGACCGAACTGTCATTGCTGAACAGAACGTGGTCCGTGTTGACACCATGGTGCCTCCGCTGAGTAGTATCCATGAGACTATCCAGCATTATCAATGGACCTACCTCTATACCTGTGCATGCGTCGTCCTCACCAAGCTGGTCCGACTTTTCTATGCAAACTTGAGGGTGCTCAGGATGATGTGCGTGGGATGGTACTGCAGTCCACTGTTGACGGACACATAATCACTGTTGATCCCCAGATCATCAGCAAGTTTATCGGGGTACCTGTTCTCGATCTACCTGCCAGTCCATTCAACGAAGTGGTGCTTCCTCCCTCTATGGATGAGGTCCGAGAGTTTTTCCATGCTGTTCCACAGGGTGAGGGGCATCAGACCTCCATCAAGATTGGTGCTCTAGGTCCAGCTCATCATATGTTGGCCAAAATTATTCTGCACAATCTGTGGCCGGTTACCAGGCGCAGAAATCTGATATTGAAGAAGGCCCAGTTTGTTTATGCTGTTCACTTTTGCTTTCCTTTCTGTCTCTGCAAGCATATTCTGGGAGTCATGCTCGAGGCTCGTGATGAGGGCACTACCGGTCTTCCTTTTGGCTGCCTCCTTACTTAGATCATCCTTCAGTCCGGTATCAATGTAGATGGAGAGCCTAGGATGAAGATGAAACAGCCCCTTAGCAAACAGTCTTTGCTGAAGTCAAATGCGCAGCTGCGGAGAGAGGATTCTGATGAGGATATGCCTGTTGCGATGCATGTTGCTTTTCCGGACGTAGCGTCATCCTCTCACACTGTCCCGCCTTCTGAACAAGAGGTCAATGTTTCTCAGATTATGGAGGCTCTTGCTGCTCTTCAAGGGGGGATGAGCAATATGCAGGTGTCGATGTCCTCCATGCAGCAGTCCGTGTCCTCCATGCAGCTTGAAATGCGGTCCATTAGCAAGAGGGTGGAGCAGACCCACTTGGACCTTCAAAAGTGTCTCCAAGTCCATCATCCAGACAGCAGTGATGATGATGTCGCTCCCCGGAGACGTCATGCTCCCAGGACTACGCTAGCAACAGAGGATGTTTGAGTTTCCCTCTGTTTATTTCTTTTGGTGTTTTATTCCTTTTTGAGACATTTTACTCCTTTTCTGTTACTTTGTTAAAACACTTGGATTTATATTACTCTGTTTACCCTGGTCCTTCTGAGGCCGTTAGGCGGAGTAATTTCATTCCAGTTGGTTGTTACTCTGTTTACCCTTTGTCCCTTTGTGACAAAAAGGGGGAGTAATTTTTATTTTGGACCGGGAATGTATTTCCAAACCGGTCAAGTGATTTTTGGCCCAGAATGGCCAAAGGGGGAGGTTGTTAGTATTTTCGCTTTATTTTGTGTTTGGAAAAAATCACTTATGTGTAATGATGCGGTAAACAGGGATTCCACTTTCAGAGTGATGTCAGAAGATTCTGCCTGCGTGTTAGAAGAATTTCAAGTTCCCTGTCAGCCGTCCGGACGATGTGTCATTCCGTCCAGACGCCCATCTGTCTACTGTTCCATCCATCCAGACGACGTGTCATTCCGTCCGAACATCAGACAGACAAGCATCATCTGTCCGGACGACGTGCTTCTACCGTCCAGACACCTACATCGTATCGAGAAGCTTTTGTGCCAGCTTTCTCCGTCCAAACGTTTTAGCAGCACGATGGACGCCTATCAGTTCTCGAACGGTTCACTGATTCTTTCCAAGTTTCAAGAAAGGGAAGATCAATCAACCGTCAGGACGCGTATCTCCGTAAGGCAAGAATTGCAGTTCAAAATGGACCGTCCGGATGTCTGACAGCTGTGGTCCGGATGCTGGTGCATCGTATATGGTAACTGCCGATTCGACTTCAACCGTCCAGAAGTCTCCCCCTCATGGTCCGGACGCACGCGCATCAAATATGGAAATTGCATGTTCAAGTTTAGCCGTTCGGGCGCTCCTGCACCATGGTCCGGACGCACGAGGCCTGTTATGGAAATTACTTACAGCGGACGTGCGTCAGTCCGGACGATCAAGCCATCCCGTCCGGACGATGTTCTTATACAGGAAAGATTTCTCCGCAAAAATTTTGGAAAATCCTCTCGCACAGTTGTCCGTCTGGACGGTCCCCAGGCATATTTTGCCTGATGCCCATTCTGACCCCCAGCCTATAAATAGGGCCCCTAGGCACTTAGAGCTGCAAGAATTCGGTGTGAATTCCATTAAAGCTCAGAGACGTGATATCTCCTCTAAAGCCGTTTTTCAAGTGTGCTATGCTGTAAACCGAAGTCTATCTTAGAGGTCGGCTCTAAGGTAAGGAGTTCAATTGAAGACCCCTTCAAGTAGGTGAACCTGGTTGGGAAACGTTCGTGTTGGGTTACACGTCAGAGATCAAGGTACGACCACTGCATCGGTACATGTGAGTGTTACTGTCTTGTATCTAGCTTTGTCTTCTGAATAGTGGAATTCCTGGGTTTGGCTGCCCCGGAGTGGTTTTTCTCTTAACTAGTTTCTACTTCATCAACAAAAATCCTTGTGTCATTTACTTTCCGCTGTGCTTTAATTTTTGTTGACACTTATTGCACACACTTTACTTTTAGAAGTCATTTCAATTTTTCAAAAAATATTTGGCAGAATAATAGCAGTAAAAAGGACTTTTGCAAAAATATAGGCAGAGTGTATCACAATTTTAGTCCTAAAAACATCATCACAAATAATCTCAATATAGTAGATATGCATCACATAAATTCAACCTCATTCCAAAATTAAATCTCTAACAGTTTAAAATAAATAAACTGAAAAAGAAAGAGACTAGAAAAATACCTGGATGGGGTGAGAATGCACAAAAAGACAAGTAGAGATGAAATTACTCCAAAACACCAAAAACAATCACTCACAAAAAGCCAGAGAGGAGATTTAGTGGGGTATGGAGGAGAGAGAGGCGATTCTGGGGTATGTATAGCCTCTGTGGTGTCCCCGTCCGGGCGGTGCATTAACGTCGTCTGGACGCGTGCTGCATTGGGAACAAGCAGACAGGTCGCGTGCGTCCAGACGGTTTTACTAACCGTCCGCCCGGTGGTTTCCGCGCCCGTCCGGATGCAAGTAGGTTCCATCAGGACGATTGGGCTCCATTCCCATCCGGACTCCAAGAGAGTACCGTCCAGACCACTTATCCGTCCGGACGCCAATAGAGACCGTCCGAATGCTCCACACTGAAACAATAGAAAACTGAGGAAAATTCACAGAAATCAAAATTTTCCAAGTCAGTTTCAGAACACGCATGAATAAACCACTGATAACACAATCAAAGAGCATCTCAATACTAAACAGAGATATAAAAGAGAGTTGAGAAATCAATCAGCACAAATAAGTTCCTACACATCCAAAATTCAACTAGCCAACTCAACTCATGCAATGCGTGTGTGTGTGAAGATAGAAACCATCAAGGTAAAACTTTCGATGACATGACAGAAAGCAACCAGATTTTCTAGACAAGAGAGAAAATAAATGGAAGATAAGCCAAAAGTCAAACTTTATAACTTACTAGGGCCTAGCCACCCTCATCTGATACACTCCCCCTGTGATGCAGCACCTAAATGATTTACTTGTACCATGAAGGACAACGTAAATGTTTTACTTGCACGTAGAGGGCAAGGCATAAAGCAAATGTAGCACATAAGCAGTGAATATACACTTAAAAACACAGAAATCATATGATTAACTGCTTGTTTCTTACGATGTTGCAAACTAAAGGGAATGCCAGAGTTTATAGGTGCTAGGTTCAACAAGCATGTGGTCAATTTCGTCATCTTTTCAAAAACTTCTTCTCTTATCCAGAATTTCTAGAAACAAAAAGTTAGAGAAGGAAAGATGTACCTTATAGGGGAGCTGTGGATAGTGCATATTTTTCATCGCATGAGAAAAGAAGCTATCCAATTTTTGCATATACAGGAAAACACTTGGCAAATTATAGTCAGAAACTTTCAATTATATCTAAGCAAAGTAAATTAATACCCAAAGAATTGAGATATCAGGAGAAAATACATGCAATTATCTAATAAGCCAAGGAAACAATTATCCTGTAAATTCTCCCCAAAAAGAAAATTTCTTTTTTTTTTATTATTAAAAAAATGAAATATGGAAAAACATCATATGTAAGGCAAGATCAAACCTGATGATCCCAGTACAGAAAAACAGTCGCTCGACCTGCTTTTTCTTTCTTCCCCAATAAACACCTGCAAAAGATCTCCAAACAAAATATAGGGGGCAAAAGCAAAGTACCACTGGTTCCTAGATTGCAAATATAACAACAAAATAAGCAATCAAACCTGATACCATAGGATTAGGAGCCAAATCCTAGGCATGAACACCCGAACCTGCTAGGTGCATCTGTTCCCCCACATGGGGTGACGGTCCTTCTTGATCCAAGCCTGCCTTCCTGTGGATGGTTGCTGGAATGACGTCATCATCCACTCCATCATATTCTGCATCCAGATAGGTGGCTCACTATGGTGTTGATCTGTTTCCACCGTCTGTGGCCTTCTAAGGTGCTTGGCCGGTGCAAACAGTTGCTGAGGCCACTAATGCTCAGATGCCTGGACCCAAGGAGCATGAGACCAAGGTGCTTGATGAGTTTGATGCCTTGGTGCTTGTCTCCATGGTGCTTGATAAGGTGCTTGATGCCATGGAGACTGATGCTGGGCCGCAGGTCTAGTGCCATAATGAGCTTGTCTGGGCACTTCTTTCTTGGCTTTGGCCTTTTGTGCTTTCAAGAGGGAGTAATAAGGACAAACATGCCCACTTAAACCGCAGTGGTGGCATATAGGAGCTCTTCTGATCGAATGAGGCTCCTGAGTGCCTAGAACATCATCATTGACCTTGTCCTTCCCTTTATCTTCAACAGTGGGAGGAGGCTCTGAGGCTATAGGCTTCACAAACACAGTCTTTGAGGAAGAAGGAGCATCAGAAGAGGAAGCTACATACCCGAGACCAGTCTTGTCAGTTGGGCTCTTCTGGATAGACAGCATACGAGTCAGCTTTTCATTCGTGACTCTCTCTAGTTGGAGTTGTGTCTCTAGTAGCTTTTCCTCGAGCTCTTGTACTTTGAGCAACAATGAACTCTTTTCAGTTTGCAGGCTGTTCAGATCATAGAGGTGCTGCTTACGACCTTCCCTCAGCTTCTCATACTCTAAATAAAGTGTCTTGTAGGCTTCCTTGACCTCTACCTCATTATCACTATGCTCCGAGTAATACGAGTCTTCTTCTTCATCATGTGGGGCTACAAAGGCCAGAAATTTTTTAGACTCTGGAGCGTCTTCTTCTGACTCATCACTGAGAGTCACGTTGTATGCCTTCCCCTTGCCCTTCTTAAGATTCCCACAATCAGCCCGAATATGCCCAAAGCCTGAGCATTCAAAAAATCGAGGTCCTCTGGGTCTTTCTTCTCTTCTTCCTCAGGTTCAGCTTCTCTGGGAGGTTTCTTTACTCTTTCAGAAAACTTCTTTTTGAACCGATCATCTTTCATTAGTCTTCTGAAATTCTTGGCTAACATAGCCACATCTTTTTCTTCATCCTTGGAGTCATCTTTAGATGAGGCTTCTAGCTTTTTCTTAGAAGCCTTTAGGGCAATGGTCTTAAACTTCTTGACCGGGGGTAGAGACAGCTCATATGTTTGAAGAGATCCTACCAGCTCTTCAATCTTCATTTCCTCAAGATCATTGCTTTCCTCAATGGTGGTCACCTTGATCCTGAAACGCTCAGGCAAATATCTTAGAATTTTTCGGATGAGTTTTACATCCGAGATAGGTTCCCCAAGACTCACCATGGAGTTCCTCAGGTCACTCATCTTGGAGTAAAACTCTCCAAAAGTCTCTTCTTCCAACATCTTAATTTCTTCAAATCTCGAAATCAACATTTGAAGTTTGGCAGATTTAACAAGTTTCGTGCCTTCATATGTTGTTTCCAAGATTTTCTATGCTTCTTTGGCCGATTCGCAGTTTGAAATCTTTGCGAATTCAGATGGTGAAAGTGCTTGACACAGAGCATGGAGGGCTTTATCATTGGAAAGGCGTGTGTTCTTTTGAGGGACTAGTTCAGGTATTGCATCCTCTAGTTTAGTCCAACCAGTTTCAACAATACCCCAACAGTCAATAGATTTAAAAAAGAAACACATACGTGCCTTCCAATAGCAATAGTTCGTACCATCAAAGGCAGGAACAAAATTAAGAGTTTGAGACATAATATAGAAGTAAAAAAAAATAACACTCAACAATTAAATCTACACAGAGTGTACCAAGCTCTGATACCAATTGAAAATTGAAATTGACTTCTAAATAAAAGACAAGTGTGTGCGCAAAGTGTCAACAAAAATAAACACAGCAGAAAGTAAAAGACACAGAGATTTTTGTTGACGAAGTGGAAACTCAATCAAGAGAAAAACCACTCCGGGGTAGCCAAACCCAGGAATTCCACTATTTAGAGGACAAAACTAGATACAAGATAGTAACACTCACATATACCCGATGCAGTGGTCGTACCTTGCTCTCTGACGTGTAAACCAATACGAACGCTTCCGAACCAAGTCTCCTACCTGAAGGGGTATTCAATGGAATCCTTTACCTTAGGGCCAACCCCTAAGATAGACTTCTGATGTAGCACAGTAACAACACACTTGAAATGGCTTCAGAGGAAAAATCATGTATTTGAGCAGTTGTGGAATTCAATACCGAATTCTTGCAGTTCTCAATGCCAGGGGCCTCTATTTATAGGCTGGGGGCTCAAATGAGCGTCAGGAAAAATATAGCTGGGCGTCGTCCGGATGATGGACATGGGCCGTCCGGACGAACAACTGTACAACAGGATTTTCTGAAAATTTCGTTGAGAAATCTTTCCTGTTTAAGAGCCGCGTCCGGACGGGATGGCACATCGTCCAGGCGGTCGCACGTCCGCTGCAAGTAATTTCCTTATAAGGTTTCGCGCGTCCGGACCATGGGGGATGAGCGTCTGGACGATTGAACTTCAACACGCAATTTCCATATCTGCTATGTGCGCGTCCGGACCATGAGAGCTAGTCGTCCGGACGGTTGAAGTCGAATCGGTAATTTCCATATTAGTTGTACGCGTGTCCGGACCAAGGCTGCCTGACGTCCGGACGGTGATATTTGAATTGTGATTCTTGCCTTAAGTAGACGCGCGTCCGGACGGGATACTACATCATCTGGACTGGTCGAGTACCGAGAGGCGTCCGACAGGCTGCAGAGACGTCCGGACGGAGGCAAGCTAGATAGAAACTTCTCGACACAGTGGAGGGTCTGGACGGAAATGCACATCGTCCAGACGGATGATGCTTGGTCTGACTAGCGTCCGGACGGTATGGCACGTCGTCCAATATAATTTCTGACTTTTAAACCTTAATATAATTTCTGACTTTTAATCCTATCTTCATTTCTGACTTTTAAACCTTAATATAATTTCCTGATTATCTACAATTTGTCCAATTACATTTTATTACTAATCTTTTATGCAGAATTTAATACGACATTTATTAAGATCCTTAAGCATAATATTTCTTTTTCCATTTTTAATCTTTAATCAATAATGTCATTTGGACATTATAATAGTATATAAAATTAATTAATTATATTGCTACATATTTCATGCGGGCATTATAATAGCATTTATATATATAATAGCCAAAATAACCATTTTATTTAAAAATGGCATTATAAAAGCTTTAACATTAAAAATCATATATATTTATTTTTATATCAAATAAACATAATAACTTACCAAATATAAATAGTGAGCTTTATGTTTCAAAACAAGTGAATATAATAGTAACCTTATTTTATTCTTATAAAATTTGGGCGGCGTAACAGTGCTTTTGTAAAATAAGGACTTTTTACTCGGGCATTATAATGACGTATTTTTATATTTCAATACTCCGCTTGAAATACCCTGTTTAAAACACATCTTAAAAACATTAGATACTTAAAATAATAAAAACTAGAAAATCACCAAAATATTAAAATAACAGTTTATTTAAAACTAAATATCATTTTCCTTATATTTTCTTCTTTCTTCTTTTTCTTTTTCTTTTTTTCTTCTCTTCTTTTTCTTATTCTTCTGCAAGTGAAACCGAAATAGAGAAGAGAAAGAGAGCTTGAGAGAGATTACCCACAGGAAAGAGAGCTTCCTTGCTGCTTCTTCTGATCTTTTTCTACCTTTCTACTGCTGGATAGACCGAGAGAGAGATGAGAGAACTGAGAGAGATTTGGGAGAGAATTTGAGAAGAAGGATGAGCGTGAAAGGTAAAAGGAGTGGGATCTATTTATACTGAAATGGACGGCCAAGATTGCTCCAAAACAATCGCATCTAACGGTTGGCGAAAAGATTTGGTATTAAAAATCAAATCCTAGATGATTCGGTGCATGAATTTGTATTCTGCAAAAAGTCGATCGATCGACACGCTGTTCACCCTTTATTTAGTGTCGATCGATCGACATGAATAATAAGTGGATTGATCGACAGTTTTGGTGGATCGATCGACATACTGTTCATCCGAATTTTCTTTTATTTAAATCTCTTTAATAAATTAGACCCATTATTATATTTCTAGTAAATATTTAATCTTATAAACATTTATACTTCAAATTTATGAATAAAAAGATTGATGAATATTTATCTAACAAATATTCATATTTATTCTATTTATATTATTAGATCTTAAATCTTATTTTAAGATATTTTATTTAATTTCTTAAAATACAGGGTATTACACTTCCTAAGTTCTCTGAACCTTCGAACTGTTCCAAGTTGCATCCGTCTGGACATCTCAGCGGCAGGTCTGGCTACCTTTCAGTGTTCGATCAGCTATGGGATTTCTTTCAAAAAACACAGATATAGGAAGACAGCTACAACCATCTGGACGATGTGTATTCCCATCTGGACACACTCATTCATAAGGCAAGTCGTACATTCAAAGTTCAACCATCAGGACAACAGTCTTCATGGTCTGGACGCTCAAGCTTCATATATGGAAATTGCGTGCATCAGATCAACCGTCCAGACGACAGCTATTATGACTTGGACGAGCCAAGCCTTGATATGGAAATTACGTGCAACTAAAGTGCAACCGTCCGAACGCTAGGGCAACATTGTCCGAACGCGGCTCAATTCAAAAAAAGAATTTCAGGGAATTTGGAAAGCCGATCACACAGTTGTCCGTTCGGACGCCATATGTCTATCATTCGAACAGCACCTAGGAAAGCTTAATCAAACACGATTTAGGTCTTTTGTAGCCTATAAGTAGACGCCCCTAGGTATGTTGATTGTAAGAATTCGGTAGTGAATTTTGTAGAAGCTTAAAGAGTTTATTCTAAGGGTTATTGTGCTGAATCGTCCTCTTTGAAGCCGTTGCCAAGTGTTGTTGATGTGTTGAACTGAAGTCTATCTTAGGGGTTGGCCCTAAGGTAAAGGATTCTATTGAAGACCCCTTCAAGTAAGTGACTTGGTTGGGAAACATTCGTGTTGAGTTACGATAAGTGTTGAATGTTACACATTCAAGCCCCTTAATGTACATATGCTAAGCTCTTAGTTTTGTTATAGTTTGATGTTTTGTGTTATTTTTGTGTTTTCTTGTATTTTACAGGTTTTGGAAGAAAATCCATCAAATTCCAAGATTATAACGAAGTTAACAAACTCACTTTTGGAAAGATTCAACTCCAAATTAATTTTGAATTTAAGGAAAGAGAAGTTGGCAAAAATTTGTTATTTTTGAAAAAAATCCAGAATGAGCATGTCTCAGTAATTCAATAATAACTTTTGGGTCAAGTATTGGATCGCAACGAAATTGGTGGCATTGGAAATTTAATGAAAAATAAAAACAAATATTTCTCAAATAGGTTTTTCCTAATTCGGATATTTACTATGCCAAAATCGCTCCGCAATAAAAAAACCACAAATCTATACAAATTTTGGAATCCTTTTCCTACTTGGATGGAAATTTCGGAAAAGGAAAAGACTTGTACTTATCCTATTTTAACTAGAAGACCTATTTATAATTGTTCTAGGATTTTTAGAGCTTCTAGAGCTTCTCTAATCCCTATAAATAGGCCTCTAACCTTTGAAGAAAAAGACACACAAGCTTTGAGGAAGAATCAAAGGCTACATCAAGAAGGAGGTTCTTTCTAGTTTTTATTTTCTTTTTTCCTTTATTTATTTTCTATATGTATATAATTTTGGTTTATATTAGTTGTAACTATTACTTTAGTTAGGGCTTAATTGAAGCCCTAATTATGTCTCGTTAAGGTTTTCAATTGGCGTCTTTGCTACAATTCATATATTGATGCTTAACTTGATTATTTCCTATTTTCTTGAATTCCTCTCATGTTTATGGTTGATCATCATATGCATGTGGTATGGATTTGTTATTTATGTCAATTTGGATGGCCGAGTCCTGGCATAATAAAGTAACAAAAGAACCCCATCACAGGTCCTTGGATTAATCAACATAAAGACAACTGGAATAGATACCATGTTCCAATCTGAATGTGTTTGCCGGTTTCCATAGATTGATGATTTCTTGAAGAACAACTTAGTAGATACCATGTTAAATCCTTCAAGGAAGAAAAGAGTTAGAGTAGATACCATGCCTAACTCGTTGCTCAGGAAAATCAATAGTTTTAGGAGAAGAGACCATTCCCTTGTGGCTGGTAAGCATTAAGTATCAAGTTATGATGGTAGCATTAGCATTGTGTATCTTAATTGAATATGCTTAGCGGTGGATATTGAAGCTCTTCATTATTTCCTATTATATTCCCACAATATTTTTGTCTCTTTTCTTTTATTAGATCTTATTAATATTTTGGGTTAAATAACCCAGAGGTACCTGAGTTTTACGTGTTTTTAAATTTAATACCTCAGTTTCATTTGGTATCACAGGTAGTACCTGAATTTGGAAGAAAAAAGCCCTAGGTAGTACCTGTCAGATTTCTCGTGGGAATTTTAACTTCTCGCCACGTGTCAACCGCTGAGGTTGACACGTGGCACCACATAAAAAAAATTAAAAAAATGATTAAAATTAAAAAAATTAAAAAAAAAACTAAAAAAAGAAAAAAAAAAAAGAGGGGTGGCTGAGCCACCCCCATTTTGGCCAAGGAGGTGGCCCAGCCACCCCCTTGGCCGGTCTGGCCGGTCTGGGGTGGCCGAACCACCCCATAGGGGGTGGTTCGGCCACCCCACAGTTGAAAAAAAAAAATAAATAAATAAAATTTGAAGGGTTTTGGCCCTAGGGGTGGTTCGGCCACCCCATACCGGCCAAGGGGGTGGCTGGGCCACCTCCTTGGCCAAAATGGGGGTGGCCGGCCACCCCCATGGTGGCCACCCCTCTTTTTATTTCTTTTTTTCTTTTTCTTTTTTTCATTTTTTTAATTTTAATATTTTTTTAAATTTTAAATTTTAAATTTTAAATTTTTTTTGGTGCCACGTGTGAACCTCAGCGGTTGACACATGGCGAGAAGTTGAAATTTGGACGAGAAATCTAACAATGATTTTTTCTTCCAAATTCAGGTACTACCTATGATACGAAATGAAACTGAGGTATTAAATTTAAAAACACGTAACACTCAGGTACCTCTGGGGTATTTAACCTTAATATTTTTATTTATTTTCACTCATCATAATTATTTAGGAACTCTTTTTAAGCATAATTTACCAATCCTCGTGAGATTGATCTCGTATTTGTCTACTATACTATCGTTTTGATCTTGTGCACTTGCGAGTAAAACGTACAAATATTTATCCATTTATTTAGGTGGATATTTGCACAACAAGTTTTTGGCGCCGTTGACGGAGATTGTGTTAAATTGTGTTTTTAAAGTTTTTCCTTTTATTTTAGTTATTTCTGTTTATGATAATCTAAAAAATATATAAATATATATATATATATATATATATATATATATATATATATATAATTTTAATTTTTTATTTTTGTGTTCCTTTTGTTATTTTATTCATGTGGGGTGATATTCCTACGGCCCATGGACCATGTTCATATTGCTTTAATCGTTATCATCATGTTAGAGATTGTCCTGAAATGAGACAATTTTCTAACTATCATTATGAACATATGAACACACCGTTCTCTAGACCAGGTAATGACTTCTACTCTGATTCCTATAACCCGGTATGGAGCCAACAGTCTAATTTCTCGGGGCATGGACTCAAAGAAAAAGACATCTATGAAGTGAATGGCAATAATGGAGTTCAAACTCAGATGGCTACCATGGAGAGGAAACTAGATATGCTAGTGAAAGTCATGACTACTCATAACATCTCTCCCATTCAACAGATTGCTCAAGTTGAGGTATGTGCCATATGTTCTCATTCTTACCACACCACTGAGACTTGTCCCATGTCTTCATTTACAGATCAGGAGCAACTAAACTATGTGGGCCATAATAATTACCCTCCAAAGAACAATCCATACTCCAACACTTACAATACAGGGTGGCAAAACCACCCCAATTTTTCATGGAGTAACAATCAAAATGTGCAAAATCCACAAGTGCAGCAAAGAAATTTCCAACAGCGAAATAACTATCAAGCTCCACCGTAAGCGGTCCAACCGAATCCAGACCCAAAGAAGAATGACCTCAAAAGTGCTCTACTCCAATTTATGACTGCACAACAACAGAGCAATACTTAGACTAGTCAAGCTATTCAAAAATTGGAGGCCACTACAAGTCAAGCTATCCAAAGATTGGAAACACAAGTGGGGCAGTTGGCCAAAGAGTTAAGTGAGAGAAAAAGGAGCGAATTCCCAATGGAAGCTGACTGTGAACAAATCATCAACCACCTCAAAAAAGAAAGAGAAGAAGAGCTTCAAAGTCAATTGGTGGCTAATCCTAATGGATATTAAGTGGAGTATGGGAGTTCTTCCTATCATGAGCAAGCTATCACAACATTGAGGAGTGAAGAAGTGGTCAAAAATATAAGGAAGAGGGGAATGAGGAGCAAATTGAGGTCACACATGATCTACATCTGGAAAAATGCAAGAATGTGAGCACTGAGGCTTCTTTAGCATCAATTCCTATTCCCGAATTACCAAGAGGCCATGAAAGTAGTCTGTTAGGGCAATTAGACAAGCAAACTGAGGTCGTCAAAGTAGAAAAACTCTATAAGTATTCTCCTCATAGTATTCTAGTTCATGATTCCCTTCCGGATGAGAAGTTGTTTGAGAATTCTCAGAGTAATTTACCCCAATCTGTGAACATTAGCAACTACCTTTCTGTAGGTAGAATTCACTCTCTATGGTCCAAGAAGAAGAAAAGATTGGTGCTTCAAATTTAAACTCAAAAGCTACTACTAATAGCGCTCGAGCAGTCCAATAGCTCAAGCACATCTGCCTAGATTAGTGGTACTGAGGCCACTGCATGCATTAAAAATCCATATCCTTTAAAGAATTCTGGTTTTGTTTTTAATTTTAGTTCATTTAATTTTGGTTAATACTAGTTTTATTGTGGTTAATTTTAGTTTCTATTCTTTTTTATTTTTTGGTTTTCCTTTCCTTGGTTTCGTTTTTCAGGGACAAGTGTTTTTGCATTCAAGTTTGGGGGTATGCTACGAGCCATACCTAGTCCACCCAGTTTTCTCATCTCCCAGGTATGATCTTTCCATTCTATCTACACATTGAAGACAATGTATAATTTAAGTTTGGGGTATGGGACACACAATTTTTGTTTTTTTTTAAAAAAAAAAAAATTGAAATTGCATGTTCATGTTATTTTTAAGACTTTGGTTGATCTGAAAATTGTGATTTGATCATTGGTGAGCTTAGAATGTTGAACACATGATCATTTGAAATTGATGCTAAAGTCCTACTACTTACTTTTGGCATCTAAGGATTCATTTGTTTCAATCTAAATAATCACAAGCACATTAACATATAATTTGTGAGGTATGATAAATGAACCTGATTTTGTATTTTTCAATGTCTTGGGTGAAGTTGGGTGACTTGTTGGATGGATAGCTTGGCATATATATAATAAAAAATAAAAATAAAATAAATAAATAAACCATTTTTGAAGCTTTCACTAAGTAACTGGACTTCTTGCCTCATTAAGCATTGAATGTTCACGTCAAAAAGTGAGAAATTCGGATTGGTTAAAGTCATGACTAGTTTAGGTCTGTAGCCTTTTTGACTCGAGTTAGTAAGCTCTTAAGGGTGTTTCCACACCCAGTGCCTTAAAGCCATTTGGTTTGGGAGCATTAGCATAACACTCGTTACATTGGTCAATTAGAAAGCTTAAGAGAACTAAGCATTGCACAGTTTGACAAAAAAAAAAATTAAAAGAAAAGAAAAAATAAATAAATAAGAGAATAAAGCTCTTGCTATTATGCCTTGATTATTCAATTTGATGGGGATCCCAATGAATTTTGAGATATTGAGCCATTGCACATTAGAAATAATTTGAAGCCTCATGATCATGTGTTAGTTCACCTTACACTGAATTGAACTTGTGATGCCTCAGCTTGTCGTTTGTAAGTGGTTAGACTTTGGAATTCTATTTTATATTGAAGACGGAGTTTATCTTTCTAAGCTTGCTAATGAATGAGAATCATAATTTTGGTGACACTTAACTCTTTGGAATAAACATGAATTTTTGCATAATCTTTGTGGGTATCATTCCTAGCAAACCCTCACGAGACTTCACTCGTTCACTAAGGAGTCCTAAGGGTTTAAAAGGCTTATTGCATACGCTAAATGCAATCGTGTTTCCAGCGACAGAGGAGGTAGAGTAGTTATTGTTTTAGTTTTCCTTTTATTTACAGTTTTGCATTGCTAAGGAAGTAGCAATATGTAAGTTTGGGGGTGTGATAAGTGATGAATGTTACATATTCAAGCCTCTTAATGTACATATGTTAAGCTCTTAGTTTTGTTATAGTTTGATGTTTTGTGTTGTTTTTGAAGAAAATCCATCAAATTCCCAGATTATAACGAAGTCAGCAAACTCATTTTTGGAAAGGTTCAACTCCAAATCAATTTTGAATTTAAGGAAAGAGAAGTTGGCAAAAATTCGTTATTTTTGGAAAGAATCCAAAATGAGCATGTCTCAGTAATTTAATCATAACTTTCGGCTCAAGTATTAGATTGAAACAAAATTGATAGCGTTGGAAAGATAATGAAAAATGAAATAAATATGTCTGAAATAGGTTTTTCTAAATTCGGAATTTTACTATGCCAAAAGTACCCTGCAATAAAGGACCACAAATCTGTACGAATTTTGGAATCATTTTCTTACTTAGATGGAAATTTTAGAAAATGAAACGACTTGTACTTATTCTATTTAGAGTAGAAGACCTATTTATAATTGTTCTAGGATTTTTAGAGCTTCTAGAGCTTCTCTAATCCCTATAAATAGGCCTCTAACCTTTGAAGAAAAAGACACACAAGCTTTGAGGAAAAATCAAAGGCTACATCAAGAAGAAGGTTCTTTCTAGTTTTTATTTTCTTTCTTTCTTCCTTTCTTTATTTTCTGTAAGTATATAATTTTAGTTTATATTAGTTGTAACTAATACTTTAGTTAGGACTCGATTGAAGCCCTAATTATGTCTCGTTAAGGTTTCCAATTAGCGTCTTTGCTACAATTTATATATTGATGCTTAACTTGATTATTTCCTATTTTCTTGAATTCCTCTCATATTTATGCTTGATCATCATATGCATGTGGTATGGATTTGTTATTTATGTCAATTTGGATGACCAAGTCCTGGGCATAATAAAGTAACAAAAGAACCCCATCACAGGTCCTTGGATTAATCAACATAAAGACAATTGGAATAGATACCATGTTCCAATCTGAGTGTGTTTGCCGATTTCAATAGATTTATGTTTTCTTGAAGAACAACTTAGTAGATACCATGCTAAATCCTTCAAGGAAGAAAAAAGTTAGAGTAGATACCATGCCTAACTCGTTGCTTAGGAAATTCAATAGCTTTAGGAGAAGATATCATTCCCTTGTGGCTGGTAAACATTAAGTATCAAGTTATGATGGTAGCATTGGCATTGTGAATCTTAATTAAGTATGCTTAACGGTGGATATCAAAGCCCTACATTATCTCCTATTATATCTCCACAATATTTTTGTCTCTTTTCTTTTATTAGATCTTATTAATATTTTTATTTATTTTCACTCATCATAATTATTTAGGAACTCTTTTTAAGCATAATTTACCAATCCTCATGGAAATGATCTCGAATTTGCCTACATTTCTATCGTTTTAATCTTGTGCACTTGCGAGTAAAACGTACAAATATTTATCTATTTATTTAGGTAGATATTTGCACAACAGGTTACATGTCAAAGTGCTAGATATGATCGCTATATCAGGTATGTGAGTGTTACTGTCAATGTTCTAGCTTTGTCTTCTAAATAGTTGATATCTTTGGTTTGGCTGCCCGGGAGTGATTTTTCTCTTAACTAAGTTTCCACTTTGTCAACAAAATATCTGTCTCTTAATTTTCTGCATTGTGATACTTTGTTGCACATTATTGCACACACTTGTTAAAATAATTTTCATTGATATTTTGGTGGTTGTTAAATCCATATAGTCTAAACTTTATTTTCTCCCTAATTTTAGTTGCTGCCATGAGATTATGTTTAGGGTTCTTTTATCGGTTGTGTGACATTTTAGACAATGTCTTGACCCCTACTTTGGCCGAGTGTATGCGGTTTACTCAATGATTGGTATGTTTCTTTGTATATTTTGGAATCGGAAGTTATTCTCCAATTTTGGTTGTTGATAATTAATATATAATGTTTCACCCAATTGCTTGTAATGTTCTAGAACTGGATATTATTCTAGGATGTTGAGATGCTGATTTATGGGAAAATATATATATGGATATTGTTGGTGAATAACTGTATAGTGAAATATGAAATTGTTGTAAGTAATTGAGATTTTGGCTTCAAAGGTAATAAACATGATTTTCATGGTTTGATTAATTGGGTATATTTTGTTGAATTCAATTACTGATTTATAGTTGATTGTTGTCTTTATAATTATTAAGTTAACTGAATTATAGTAATAATGTTGTGTGATTAAGGTTTATGTTTAGTCATAAGTTTCTAAGTAATGACATTGACCTTCTATGCACATATATATGTATTGTTGCAGATGATGAACTGAGAATGGTACAAAAAGGGTTGTAAGTATAAAATACTTACGAGGGTAGTACTAATTTCAATAGTGTTATGTTTATGTTTTATTTTAATTGGATGCGTGTGAATGATTATTGCATACTGTGAATAATAAACCTATTAATATTGGGAGTAGCGTCTCCCAAAGGTTTAGGATGGGAATGTTGCCTAAACCAAAACAATAATAATTAATATTGGGAGGAAGGTCTCTCAAAGTGCTAGGAGAGTGATGTGGAACGTACTCTGCTAGTGTGGAAATATGCTAATAAAAAGAAATGTAGGAGGAAAGTCTCCGAGATAGTCGCTAATCAAGTAACGGCTTAGAATGAGTTGAGTGAAATGACTATATTGAACTATTTAACACTTTGCATACAAAATTGTCATCCCATCATTACGTTATCTCTCTCCTTAAATAAAGCATAATACACTATATTGTTGAATGATAGTTAGCTCACTAATGTAAATATGGGATTGTGGTAATAACCACCATCTCATAGATGATTATGCAGGAACCGAGACTGATGAGTACCAGGATTATCAGGATCCTTGTGATGATCCTGATTACATAGATGAGGCCATCTAGTGTCTCCCATTTTGTGATGGACTTACTGAATAGTCTATCCTTTATGATAATGTTAGGACTTATTTTATGCATTCCTCAAATGAATTGTGTTTTATTTTATGGTTTGTAATATGACAATAATTATGTAGGATTCGTGCCGTATGTGGCACTTATATTATCGCTTTTGTGTGTATTTATTTGTAAGACACTTTAATTATCTTGAGGTATTTCAGTCATGAAAATTGAAATTGACTTCTAAAATAAATAGCAAGTGTGTGCACAAAGTGTCAACAAAAATAAACACAGCGGAAAGTAAAAGACACAGAGATTTTTGTTGACGAAGTGGAAACTCAATTAAGAGAAAAACCACTATGGGGCAGCCAAACCCAGGATATCCACTATTCAGAAGACAAAGCTAGATAGAAGATAGTAACACTCACATATACCCGATCCAGTGGTCGTACCTTGCTCTCTAACGTGTAACCCAACAAGAACGCTTCCCAACCAGGTCTCCTGCCTGAAGGGGTCTTCAATGGAATCATTTACCTTAGGGCCGACCCCTAAGATAGACTTCAGATGTAGCGCAACAACAACACACTTGCAATGGCTTCAGAGAAAAAATAACGTCTCTGAGCACTTGTGGAATTCAATACCGAATTCTTGCAGTTCTCAATGCCCAGGGCCCTCTATTTATAGGCTGAGGTGCAGAATGGGCGACTGCTGTAATATGTACGGACGCCGTCCAAACGGTGGACCTAGGCCGTCCGGACGGACAACAGTGCGACAGGATTTTCTGAGAATTTTGTTGAAATCTTTCCTATTTAAGAGCCGCGTCCGGACGATAAGACACAGTCTTCCAGACGGTCGCACGTCCTCTGCAATTAGATTCCATATAAGGCTTCGCGCGTCCGGACCATGGGGGATGAGCATCCGTACGGCTGAACTTTAACACACAATTTCCATATTTACTATGCGCGTGTTCGGACGATTGAAGTCGAATCGGCAATTTCATTAACTGATGAACACGAGTTCGGACCAAGGCTGACTGTCATCCGGACGGTGATATTTGAATTGCGATTCTTGCCTTATGTATGAGCGCGTCCAGACGGGAATCCATGTCGTTCGGACGGGTATATCAATTTTCCCTTATTCTGAACTTGGAAAGAATTTGAAGCTGATCGATCACTGAAAGGTATTCGGATGGAAAATGCACGTTGTCCGGACGGATGATGCTTGGTCTGACTAGCGTCCGGACGGTAAGGCACGTCGTCCGGACAGATGGAACAGTAGACAAATGGGTGTCCGGACGGGATGGCACGATCGTCCGGACGGCTGACAGGGAACCAGAGATTTTCTGACTTTGCAGGCAGAATCTTCTGACATCACTCTGAATAGTGGAACATCCCTTGTAAAACAGCATCTTTACAAACAAGTGATTTTTTCCAAACACAGAATGAGGCCAATAATACTAACAAACTCCCCCTTTGGCCATTCTGGGACAAAAATCACTTGACCGGTTTGGAAATACATTCCCGGTCCAAATAAAAATTACTCCCCATTTTTGTCACAAAGGGACAATGGGTAAAACATAGTAAATAAAAATACACAACTGTAATAAAAATTACTCCCCCTAACGGTCTCAGAAGGACCCGGGAAACAGAGTAATATTATTCCAACAGTTTTACAGACAAAAGGAAATAGCAAAAACTAAAGCAAAATGTCTCAAACAGTACAAAACAAAAATAAACTCAGTCATCCTCTACCATATGTGCAGTCCTAGGTGCAACCTCCTCATCATCCACTACTGTCAGGGTGATGATACTTGAGGCACTCCCTGAGATCCAACTGGGTGTGCTCAGTCTGCTTGTTGATGGAGCGCACTTCTTGCTGCATAGAGGTGATGGACTGCTGCATGGTGCTCATGCCTCCCTGAATAGCAGCTAAGGCCTCCATGATCTGTGAAAAATTGATCTCTGGCTCCGAAGGCGGGACTGTCTGAGAGGATGAGGCCATTTCTGGAAAGCCGATTGGCATAGCAGCAGGAATGGGCATCTCATCATCGGAGTCATCTCTCCACAGCTGTGCATTAGAATTCATCAAATTTTGTTTGCCGATGGGCTGCTGAATCTTCATATTCGGTTCTCCAGTAATGATGATGCCGGACTGAAGAATGATCTGAGTGAGCAGGCATCCAAAAGAGAGACCGGTATTACCCTTATCATAGGCCTCTAGCATGACACTCATAATATGCTTGCACAGGCAGAAAGGCAAGCGGAGGTGGATGGCATACACGAACTAGGCCTTCTTCAGAGTCAATTCACTGGGCCTAACAATTGGTCATAGGTTGTGTTGCACTATCTTGGCCAACAAGCGATGAGCTGGAGACAATGCGCCGATCCGGATGGCGGTAGTACACTCTTCTCCTTATGGAACGGCATGGAAGAACTCTCGAAGATCATCCAGGGAGGGAGGAAACACCACCTCATTATATGGACTGCCGGGTAAATCGAGGACTGGTACCCCAACAGTGATGATGTGCCCGTCAATAGTGGACTGCAGTACCAACCCATGCTCATCATCCTGTGCCACCTCTAAGTTGGCATAGAAGAGTCTCACAAGCCTGGTGAGAACGATACAAGCACAGGTGTAGAGGTATCCCGAGTGGTAAGTCTGGATAGTCTCATAAATACTATCCAGCGGAGGCACCATGATGTCTAATCGGACCACATTGCGCTCAGTAATGACTGTGCGATCCATGATTTTGGTCTGGAGTGCGCTCCTCTCCTCCTCAGTCCTCTGACGGACCCTGCGCTGGGAACTGATTGCAGACATGATTTTGCACAAGGAAACCAACAAGATTTTTCCAAGTATAGGCCAAAAAAAAAAATCCTTGTTAGGCCATAAAAATTGTGCAGAATAGCGACAGTAAACTGGACTTTTTGTAAAAATAAAGACAGAGAATATCACAATTAAGTCCAAATAATCTCAACATGGCAGACATATGCATCTCAAAATCATTCCAAAAGAATTCTAACAGTTTTAAAATAAATAAACTGAAAAGAGAAAGACAAGAAAAATACTTGGAATGTGAGAGAGAGATGGAAAAAGACAAAAAGAGCACAAAACTTTACTCACAAGCTTCCAAAAAGAAAGATTGTGTGGGGTAGGATGGAGTGAGCAGCAACTGGGGTATATATAGCCTCTGTGGGTCCCCCGTCCGAACGGTATATTGAAGACTTCCGGACGCGCGCTGCCTCGGAAATGAGCAGACTGGTCGTGCGCATCCGGACGATTAATCTTAACCGTTCGCCCAATGCTGGTCGCGCGCGTCCGGACGTTAAATAATTCCCGTTCGAACGTCTAGGCTCCATCCCCGTCTGGACGCCAAGAAACTACTGTCCGGACGCTCCACACTGAAACATCAGAAAACTGAGAAAAATTTACATAAATCAAATTTTTCCCATGTCAATTTCAGAACACGCATGTATAAACCACTGATAACACAATCAGAGAGCATCTCAAAACTAGGCAGAGATATAAAAGAGAGTTAAGATTTTAATTAGCACAAATATTTTCCTGGACATAGAAAAATTCAAATAGACAACTCAACTCATGCAATGCGTGTGCGTGTGAAGACTTAATCCGCAAGGTATGACTATCATAGTTATGACAAAGAGAAACTAGATTTCCCAGACAAGAGAGAAAATCAATGCAAGATTAGTCAAAAGTCAAACCTTATGATTTACTAGGGCCTAGCCACCCTCATCTGACACACTCCCTCTGAGATGCAGTACCTAATTGATTTACTTGTACCATGAAGGACAATGTAAATGTTTTACTTGCACGTAGAGGGCAAGGCATAAAGAAAATTTAGCACATAAGCAGTGAATATACAATTTAAAGCACATAATTCATATTGTTAGTATTTTGGACAAAATTACTTGAGTGTAAAGATGCTTCACAGGGATTCTACTATTCAGAAGTGCTTTAGAGTCAGAAGATTTTCAGTTCCCTGTCAGCCGTCCGGACGATCGAGCCATCCTTTCCGGACGCCCATCTGTCAGTGTTCCATCCGTTCGGACGACGTGCCATACCGTCCGGACTCTAGACAAACCAAGCATCATCCGTCCGGGTGACGTGTCTCTCCGTCCGGACCCTCCATTGTGTCGAGAAGGTTCTATCCAGCTTGCATCCATCCGGACGTTTCAGCAGCACGTTCGGATGCCTCTCAGTACTCGAACAGTCTCAGATTCTTTCCAAGTTCCAATAAAGGGAAGATCGATCACCCGTCCGGACGATGTGGTATCCCGTCCGGACATCTGACAGCTGTGGTCCGGACGCGCGTTCATTAAAGAAGGAAATTGCTTATTCGACTTCAACCGTCCGGACGACTGCCTATCATGGTCCGGACGAGCGCACATCAGATATGGAAATTGCGTGTTGAAGTTCAGCCATCCGGACGCTCATCCCCAATGGTCCGGATGCGCGAAGCCTTATAAGGAAATTACTTGCAGCGGACGTACGACCGTCCGGACAAGGTGCCATCCCATCCTGACCATGCTCTTAAACAGGAAAGATTTTCCCGTGAAATATTTGGAAAAATCTTGTCGCACAGTTGTCCGTCCGGACGGCCCATGTCTACCGTTCGGACGGCGCCCAGGTATATTTTTGCCTGACGCTCATTTGAGCCCCTAGCCTATAAGTAGAGGCCCCTGGGCATTGAGAACTGCAAGAATTCGGTATTGAATTCCACAAGAGCTCAGAGAAGTTCAAGATCCCTCTGAAACCGTTTCAAGTGTGCTGCGCTACAACTGAAGTCTATCTTGAACGTCGGCTCAAAGGTAAGGATTCCATTGAAGACCCGTTCAGGTAGGAGACCTGGTTGGGAAGCGTTCGTGTTGGGTTACACGTTAGAGAGCAAGGTACGACCACTACATCGGTACATGTGAGTGTTACTATCTTGTATCTAGCTTCGTCTTCTGAATTGTGGAATTCCTGGGTTTGGCTGCCCCGGAGTGGTTTTTCTCTTGATTGAGTTTCCACTTCTTCAACAAAAACTGTGTCTTTTATTTTCCGTTGTGCTTAATTTTTGTTGACACTTGTTCCACACACTTTATTTTTAGAAGTCAATTTCAATTTTCAATTGGTATCAGAGCTTGGTACACTTTGAGAAAATTAAATTCTTGAGTGTCATTTATTTTTGACTTCTATTTGCTACTATGTCTCAAACTCTTAATTTTGTTCCTACCTTCGATGGTACGAACTATGGCTATTGGAAAGCTCGGATGCGATTCATTTTAAAATCTATTGACTGTTGGAATATTGTTGAAACTGGTTGGACTAAACCAGAGGATACAACACTCGAGACAGTCCCTCTGAAAAACGCCCGACTTTCCAATGATAAAGCCCTCTATGCTCTATGCCAAGCACTTTCTCCTTCTGAATTCGCCAAAATTTCAAATTACGAATCAGCCAAAGAAGCATGGCAAATCTTGGAAACAACATATGAAGGCACGAAACTTGTTAAATCTGCCCAACTTCAAATGTTGATTTCAAGATTTGAAGAAATTAAGATGTTGGAAGAAGAGACCTTTGGAGAGTTTCACTCCAAGATGAGTGACCTGAGAAACTCCATGGTGAGTCTTGGGAAACCTATCTCAGATGTAAAACTCATCCGAAAGATTCTAAGATCTTTGCTTGAGCATTTCAGAATCAAGGTGACCACCATTGAAGAAAGCAAGGATCTTGAGGAGATGAAGATTGAAGAGCTGGTGGGATCTCTTCAAACATATGAGCTGTCTCTGCCCCTGGTCAAGAAGTTGAAGACTATTGCTCTAAAGGCTTCCAAGAAAAAGGTAGAAGCATCATCTGAAGATGACTCTG
Organism: Alnus rubra; assembly: GCA_028654335.1. NCBI lineage: Eukaryota > Viridiplantae > Streptophyta > Magnoliopsida > Fagales > Betulaceae > Alnus > Alnus rubra. The sequence goes on along the minus strand of JAJPGS010001419.1, from coordinate 112,429 downwards.
AGGATGAAGAAAAAGTTGTGGCTATGTTAGCCAAAAATTTCAGAAGACTGATGAAAGATGATCGGTTCAAGAAGAAGTTTTCTGAAAGAGTAAAGAAATCTCCCAGAGAAGCTGAACCTGAGGAAGAAGATAAGAAAGATCCCAGAGGACCCCGATGTTTTGAATGCTCAGGCTTTGGGCATATCCGGGCCGATTGCAGGAATCTTAGAAAGGGCAAAGGGAAAGCATACAATGTGACTCTTAGTGATGAGTCAGAAGAAGAAGCTCTAGAGTCTGAAAAATTTCTGGCCTTTGTAGCCCCACATGTTGAAGAAGAAGACTCGTATTACTCGGAGCATAGTGAGAATGAGGAAGAGCTCAAGAAGGCCTACAAGACACTCTACATAGAGTATGAGAAGCTGAGGGAAGGATGAAAGAAGCATTTTAATGATCTGAACAGTTTGCAGACCGAGAAGAGTTCATTGCTGCTCAAAGTACAAGAGCTCGAGGAAAAGCTACTAGAGACGCAGCTCTAGCTAGAGAGAGTCACTGATGAGAAGCTAACCCGTATGCTGTCTATCCAGAAGAGCCCAAATGACAAGACTGGCCTCGGGTATGTAGCTCTCTCTTCTGATATTCCTTCTTCCTTAAAGACTGTGTTTGTGAAACCTACAGTCCAAGAGCCTCTCCCACTGTTGAAGATAAAAAGAAGGAAAAGGTCAACGATGATGTTCCAGTCATTCAGGAGCCTCATTCCATCAGAAGACCTCCCATTTTCCATCACTGCGATCTCAGTGGGCATGTTCGCCCTCAGTGCTATCTCCTGAAAGCACAAAAGGCCAAAGCCAAGAAATAAGTGCCCAGACAAGCTCATTATGGCACTAGACCTACAGCTCAGCATCGGACTCCATGGCATCAGGCACCTCACCAAGCACCAAGGTATCAGTATCAAGCCCCTTGGTCTCATGCTCCTCAGCATCAGCGGCCTCAGCAGGGGTTTGTACCAGCCAATCACAGTGGCACCTACAAGAGCAAACCCAAGCAGATTAGAAGGCCTCAGAAGATGAAAGAAGAGCAATAATCCAGTGAGCCTCCTATCTGGAAGCAGAACATGATGGAGTGGATGATGCAGTCCTGCCAGCAACCACCCACTGGAAGGCAGGCTTGGGTCGAGAAGGACAGCTACCCTATGAGGGGGTACAGACGCACCTAGCAGTTTCGGGTGTTCATGCCTAGGATTTGGTTCCTAATCCTATGGCATCAGGTTTGATTTCTTATTTTGCTGTTATATTTGCAATCTAGGAACCAGTGGTATTTTTATTTTTGTCCCCTAGTTTGGTTTGGAGATCTTTGTAGGTGTTTATTGGGGAAGACAGAAAAAGCAAGTCGAGCGGCTGTTTTTCTGTACTGGCATCATCAGATTTGATTTTGCCTTGCATATGATGTTTTTTTCCATATTGCATGTTTTTTTTAATAACAATAAAAAAAAAAAAAAATTGGTAAGAATTTACAGGATAATTTTTTCCTTCGCTTATCAGATCATTGCATGAATTTTCTCTTGATATCTCAATTCTTTGGGTATTAATTTATTTTGTTTAGATATAATTGAGAGTTTCTAACTATAATTTGCCGAGTGTTTTTCCTATATATGCAAAAAAATTGGATAGCTTCGTTTCTCATGCGATGAAAAATGTGCACTATCCACAGCTCCCCTATAAGTTACATCTTTCCTTCTCTGACTTTTTGTTTCTAGAAATTTTGGATAAGAGAAGAAGTTTTTGATAAAGGTGACCAAATTGACCACATGCTAGTTGAACCTAGCACCTATAAACTCTGGCATTCCCTTTAGTATTGCAGCACCGTAAGAAACAAGCAGTTAATCATGTGATTTCTGTGTTTTTGAGTATATATTCACTGCTTATGAGCTACATTTGTTGTATGCCTTGCCCTCTACGTGCAAGTAAAACATTTACGTTGTCCTTCATGGTACAAGTAAATCATTTAGGTGCTGCATCTCAAGGGGAGTGTATCAGATGATGGTGGCTAGGCCCTAGTAAGTTATAAGGTTTGACTTTTGGCTTATCTTCCAGTTATTTTCTCTCTTGTCTAGAAAATCTGGTTACTCTCTGTCATGTCATCGAAAGTCTTACCTTGATGGTTTCTGTCTTCACACACACACGCATTGCATGAGTTGAGGTGACTAGTTGAATTTTGCATGTGCAAGAACTTATTTGTGCTAATTGATTTCTCAACTCTCTTTTATATCTCTACTTAGTATTTAGATGCTCTCTGATTGTGTTATCAGTGGTTTATACATGCGTGTTCTGAAACTGACCTTGAAAAATTTGATTTCTAGGAATTTTTCTCAATTTTTCTATTGTTTCAGTGTGAAGCGTCTAGACGGTCTCTATTGACGTCCAGACGGATTAGTGGTTCTGACGGTACTCTTTTGGAGTCCGGACGGGAATGGAGCCCAATCGTCCGGACGGGACTTGTTTGAGTCCGGACGCTCGCGGCAACCACTAGCGGACGGTTAGTAAAACTGTCCGGACCCGCGCGACCTGTTCGCATCTTTCTAATGCAGGGCGCGTCCGGACGACGTAAATGCTTCGTCCGGACGGGGACCCCACAGAGGCTATATATACCTCAGTTGACCGCATTTTCTTCTCCATACCCCACTCAATCTCCTCTTTTTGGCATTTTGTAAGTGAGTATTTTTGGAGTTATTGGAGTAATTTCATCCTTGTCTTTTGTGCATTCTCACTCCATTCCAGGTATTTTTCTAGCCTCTCCCTTTTTTTCTTTTTTTTTTTAATTTTGGAATTATGTGATGCATATCTTTTTTTTTTAGAGTACTTGTGATGATTTTTTTTGATACACTCTACTTGTATTTTTGCAAAAGTCCTTCTTACTGCTGTTACTCTGCCCAATATTTTTTCATAATCTAACAAGAATATTATTTTGGATTTTTGCTGCAAATCTTGTTGGTTTCCTGTGCAGAATCATGTCAGCTGGTAGTCCACCTCGCAGGGTCCGTCAGAGGACTATGGAAGATAGAGCTGCAATCCAGGCCAAGATTATGGACCGCACTGTCTTTGCTGAGCGGAACGTCATTCGATTTGATATCATGGTGCCACCACTGGACAACATTCTTGACATTATCCAGACGTACAATTGGGGATATCTCCATAATTGTCCATGTGTGGTGTACACCAGACTGGTGAAGCTCTTCTACGCCAACGTGGAAGTGGTTCAGAACGATGATCGTGGAGTGGTGCTTCAGTCCTCCATGGCAGGCCACATCATCACTGTTGATCCCCAGGTCATCAGTCACATCATCCGAGTCCCAGTGCTCGAGATTTCAGCCAACCCATACAATGAGGTGGTGCTTCCTCCTTCCTTGGATGATCTCAGGGAATTCTTCCATGCCATTCCCCAGGGTGAGGAGCGCTCTACTTCCATCAGGATTGGCGCCTTATCTCCCTCCCACCGCATGCTGGCCAAGATCATTTAGTTGAACATCTGGCCTGTTGTTCGGCGCAGTGATCTGATCCTGAAACAGGCCCAGTTCATCTATGCAGTCCACCTCCGCTTGCCCTTCTGCCGGTCTCCCGTTTGGCTGCCTGATCAATCAGATCATTCTTTAGTCAGGAGTCGATGTCATTGGCTAACCGAAGATGAAAATCCAGGAGCCCATCTGCAAGCAAAAACTGATGACGTCCAATGCGCAGCTGTGGAAGGATGACTCCGATGATGAGGTGCCCGTAGTTGCTGCCATGCCTATTGGATTTCCAGAGATGGCTTCATCCTCCCAAACCGTCCCGTCCTCTGAGCCAGAGGTAAACTATTCCCAGATCATGGAGGCCCTTGCTGCCATTCAGGGGGGGATGAGCAATATGCAGGTGTCCATGTCCTCTATGCAGCAGACCATCAAGTGTGCTGCGCTACAACTGAAGTCTATCTTAGAGGTCAGCTCTAAGGTAAGGATTCCATTGAAGACCCGTTCAGGTAGGAGACCTGGTTGGGAAGCGTTCGTGTTGGGTTACACGTCAGAGAGTAAGGTACGACCACTGCATCGGTACATGTGAGTGTTACTATCTTGTATCTAGCTTCGTCTTCTGAATAGTGGAATTCCTGGGTTTGGCTGCCCTGGAGTGGTTTTTCTCTTGATTGAGTTTCCACTTCTTCAACAAAAACTGTGTCTTTTATTTTCCGTTGTGCTTAACATATGATTAACTGCTTGTTTCTTATGGTGCTGCAAACTAAAGGGAATGCCATAATTTTTTAGGTTCTAGGTTCAACTAGCATGTGGTCAATTTGACCAACTTATCAAGGACCTCTTCTCTTATCCAAAATTTCTAGCAACACAAAGTCAAAGAAGGGAAGATGTACCTTTTAGGGGAGTCGTGGATAGTGCACATTTTTCATCGCATGAGAAAATAAGCTATCCTATTTTTGCATATACAGGAAAATCACTTGGCAAATTACAGTCAGAAACTCTCAATCATATCTAAGCAAAGTAAGTTAATACCCAAAGAATTGAGATATCAGGATAAAATACATGCAATTATCTGATATGCCAAGAGAAAAAGATATCCTGCAAATTCTCCCAAAATATGTATATATATATATATATTTTAAAAAAAAACACAAAAATCAAAACATGAAATATGGAAATGACATCATATGCAAAGCAAAATCAAACGTGATGATGCCATTACAAAAAACAGTCGCTCGACCTGCTTTTTCTGTCTTCCTTAAAAAGTACCTGCAAAATTCTCTAAAGAAAAATAGGGGGCAAAACAAAATACAACTGGTTTCTAGATTGCATAAGAAATATAACAGCAAAATAAGCAATCAAACTTGATGCGGTAGGATTAGGAGCCAAATCCTAGGCATGAACACCTGAACCTGCTAGGTGCATCTATTCCCCCTCCTGGGGTGACTATCCTTCTGAACCCAAGCCTACCTTCCTGTAAGTGGTTGTTGGCAGGACTGCATCATCCACTCCATCATATTCTGCATCTAGATAGGTGGCTCACTGAGGTACTGCTCTACCTTCTAAGGCCTCCTAAATTGCTTAGATTTGTTCTTGGAGTTGCCACTGTGATTTGCCGGTACAAATCGTTGCTGAGGCCGCTGATGCTGGGATGCCTGGTATCGTGGTCCATGAGACCAAGGAGCTTGATATCTTGGTGCTTGATGGTATGGAGCCTGATACCATGGAGTCTGGGCTGCAGGTCTAGTGCCATGATCAGCCTGTCGGGGCACTTCTTTCTTGGCCTTGGCCTTTTGAGCTTTTAGGAGGGAGCACTGAGGACGAACATGCCCACTTAGACCGCAGTGATGGCATATGGGAGGTCTTCTGATGGAATGAGGCTTCTAAGTGCCTGGAACATCATCATTGACCTTGTCCTTCCCTTTATCTTCAACAGTAGGAGGAGGCTCTGGGACTGTAGGTTTCACAAATACAGTCTTTGAAGTAGAGGGAGCATCAGAAGAGGGAGCTACATACCCGAGACCAGTCTTGTCAGTTGGCCTCTTATGGATGGATAGCATATGAGTCAGCTTCTCATCGGTGACTCTTTCTAGCTGGAGCTGCGTCTCTAGTAGCTTTTCCTCGAGCTCTTGTACTCTGAGCAACAATGAACTCTTCTCAGTTTGTAGACTGTTCAGATCATAGAGGTGCTGCTTACGACCTTCCCTCAGCTTCTCATACTCTATATAGAGTGTCTTGTAGGCCTCCTTGAGCTCTTCCTCATTATCACTATGCTCCGAGTAATAAGAGTCCTTTTCTTTAATGAGTGAAGCCACAAAGGCTAGAAATTTCTCAGACTCTGGAGCTTTTTCTTCTGACTCATCACTGAGAGTCACATTATAAGCCTTCCCCTTGCCCTTCTTAAGATTCCCGCAATTGGCCCGTATATGCCCAAAGCCTGAGCATTCAAAACATCAGGGTCCTCTGGGATCTTTCTTCTCTTCTTCCTCAGGTTCAGCTTCTCTGAGAGGTTTCTTTATTTTTTCAGAAAACTTCTTCTTGAACCGATCATCTTTCATCAGTCTTCTGAAATTTTTGGCTAGCATAGCCACAGCTTTTTCTTCATCCTTAGAGTCATCTTCAGATGAGGCTTCTACCTTCTTCTTGGAAGCTTTTAAGGCAATGGTCTTCAACTTCTTGACCGGTGGCAGAGACAGCTCATATGTTTGAAGAGATCCCACAAGCTCTTCAATCTTCATCTCTTCAAGATCTTTGCTTTCCTCAACGGTTGTTACTTTGATCCTGAAACGCTCAGGCAAAGATCTTAGAATCTTTCGGACGAGTTTTACATCCGAGATAGGTTTCCCAAGACTCACCATGGATTTTCTCAGGTCACTCATCTTGGAGTAAAACTCCCCGAATGTCTCATCTTCCAACATCTTAATTTCTTCAAATTTTGAAATCAACATTTGAAGCTTGGCAGATTGAACAAGCTTAGTGCCTTCATATGTTGTTTCCAAAATTTGCCAAGCTTCTTTGGCTGATTCGCAGTTTGAAATTTTGGAGAATTCAGATGGAGAAAGTGCTTGGCACAGAGCATGGAGGGCCTTATCATTGGAAAGCCGTAAGTTTTTCTAAGGGACTGCCTCGAGGGTTGTATCCGCTGGTTTAGTCAAACCAGTTTCAACAATACTCCAGCAGTCAAAAGATTTAAAAAAAAAAAAACGCATTCGAGCTTTCCAATAGCCATAGTTTGTACCATCAAAGGCGGGAACAGAATTAAGAGTTTGAGACATATCAAAATATAGAAGTCAAAATAATAACACTAAAGAAATAAATCTCAACAGAGTGTACCAAGCTCTAAAACCAATTGAAAATTGAAATTGACTTCTAAAATAAATAGCAAGTGTGTGCACAAAGTGTCAACATAAATAATAATGCGGAAATTAAATGACACAGAAATTTTTGTTGACGAATTGGAAACTCAATTAAGAGAAAAACCACTCCGGGGCAGCCAAACCCAAGATATCCACTATTCAGAAGACAAAGCTAGATACAAGGTAGTAACACTCACATATACCCGATGCAGTGGCCGTACCTTGCTCTCTAACGTGTAACCCAACACGAACGCTTCCTAACCAGGTCTCCTACCTAAGGGGTATTCAATAGAATCCTTTACCTTAGAGCTGACCTCTAAGATAGACTTCAGATGTAGCACAGCAACAACACACTTGCAATGGCTTCAGAGGAAAAATAACGTCTCTGAGCACTTACGGAATTCAATACCAAATTCTTGTAGTTCTCAATGCCCAGGGGCCTCTATTTAAAGGCTGAGGTGCAGAATGGACGACTGCTGTAATATGTGCTGTTCGGACGGTGGACCTAGGCCGTCCGGACGGACAACAGTGCGACAGGATTTTCTGAGAATTTCGCTGAAAATCTTTTCTGTTTAAGAGCCGCGTCCGGACAGTAAGACACAGTCGTTCGGACAGTTGCACGTCCGCTGCAAGTAATTTCCATATAAGGCTTCGCGCGTCCGTACCATGGGGGATGAGCATCTGGACGGCTAAACTTCAACATGCAATTTCCATATCTGTTATGCGCTTGTCTGGACCATGATAAGCAGTCGTCCGGATGGTTGAAGTCGAATTGAACCAAGGTTGACTGTCGTCTGGATGGTGATATTTGAATTGCGATTCTTGCCTTTTATATGAGCGCGTCCGAACTGGAATCCACGTCGTCCAGACGGGTATATCAATCTTTCCTTATTTTGAACTTGGAAAGAATCTGAAGCTGATCGATCACTGAGAGGCGTCCGGATGGGCTATTGAGACGTCCGGACGGATACAGGCTGGAACAGTAGCTTCTCGATATAGTAGAGGTCCGGACGGAAACTGTACGTCGTCCGGACGGATGATGCTTGGTCTGACTGGCGTCCAGATGGTAAGGCATGTCGTCCGGACGGATGGAACAGTAGACAAATGGGCGTCCGGATAGGATGGCACGATCGTCCGGACGGCTGACAGGGAACCAGAGATTTTCTGACTTTGCAGGCAGAATCTTCTTACATCACTCTGAATAGTGGAATATCCCTTGTAAAACAGCATCTTTACAAACAAGTGATTTTGTCCAAACACAGATGAGGCCAATAATACTAACAAGTCAAAGCTCTAAACGTATTGTAAGGGAATTGTCCCTGATGTTTGAAAAGAAAAAAGAAAAAAAAAAGATATTCATATTTTTTGCTGCGAGATTTATCGTCTCTGAAGTAGTAATGACACGTAATTATCCAGATATAATTACTTACACCTTTTTGTAAAAAACGGGTCGTTACAGATTAACTCAGGTTAAAACTAAGTAAGATAAAACTTAAATATGGGTTAATCTAACTGAGATAAGAATTATCCTATTTCTATTATAAATTCGACCCCCCCTCCTACGGTTAAACACACACCCGGTTCTTCTTTCTTATTTTCTCTTCTTCTTTCCTCTTTATTTCTTATTCTCCTCTTCTTGCCCGAACATAGAGAGAACAAAGAGATGAAAATAGAGAGAGTGAGAGGCTAAGATGAGATGAGAGAACAGAGGGAGAGATCGAGAGAGTGAACAAAGAGGGAGAGCTGAAGTTAGAGTGGGAGATCGATCGGAGAGATGAGATGTGAGAGTGAGAATCGAGGACAGTGACCGACCGGGAAAGTTCCGACGAACCCGTGAAACCAGAGGAGGCCGATCCTCCATGGGTCATCGGCTAACCCGTGAGCTGAAACTCATTAACTCGGGAGATGCTTCGACTGTGAGACCTGATCCTCCGAAGGGTCATCGCTGGTGAGCCAGGGGAGCCGATTTTTGGTGAACCAGGGACGATTCCGGCGAAATCAGAGATGCTTTTTCCAGTAGCCTTCAAAAGAAATTCTCAAGGTAATTTCTTGTGCTTTCTTGTGATCCTATGTTGGGTATTTATTGATGATAAAATGTTTTGGGTTTTGTTTGGTTGATGATTGTCTGGGTGTGGTTGTCCCCTATTTTGCTGTTCCGGCCAATATGTGTGATGATGCTTGACCAAGTGATTTTAGTTGATAAATTGTGGATTGAGAGTTAATCTTCCCTATTTAGCCGTGTAACCGATTGTGTGTGTTTTGGTGTTCTGGTTGTGCGTGAGTTGGCGTGAGATAGTTGGCCGTGAATTGATGATGGGTTGATTATTGATCAAATGTATGTGTAGCTTTGAAAACCCAAGTACCCATGTTTTGAGATGTTCCCTGATTTTGGTTGCTTGTGATGTTTTAGAGGTGAAGCTGAAATTTTGTTGGTCTGTTGTGTGGGTTTAGCCGTGTGTATGTAAAGAGTGATAACCATGGATAATTTTGGGTATTTGGGCTTGAAGCTTCCTTGGCCAAGTAGTTTGGGAGAAGTTGATTGGTGTTTTGGTTTTGTAAGATTGATCAGTTATGGGTGTTTTAGGGATGTTGTTGACTGGTTGTGATATGAAGTGTTATTTGGTTGAGAGTGTAAGTGTGTACCCGGTTATGTGTATATTTGCTATGGAATTTTGTGTGTACAGTGGTTCACGGCTAAGTTGGGCATTTTGGTAGTTGATTTGTTGGTATATTTTATGTTTATGATATTAACAGATTTTGGGTGTTGATTATGGAAAAAGGATTTTGGGTGATTCTTGACCAAACCCATGTAGTTCTAGAAACATGGTTTTCCCTGTTTTTAATCCTCTTCTCTGCTGGCCGAATCATAGGGCTTCTGGAAACTTGGACCAATTCCCTTGTTTTAATTGTGAAAAAATTGAAATTGACTTCTAAGTGTGTGTGTGCACAAGGTGTTAACAAAATAATAGCAGTGCGAAATTTAAATAACACAAGAATTTTTGTTAACGAAGTGGAAACTCAATATGAGAAAAACCACTCCGGGGCAGCCAAACCCAGGATATCCACTATTCAGAAGACAAAACTAGTTACAAAGTAGTAGCACTCACATACCCCTGATGCAGTGGTCGTACCTTGTACTCTAACATGTAACCCAACACGAATGCCTCCCAACCAGGTCTCCTACCTGAAAGGGTCTTCAATGGTATCCTTTACCTTAGGACCAACCCCTAAGATAGACTTCAGATTAAGCGCAGCAACAACACACACAGTAACGGCTTCAAAGAGATCAACTGAGCTCAATAATTCTCACAATATAGCTCTCTAAGCACTAATGGAATTCAATACCTAATTCTTGCTGTTCTCAAGCCTAGGGACCTCTATTTATAGGCTGACGGTTCAAATGAGCGCCAGGCTTGATAAAAACTAGGCACCGTCCGGATGGTAGTCATGGGCCGTCCGGACGGATAACTGTGAGATCAATTGTCCGAGAATTTCGTTGAAATTCTTTCCTGTTTTTGATCCGCGTCCAGACGGTGGTGCCCTATCGTCCGACCGGTCGTACGTCCGCTGCAAGTAATTTCCATATAAAGGCCCCGCACATTTGGACCAGCGGGATGATCGTCCGGACGGTTGATTTGATGCACGTAATTTCCATATCTAATGCATGCGCGTCCAGACCATGAGGACCATCGTCCGGACGTCTGGATTTGAATTGTGATACTTGCCTTATGCATGAGTGCGTCCGGACAGGAATCGACGTCGTCTAGATGGTTGCAGCGATCTTCCCATAACTGTGCTTTGGAAATAAATGATGAAGCTTGTCTAACACTGAGAGTCGTTCGGACGTGCTACTGAAACGTCTGGATGGATGCAAGCTAGAGCAGTTTGAAACTTCTCGACACAAGGGAAGGTCCGGACTGAAAGTTCTCGTCATCCGGACAGATGATGCTTTAGACAGATGAGCGTCCGGACGGTATGACACGTCGTTCGGACAGCTAGCACTTTGGACTGATGGGCGTCCGAACGGTATGACACATCGTCTGGATGGCTGACACGAAACTGAATTTTCTGACTTGCAAACTGTGCATAATCTTCTGGAAGCACTTCTGAATAGCAGAATCCCTGTTAAAAAGCATATTTACAAAGAAGTGATTTTCTCCAACAGAATGTGGCCAATTACAAACTAACAAATTGTATCCTCCATCTTTAGTGTCTTCACTTTCGATTATGAAGAATTGAGTGTTTTATATTTATTGTGATTAAACTAATGGATGATTGATAATTTTGGGTTTGATGCCCAAATTTTGATAATGACTTTGGTTAAGTAAGTCTTTGAATATGGAATTTTATGGTCTTTGGTTTGACCGATTATGTGAAAGTTAATAGTTGGTTTTAGGGGATTCTAATGTTTAGTTATTATTGTAAATTAATAGTTTTTAAAAAGGTTTGTTGACTAGGTTTTAATTTGGAATAGGAACAAAATGTGTGGAAAAATGGGTTAAATATTATTCGATGATTTTTGGGATTTATGAGAAATACATATGAGTGTTTGTTAATAAATATAAATGATTTTCCAAATTAAAGGGATAAATGTTTCTATGTATGTATATATATGTGTGATTAGTGTTCAAGTTTAGGCATGAATTTCTAAAAAATAATGATGTTGACATTCTAAGAACATGTGTAAATAATCATTGCAGATGATGAGTTAAGAGAAGTGCACAAAGGGTTGTAAGTATAATCTACTTACTGAGTGAGATGCTATTTTTATAATATCATGTTTATAGTTTATTTAATATTGCATAATGTTGAATAATGAACTTATTAATATTGGGCTGAACAGATCCCAAAAGTTTAGGATGGGACTGTTTGCCTGAACTGAGAATGATAATAATTAATATTGGGGAGGAACGGCTCTCAAAGTACTAGGGGAGGGACGTGGAACGTATTCTTCTAGTACAAAAATATGCTAATAAAAAGTAATGTGGGAGGAACGGCTCCGAGGATAACCGATAATTGAGTAATGGCTCAAAATGAGTAGAGTGAAAGAACCAAATTGAAATAATTAATACTCTGCATATAAAACTTTCATCATATCATTGCATTATGTTCATTTAAATAAAGGGTTAAATACCCTAGAGGTACCTGAGTTTTACGTGTTTTTAAATTTAATACCTCAGTTTCATTTCGTATAACAGGTAGTACCTAAATTTGGAAGAAAAAATCATTGTCAGATTTCTCGTCCAAATTTCAACTTCTCGCCACGTGTCAACCGCTGAGGTTGACACGTGGCACCAAAAAAAAATTAAAAAAAAATTAAAATTAAAAAAATGAAAAAGAAAAAAGAAAAAAAGAAAAAAAAAGAGGGGTGGCTGAGCCACCCCCCTTGGCCACCCCTAGGGCCAAAACCCTTCAATTTTTTTTTTTTTTAATTTTTTTTTTCAACTGTGGGGTGGCCGAACCACCCCAGACCGGCCAGACCGGCCAAGGGGGTGGCTGGGCCACCTCCTTGGCCAAAATGGAGCCACCCCTCTTTTTTTTTTTTTTTTTTTTTTTGAGTTTTTTTTTTTAATTTTTTTAATTTTAATCATTTTT